>CM068753.1:3411076-3519452 GCA_035084275.1 Hydrolagus colliei
TCCCCACCAACCCAACCCCTCACCCCAAAAAAAGTCTTTTTTTCCATTGCTTTCCCCCCCCCCCACCCACATACACACATTCTCTCTCCTCCTCTCTATCTATCCTCTCCCCCCCCTCCCTCTCTCCCCCCCCCCAATCTCCACTCCCCCCCCACTACTCTCTCCCCCCCACTCCCACCCCCACTCTCCCCTCCCCCAATCTCCACTCCTCCCCCCCACAATCTCCACTCCCCCCCCCCCACTACTCTCCCCTCCCCCCCCCCACTCTCCCCCTCCCCCCCCCCACTCTCCCCTCCCCCCCCCCCACTCTCCCCTCCCCCCCCCCCACTCTCCCCTCCCCCCCTCCCACTCTCCCCCATCTTTCTTCTCCTAGCGTTTCTTGGATTTGGATTTGGTTTTCAGGGGAGCCGGCGCCAGCTTTTTCTTGGCTTTGTGGCTGTTGACGCCGCCGCCGCCGCTGTTGCTGTTGCTGCTGTTGTTGTTGCTGTTGATGGTGTTGGCGTCTTTGTTGGGTTTCTTTTTGTGGCTCTTTTTGATGGTGATGGACGAGGACGAGGAGGAGGAGGAGGGGATGATGGTGGCGGTGGCCAGGGTGGCGGAGGAGGAGGAGGAGGAGGAGGAGGAATGGTGATGGCTCTTGGCTTTGTGACTCTTGCCTTTCGAGCCCCGGCCCCGGCCCCCGGCGCCTCTTTGGCCGGTTTGACTTTGCGGTTGGAGGGTCTGGCGGCGGCTCTCGCTTTCGCGCTGGCGGAAGACGAGCGAGTAGACGAACCCCCTCCTCCTCCTCCACCTCCACCTCCTCCTCCTCCTGCTCCGTGCTGAGCTCTCCCTCCCCCGCCTCCCCCGCCGCCGCCATGATGGCTGCTCCTCTTATTCCTCCCCTGTTGTTTCTCCTCCTCCAGCTTCTCCTTGGTGACCTTGAACGAGCCGTTGGCCCCCGTCCCCTTGACTTGGAACAGCGCGTTCTTGTTGACCAGAGCTTTGAGCGAGTAGCGCAGGTAGACCCGGCCGTTGAGCTGGTCGAACCAGTGGACCTTCTTGGCCTCTTTGTAAGCCTTGGCCAGGAGCAGCCATTCCTGCCCCCGAACTGCTTGACTAAGTCATACAACAGGACGCTGTACTTGCCCTGGTTCTTCTTCCCCGATTTCTTCTTCTTGGTGGCGGTGGCGGCGGCCGTCACCACGGCTTTCTTACTGGGCGTCTTGGGGAGCTTGGGGATCTCCTCGTCGTCGTCGTCGTCTTCATCGTCGTCGTCCTCTTCCTCCTCCTCCTCCTCCTCGGCTTCCCCTCCTCGGCTCCTTCTTCTTCTTCCTCCTCTTCCTCCTCGTCCTCCTCTTCCTCCTCCTCCTCTTGCGCTTCTTCGGAAGCCGCCGGCGGGGTGTCCTCGGTGTCTGTCGACATGTTCGAGCCGAGACAAGAGACTGGGAGAGAGAGAGAGAGAGAGAGACCAAGAGCTTTGTGTGTGTGTGTGTGTGTTAAGTGTTCACCTCAAAGGCTTTGGCTTCTCACACACACCAACCAACCAACCAACCAAACACAAACACAACGCGACGAAAGTCTCTCTGTCTCTCTCTCTCTTCACTTCACCTTTTTTTTTAGAAAAAACATATAAAAAAGAGAGGGGAGGGAGGAAGGAAGGGAGGGAGGTGAGGAGAGGAAGGGTTTTAAACCTTAATAAATCAATGCACCAAAGAGAATAATAGTTCAACCTCTTTCTCCTTTTTTTTTTGCAATGCAAATCAACCCCCACCTTCCCTCCCCCCCCCCAAAAAAAAAAAATCAAAAACCCACCCCAAATGAGTCAGTGAAATCAAGTCAGTCAAGTCACTCCAGCCCTTCTCTAATCATCTCTCTCTCTCTCTCCTCCCTCCCTCTATATATGGTTGCTGTGCGCGAACCTGAACGAGAACATCAACAGCCGCCCTGCCGGCCGAGGGCATTAACTTGTGCTTCTTGTCCCGTCTTCAAGTGACTTTCTCCTCTCCCCGGAGACCCCCGGCGGGTCCCGAACCCGCCCCGGCGGAGCGGCGGCTGATTCCCTCGGCCCGGCCACAGACCCCGTGTCTCTGGGTGGTCGCCGAGACGAATAAAAGCCCGGCAGAGAGGGGCTCCCCGGGCTGTGGGCAGCGCCAGGGCTGGGGGTGGTCGCTCCGGGAGGCGATAGAGGTGAGTCCGGGACCCCCCACGGGTGGATAGATACCGGCCAGACCCCCAGGGGAAGCCGGGCTACAAACCCAGCCTAACCCGGAGACCCCCGGCCCCGGGGAAGCCGCGGAAAGGACCTTTTAATTTGTCGCAACAAACACAGACGACGCCCTCCCGCGGCCAATCAATGCATTTGGCTCCTTTTTTTTTTGTTATTAAATATATAATATATAAGATCTGTCTCTCTCTCTGTGTGTGTGTGTGTCTCTGTGTGTGTGTGTGTATGTATATATATATATATACAAATGTGTGTGTGTGTGTGTTAAAATAATTCATTAATATTTCTCATGGCTGTTAGTCTCTACACACAATGGGAATCACTCCCCCCCCCACCCCCCCCCCCCCCACCATCCCCTAAAATAGGCTTTGTTTATGTATTTATTTTAATTATTATTTATTGATTGATAATTCAATTCGCAATTTGTTTTGCGTCTGATTTTTTTTTGCACCTCCCCCCCCCTCCCTCTCCATCTCTCTCTCTCTCTCTATTCGTTCATTCAGTTCATTCAGACCCCCCCCACACACACACACACACACACGCTTGTTAATTATTGTTTCGGATGCTTTTTGTAGGGTTTTTTTTTGCGTGTGAACACAAACCTTTTGTCGACGTCTCCATCCATTTAATGCTACTGTACATACACACAATAACAGCCCACTCACCTACAGGCCATCGCTCATCACATTACATGAGGTGTATGGATTATTTCCCCCTTTGATCCCAATTCACTTCAATTGACAAGATTGTGTGTATATATATATATATATATATAGATATATTTGTTTTTTAAATATATATAATTATAAATCTAATGAAGCAGATTTTCAACCAGCTACAAATGGCAGAGAATCATCTTTGTGTATATAAAGATGATTCTCTGCCATTTGTAGCTGGTTGAAAAGTCTATATATATATATAAATAAAATCTATATATAAATATATATATATATAAATACCGGTAAATAAAATAAATTGAGATTTAAGAGCCAAGGCTTCAAGTTGAAACTGTCACAAAATGGATGTGAGCTTCCCCTGGTTTTGTAAATGAGTTTTTTTTTCATTGTTTAAATATATTTTGACGTGGGTGGGGGGGATGGGGGCGAAATGGGGGGGTCAGCGTCAGGAAGTCCAATTTGAAGCACCAGAGGTTCATCGGAACAGTTTGCTGTCGCTGTGTGTCACTTTGGCTCAGTTGACAGCAACACTGGCCTCTGAGTCAGACGGTTGTGGGGGGTGGGGGTCAAGTCAGCAAGTTAGGACTTTGTGCTGGTGGAGGCCGACTTGACTATTCAACAACGACGACGGCTTTGGATTTATATAGCGCCCTCCACGCCGGACGGCGTCTCACTCGAGTTTAGTGCTGGGAGAGGCTCTGGCTGACAAAAAGGGGAAGGTCTTCTGAAACGGTCCGGGAGGGAACGAGTCCGAAGGGGACACCTGGAAGGAGTCCGCAGAGTGTGGGCGTCCGTCCCGTAGACTGAAAGCCCAATAACCCCCGTTGAGTTGACGGATGGCGCAGTGAGAGGTGTATATTTAACATACTCTGGACAGGAGGCAACAGAAGTGTGGATAAGGATTTTTCAGCAAATTTCAGGGATTGGGGGAGTGAAATAATAATAATATTAATAATAATCCTTGCATTTGATATATAGCACTTTTCACATCTTCTAGTAGACGTCTTAAATGGAGAAACACAATCTTGATTGTTTTAGCCCAGAGAGATACATCAGTTACTGTCATACCCCCTCACTGTCAAACTGTTCAGCGGTTAGATTCCCAGACTGGTCAATCCTTCATAAAAACCTTGATGACCCCCATCAATCTGCCCTTGTTCAGGTGTGTTTGCTCTGGTTTATTTACTCCGTTTCCAGAGAAATCCCACCTTTGCCCTCGTGCTTTTTTAAAAAAATAAAAGCTAATGGGTTTTTTTTAGTTAAACTTAAAAAAAAGACTAAATGAGGGACAAATGTTTGCTTGTTCCTCTTCATTCGGTGCTGGAACTAAACTGTGCTTAGGATAATAAAGTGTATTGAGTCTTGTAGCTCAGTGGTTAGAGCACTCGTCTTACAAGCGAGAGACCTGGGTTTGATTCCAGACAGTGGTACAGCTTTTGGCAAGTTTCCTTACTCCACATGGCTGATAATAATCCCTCAAGAAAACCCCCAAAATAAATTGATAACTTTTCATTTCAATCCACGACTGTGTGTGGGACACTGCTATGTGCAATCGGCTGCTGTATTTTGCCCACAAATAAACAGTCAATTCACTTTACAGCATATTTTGTGAAGCACTTTGAAACGTTTGGAAGACGTAAAAAGCACTATGTCAAATGCAAGGAACATTATGATTAATACATTAAGTTGTTTCAGTGAGGTGTACACATGATTAGGACAGCATTGGAAGCATCACAATTAAGCATTAGTGCTGATAGCATGATAATACTGTTTGTCTACAAGTAATAATAAAAATAATAATAATCCTTGCGTTTGATATAGCACTTTTCACATCTTCTAGACGTCTCAAAGCGTTTCACAGAAAATATTGCAAATTGAATTGACTGTATATTTTGTGGGTGAAACACGGCAGCCAATTGTGCACTGCAGTGTCCCACAAACAGTCGTGGATTGAAATGACCAAAATTATATCCTTTAATGCCTTTAGCTTTTTTAAAAAAATTTTTTATCAATCTATGTTGAATAACTGAGCATTCACAGCATTCTGGGGGTAGAGAATTCCATAAATTCACTCCCCTCTGAGCGAAGAAATGTTCTCTCAAATCAGTTCTGAAAGGCTGACCTTTAATTTAATCCCGAGACTGTGACCCCCCTCTAGTTTTAGATTCTCCAACCAGGGGAAACATTCTCACAATATCTACCTTGTCAAAATCCTTAATCAATCCAAGTTCTTGGATACTACCAGGTGTTCCTGACCGGGGGAAAAGGAAGCTCTGATTTATACATAAATTCCTTGTCGTAAAATAACATCTCAGAGCACTTAAAACACATATCTTGCCAGCAGTCACACAAGAATAACCACACAAATTAATCTGAATTTCCCTTGGGGGGCGGGAAAGCAGCTATTTCTGTAAAAAGGATTATGTAATGCATTGTTTTAATCCAATCACCAATAACATTGATCACAAACTATCCTTTGTGACTCCTATCCAACACTATCTGTCCCTCCCTTCAACAGCAGGGTAACATTTCCAGTCTTGCAACTACCCACAGCCTCACACGATTTGGCCACAAAGATCCACATTAGTACAATGACTGAGCTGAACCACTGCGAGCAGTCTACTGCTGGAAAGCAATCACATAATTGTCTAAGTAAAATGCAAACAGCTTGTAAAATTACATAACTTCACAGCACCATTTTAAAAGCCAGAATCACCGGCAGATTTCAGGAGCCAGTTGCCGCCACCCATCTCCCTTCGGGATCGTATCGTTATCAAGGATGCTGACGGGCAAAATGTACTGCTGTTAAAATGGAAATTACAGGAGAATTTAAGATATTTATTTGCAAATGTGTTTAAGGCTCACTTCAAAATACCAAAGAACATGTTTGCCAGCAGCGAGTGATAGGTCTCTGCCTGCCAGCAGGTTTGACCATGAGTAATGCAATTAGATGCACGATGCACATTGACATGACTATGTACATACATACACTACACACCAACACTTCCAGGAAGAATTCAGGTCCTCAACCATTGCAGTCATGAAGCTTTAACCATCGATTCACCGATGTTCATTCTTTGCTCTCCCACAGCCCCGACAAATGAACAGCTGTGAAAAGCACTCTTATCAAACACGAGAATTGTCAGTGTTACTTTCTGCAAGATCTAACATTGGTTAAATGTGGTCAAGTGGTGAAGTCTGGAACTCCATCCCGCAGTCCCTCCGCCTCGCCCCGTCCCCGAGCCTCTTTCAAGTCCCGCCTCAAAATTCTCCTCTTCGACGGTCCCATCGGCAACTCCTAATCCCCCACTTCCCTCCCAAACACCATCCCCAGCTCGGGTCTGACACAGTGACTGTCCAGTGCCTTGGGACGTCCTCCTGAGGTGAAAGGCATGATACAAGTGTGATTTTCCTCTTATTGTTGACGGTTCACCCACACCTGAGGCCAAAGGTTGTGGGTTCAAATCCTATATCAGGACCTGATCTCACTCACAAGTTGACACTCCCCAACAACATGCATTAATCTAGCACCATTTACAGGCTGTAGCGTCCCAGAGGCTCCAATGTACTGTCAAAGGTGCCATACCTTTGGATGAGGTGTTAAACCAAGGTCCTGTCTGTCTAGGTGGACGTTAAAGATCCCGTGGCACTATTCGAAAAGAGAATTTCTCCTCTGTGTTCTGGCCAATTGTCCAAATAAATTTAGTCATTTGTTTCATGACTGTTTATGGAACATTGCTGTGCACAACTGTACTGCTGAATTCACTTGTAAATATACAACCATTACATTTCAGAGTAAATTCCTGTGAAGTGCCTTCAGCTATGTTACCCCTCAGAAGTATTATTATTAAGTTTATAAGCAAATATTCAACAGGAGCAGATGAGATCTCTTCCAGGCATGCCCCCCCACCTCTCATACTCTCGTTTGCAACAGGAACCAAGTGGAATATTTAACAAAAATACGACATTTCTGGCAGAACTAGGCACTGTGCAACCAGGTACGGGTTTCCTGCTTCCCATTGATTGACCAATTGGGGTAAGGAGGCAAATGGTTAAATGAGAACAAGTGAGTTACCTGACTCCAGTACCTGCTGACACTTAGTGCAGATTTGCAAGAATTGCTACTTATGTGAAGGGCATGTGAGAAAATTGTTCCAGGGGAAAAG
This sequence comes from Hydrolagus colliei, assembly GCA_035084275.1. Classification (NCBI taxonomy): domain Eukaryota; kingdom Metazoa; phylum Chordata; class Chondrichthyes; order Chimaeriformes; family Chimaeridae; genus Hydrolagus; species Hydrolagus colliei. Next base: position 3,418,123 of record CM068753.1, read on the forward strand.
GTGAGTGGGGTGGGGGAGATAGAAAAAAAAAGCATTGGATCAAATTAGTTCAACCATGTTAGTAAAATAGGACTTCTTTTTTTTTAAAATCATTGCCATTTTATACAGCAGCTCCAAAGTAACCAAGCCTGGAGGCAATTGTTCATGAACAATGCAGCATACCACAAGTAACACAATGACTCCAATTCCTGTTCATTGTCATGGACCTTAAAACATTTCCACAATCTCTGCTCCCAGTGACTGTAACAGAGGCAGCAGAATATCAGGAGCCTGCTCAGGTGTTTATTTCCAGTGCGGTTACCACCCTCCCCATTCCCCCCACCCACCGCCCCCAGACGTATCACCTTATTCAATAATGCACCACACTTTTTTTTTGTTCTGAACTATTTATTGTAATTTTCCGCATGATTACATAAGAACGCGTTCTACTTACTAGAATGTAAACCTTTCAAAAATACACTGAAGTGCTGTAATTATGCAAGCTACAAGCAAGACCAGTAACTTTGGCAATTTTGTCACTAGCGCCAGACACAAATTGACAGTTTATTTGGGAAAAACGAAAACTGGTTACAGCGGCAGATCTAATTCAAGGACCAAAAAAAAGTTTTTCTACCCCAGTTTATAAAATACTGATTTCTGCTAATACAGCACATCAAAGCTAGATAAGTAAATCATTTGATAATTTAAGAACACTTAAATTGAAGGACACCCATCCCCTATCAGATGCACAGGCTAAGTGGGCTTGATAGCCTTGGTTACAAGATACTGGGTTAAAGTTACTTTTTCCACCCCCAAAATCAGTTTAAACTGCCAATAGATCAAAATTCTGTTTGTATACTGGTCATGCAATTCCAACAGCTGTTATCCATTTGTACAGAAACCACTTTTTTTTAAAGATTAACATTTACACTCAAGTCTGTTCAAAGTACAATTCATGATAAAACACTTCCCCCTCTGGAGCTGGGAGGCATTACGCTAGACTAAGTGACTGGGTAAGTGGGTGGTGGTGGGGGGGGGGGCGGGGAGAAGAGGGATTTCAGGTTTGGATGGCTTTACACCTGGTCAACAGATCGGTTCAACAAGTTGCAAGAGGATCACAGGAAAACCGTGGCCAATTTCCCCAGTCTTCAGACGCGCACCAAACGATAAAGAAAAGAAAACTTTTTAAAAAGTTGGAAAATTGATTAATTTACTGCTTTGTAAAAGTTTTACTGATAATAAATTCAGTGTACATTAGTTTCTCTGTTGAGGAAATCTACAGATAAGAATTCTGCAAGTTCTGACGCGGTTTGGTTCTCGTGCGCGCGGGCGAGATCTAAGGTGCGCGAAGGAGTCTTGGCTTGTGGCTAAGAGGGGGGAAACGGGCAGAATGAGGACTGGTGTTCAAGGCCTGGTTTGTGGAGTCGCTGCCAACGTTGACTCCGTTCAGCAGCTGCAACTCTCTGCTGAAGTCTTCGCTCGGTCGTTCTTGTCTAGTTTGATTGGCTCTGGGAATTCGTTGTAGAGTTCCACTTCAGTTTCCTGGTGAACAGAGTCAGACCGATTAACATTCCTGCTTCCACATTACACCAAGAAAATTATGTTTGTATCGGGCCTTTCACTTCGGGAGGACGTCCCGAGATGCTGGCAATATTATAGCAATACATACCCCTTTGTAGCTGGACTACACGATAGGTGAATGGTTACTTGGGGAGAAGTTTACAGGGTTGTAAGGAGAGCCGAGGAGTGGGATTGACTCAATCAAATGGCTTCCTTTTGTGCTGTAAAATTCTATGATATTATAGTACACAGTATGGAACTGCTAGGTTGGTGGAAAGCGAACTGGATGGTCTAGCAATTCTTATATTCTTATGTTCAATAACCCACACTGCTCCTGGACATTGCCCCCCCCCCCCCCCCCCAAACCCAAGCTGAAAAGCAAACATTCAACTGTCCAGCACCTTGGGAAGTCCTCCCAACGTGAGAGGCAGTGCATATATAAAATACAATTTTGTTGTTTTACAACCTTTCCCTCTCAAGGCTGGGAAGCCTGTGTGAAACTAAAGTGGCCAGAATTGTGAGTTTCCTCTTTCTCCCTCTCAAGACTGAATCTGGCCCACGTACCTGTTTAAGTGCATTTCTTGCAATGGTTTGAAACGCCTGTTCCACATTTATTGCTTCCTTTGCACTGGTTTCAAAGTAGGGGATGTTATTTTTGCTCTGACACCATGCCTGTGCCCTTTTTGTGGTGACCTGGAAAGAAAGAATCATATCAAATTTAAGAGTTTAAAGCCACAAGAGGAGACAGTTAAGCATCAGAGCAGCCCAGAGTAAGGAAGCTGCAATCAAAAGGGATCAGGATGAATTCATGCCAAGTTACTAATCACAACCACATTACTGCCAGAATAGAGTTGGGCCCAGCTACTGAACAGTGAGGCCATTCGAACAATAATAAAATTACACTTGTATAGCACCTTTCACATCAGGATGACGTCCCACATTCCACCTGGGTATCTTAAGGCTGATCATTGCTGTTCACTATTATTCACTCCAGTTACAGAATTGGGCTTGAGAAATCCTTCACAGTGATTTTATAAAGAGCAAGCGGCCATTGCACAGAGCAATGGTGTCAGCAGTGATGGAAATATACAATTAACACATTCACTTGCATTTCAACCCTAGCCACAGAGGAAATGCCACTAAACAGTGGTCGGCAGCTCCAATCAGCCCAAGTTTCACATCCAAGAACTAAAAACGCAGAGGCAGTGAAACCCTAGTTAAGATGCTCTTCTCCACATTCCTCACCACAGCCTGCATATTGGCTTTAAAAACTAAACCGTATTATTCAGTTTCCACCAGCAAACCTACATGATAATATGCACATAGGCCCAGCATCTGCACTCTGAGACACCGTCCGGTGTAGAGGGCGCTATATAAATATAAATCAAAGTTGTTCCTCATCCAGGAGATAGAATGATACAGAAATTCCCTGGAGTTGAAGGACTCCAATCATTCAGGAAAAAAGTACTTTCCTCAACTGCAGCCCAGCTATTTAAAGAAATTAGCACAGCAGTAGGAATAGAGTGCTGCTCTCCAGGATACAAGCAACATATAGCAACCATTACACTGTTTGCAAGGCACATTCTAGCTAATGTAAAATGGCTTCCAAATAAGTGGTATCTAATAGCAATCATTAGAGTTAATCAAGAGTAGCAAACCTATCCTGCCACTCCATTGGGGGGGAGGGGGCGGGAGGGGAGAAGAAAGAGAAAGGGAAGAGAAACAACATACTTGTCTGTTTTCTAAGTCTATCTTGTTTCCAAGGACAACAAAGGGGAAGTTTTCAGGATCTCGTGGACTGGCTTGAATGAGAAACTCGTCCCTCCAGCTATCGAGGGTTTTGAACGTATTGGGTGCGGTCACATCAAAGACCAGCACACAGCAGTCAGCTCCTCTGTAGAATGCCACTCCCAGTGACTGGAACCTCTCCTGCCCGGCCGTATCCCAGATCTGAAGCAAAAATAATATGAATGAAGCACATACACACCAAATAATTGGTGAACAATTCAAATGCAATTGGACTCACTCATTACTTAGTAGTAATAATAATAATCCTTGCATTTGATAGAGCTTTTAATATTTTATCAATGTCTCAAAGAGCTTCACAGAATATACTGTAAAGTGAATTGACTGCATATTTGTGGGTGAAACGTGGCAGCCATCTGCGCACAACAGTGTCCCACATGTAGCACATTGAACTCAAGTGAAATTAACCAGATGTAGCATCTCAAACACCCAGCATGTGTAGAGTTGATCAAACTTATTCATACTGCCTCTGAGTTCATCTCAGGAGTTTGCAGTGTTGCAATTAGTCGCATCTAATTTGGCTAGGGCCATGGTTCAGATCCCTCAGTGTAGTTGTTCTGGGCAATAGATTGGGCTCAGGGCCAACGCCTCCACTCACAGCTTGCGATATATGCATGAATGCCCACTTAGTAAATAAAGTCCCATCTCACTGAACTGTAAACTTCCCCCTTAAACAAGGCAGGGGGGAAATATTTAATGTGCTGAGAGACAGTCAATTCAGTTTGGATTTTGTTCCCCAAAACTTTTGAGTAGGTTTAAACAAACAGGAACAGAGAAGTTCACAGTCGGGACGAGATTTAAAATACCTGCATAGTCACCAATCGATCATCAACCATCACCTCCTTTGTTAGAAAGTCTGCTCCTATCGTCGCCTTATACTGGTTACTGAACTTTTTATTGACATACTGGTTCATCAGAGAGGTCTTTCCTACCCTAGAAAAGGAAGAATGTGATAGGTAAGAGGTGGGCAAGAATCACATCTGAACAGCAGCCCAAAAGCCATAGTTGTGACTATTCCCCAAGTAAGCATTGCAGCCAGCAGGATCCTACCCCGTCACTCACACAAGTCCAAGCAGAGATTAATGCTCATTTATTCCCACTTATTAATGTACATGTAACCACAAATAATTCAATTTGATCTCCTCCCAGCTCAGGAACAAAAGCCAACAGTCGAGGAAGGAGGTGATCTGAGCCAGGGCCACTAAACAAACGCAGTGAATGAACCTGAATTCTTATGGCTCTGCAACATTTTATAAGATGGGACTTGATTAGATCGACCCCACTCTAATGACACATTTCAGACAGCGAGGCTGAATGCACTAGTGAGAATTGAACATGTGTGCTGGTGAGTCAGCCGGGCAAGTGGGCAGAGCACAGCTTTGGCAGCTTGAACACCTACGCCAGGCAGCAGCTCACTGTGCTCATAACACACTCTCATTTGGCAGAATTGCTGCAACCAGCAATTCTGAGTTTACGACTTGCCAATTTCCTTTTTTTAAAAAAAAACAACCAACCTCTAAATATCCCCTGTGAAGAGCTTCATTTTCACTCTTAAAAATGCACGAACAACGTAAATTTGCATGAATTAGCATAAAAATGGAAATGTTAGTGTACTGTCCCCCGAAATCAAGAGGTGAAAGGACGAGAGGATTTGAGGGGCTAAATTAGGGGTGGGTATTTAGTATTTAGTGCAGAGATCTGTTGCCTTACTGTTTGAGGTAAACATTTGATTGAACAGGAAGATGCTGACTGATCACAAATGTTTGTTAAAATAATGATAACTTCATGAGAAATCCACCACAATGGTTAAAATTAAGTCCAGATTTAATTGGCTTATGAAAAAGATAGTCACAAATGAGAGCGGCAATCCAAATAACCAATGTAAGGATCAGCACCTCAGCACATTGTAAACAAATTTGTGTTGCATATTGGCCTACGGACATTATAAAGGCCAATGTTTTCCTACGTTCAGAATAGTTTGCATTTCCTCCAACTCCAGGCTTGAGACTCAATTAAGACCAAATTTATTGGAAGTTAACAGATCTTAGAATATTTCCATCTATTAGCTTCAAACACGGGTTCAGTTGTGCACTAACTCACTGGAATGGCCACAGGATTTGAACAATGGATACAATCCAACAGCAAGTTTATGATCTCCTTCATTCTGTGCTGGTGAAGCATGCAGGAAGTGAGTTCAACATTGAATGGATGACCTGAAACCGCCATTTCAAAGCAAGGAAAGATGAGTTTGAGGAAAATACACTGAAAGTCAATGAGGGATTGGGGTAGTGTAATGTCACGATTTGCAATTTCAGAACAGGAAAATGTCAACAGTCACAAATTAATGAGCCAGTGTTACAATGGATTCCACTGTACCAATACAATGGTGTCCTTTACAGGCTCTCTCTGGTGCTAAAGCATAATAGGACTAAAGCATAACAGTTCTCTAGCCAGGACTTTAAAAATAGGGGAATTAAATGAGTACATTTACATTTAATTTTTCTGGAAGTCTAGATTAAATAGAAAAAAATCCTTGCTATTTGCTTTGTTCAATCTCCGGACCCACTGCTTCTGCTCAACTGGCTCAGGCCTTCTGCAGGTCCCCCCTGCCTTTGGTTCCACCATCTTCCATCGTACTTCCAGTCGCTATGCCCCCAAACCCTGGAATACTCTTTCTCTATCCCTCCGCCTTGCATCTTTCTTCCCCATCTTCACGTCACGTCTGAAGACTTTACTATTTAATCGTGTGTTCCGTCACCTCCTCCTTCCCCCAGCTCGGAGTCATGCTCCGCCACTGTCAAGCGTGACTCTACTCTGGTGAGAGGCACTAAATAAATGTGAGTTATTGTTGCTCAACACTGGAGCGCTGCAATATATAAATACTAGTGCTGTCCAGTAGTTGGCAGTTAAATTTGCATGGTAATAAAATGAAATTGGATACTTACCCTGAATCGCCCAAAATAATGACTTTCAACAGCACTTTCTTCCTAGAAGTCATCTTTCAAAACTGCTGGAAAGAAATGAACATTGGGTTAGTCCACATCTTACGAAATTAAAACATTTGATTGGAGGCTGAGGCAAATGTAATCAGTAGACTTACATCCCAGAGAAGATATTTAAAGGGATTAACACTAGAAAATGCAGACATTTTTATCCTCACTCAAGCATTTAAGACTAGCGTGAGTAATGGCAACACAACGACAGAGAGAAAGAGAATCTGCATCCTATTGTCCAAATTTGAACACCAGCATATAACCGCCCAGAAAGATGAACTGGTTTCATTAAAGACGGACAAATGGCAAATTATACATTTAACCAGTGAAACCACAATGAAAGGAGCAAATCTTGGCACTATATGAAGCCTAGGTTGACTTCACAATCGTTTTAAAGAGCTTGTTTACAGAATATATGTAGATTTGTGGTTTGCTGAATGTAAATTAGCAATGGATTATGCATGCATTTCGATTCAGAACAAAGGACAGCCATTTCAAAGGCCTAGGTTGAATTTTTAAACTATTGCATTGATCGCCTCAGGCAAAGCACTTAATGCAGTCATGTAGGTGGAGTTGGTTGCAATACAAAAATCATTTCCCCTTATCAAAACTAATATTGCTCCCATGCCTTTACTGGTGATGACAGGGCAGGTCTCCATAGTGAAGGTGCTTTGCAATACAGATAAAAATGTACAAAGTAAGCTCTCCGGTCTCACAGCTCCAATGCATAAAAGCATTAAAGAACGCAACATTTTTAGAAGGCACGTGGGAGTCAGATGTTTTAAATTGTTGTAGCTTGACTGCCTAATGTGCAGAATTTCATTGTCAATGCATTGCACTAGGTTTCACTTCCCTTCTGGCATATACGCCAACATCCTGGTATCCAAGCAACTAAAATAGGTCATTGATGAGCTGTTATTACAGGCTTGGTTCTAGAAAGCCTTAAATACATAAAAACTCAGATCGACAGCTACTCGGCTATTCTGGTAAGTAATATATTCAACAATATTCAGAATTGGAAGCTAAGGTACTGGAGTCCAGAGTGGATGTTTCAAGTTAATGTGTCTACAATTTAAGGCTCAGAAAATAAGCTCACCACCAAGTCAATATGTTGAGTAGCAGTTACTAATTAACTTCCAGGTATATTGGTGCCTAAAAGTTAATGGGAGGAAAAGCCTCATTAGTTGGCTCATCAATCCTTTGCTATGATACTCAAATCACCACCAAGTTGCTCTCACTTCACCTGAGCTCAAAATGCTCTCAGGTGATTCAGAAGAACATGATGGAACCATTATCTGTGCTCCCAATTATCCATCCTAAATTTGATTTACAACCCAACTTACATATCTTTATAGATGTCCAGACCAGACAACACATTTTAGGATTCAGATCAAAGTAACGTATTTTGAACAGCACTAGTGATTTGTGACCAATATGACCTGCAGTAAAGTAATGAGACGCCGTCCGGCGTGGAGGGCGCTATATAAATTGAAGCTGTTGTTGTAGTTGTCTATGTGGTGCCAGTTATGACAATTTCCAATCACTATTTAAGACAATGCAGTGCTCTGAAGCCGGCAGCATTTTAGTCCTTCCATCGTGTGAAATATAAATAAAGCTTTTACACTCTACTTTTTAACTGAAATCTTAACACTGGTAACAGATCTTTACTCCCAGTGCATGCAACTGGCAGTACACACGCTGCCAAAATGCAATGCTCACATGAATTATATAATTCAACCACTGACACTTCGTAATTAGATACTGAAACACTCTACAATTGGACCAGCTTAATCACAACTCCAACATTGTAGTTTCTAGAATATAGATTGAATGCACTTGGAGGATCAAGGCCATTTTAAAATCCCTGTTGTATAATTTGCAATGTCAGTTTGCAATAGTACATTTTGATGGCCGTTTCATTCACGTCACACGCAAGACACGTCAGAGGCCCACTGAAGATGAACAACCTGCAAATCCAAAGCCTAGCCTGGATAAGCTAATTAATTCCAGCTCACCATACCAACATTTTGCACCTATATAGCACCTTTAACATCAGTAGGGCACACCAGGGCCTTGGATAATGAGTTTTGCACCAAGCTGAGGGTTGGAAAGATATTGAAGGCATGGTCAAAGAGGAGGGTCTTGAGATAAACCTTGAAGGGGTTGAGAGATGGGAGTTCTGGAGAGTGAGGGCTAAAACAAGGAACATGAAGCAGACCAAATACTTTAGTATAAGTGGTATTGGTCATCACTATATGTGCTGTTATTTTAAGATGTTCAGTGTTCAACATACTGAGGGTAAACAAACAATCTGAAGTTAGCATATGCTAATCTATTCGGTTTTTGACAACCACATTATTTTAAGGTGCAGCAAACCAAATCTAGCACAATGGACCACATACCACAACTAAAGCAAAGGGGAAACCGTGATTTCAATGCAAGGCAACCTTATCTATTGTAGGCAGATGGATGGAGAAGTAGCATTTATTTTGCAATGATACTTAAGTCCAATCCATGCAAAAGCTGGGAAGGGACAGGGAGAAGAGAAGGAAAACCATTCAAATGATAGATGCAGAAACAGATATTGATTTGAATGACACATCAGTATGCACTAATCAAGGGCAAGTTTAACCATCAGTTATCTAGTCTGTCCAATCCTATTTGGTGAAAGCTTGTAGGAGCATTTTACCATACAGAAATACTGGAGAGCAAGTAGAAAGATAGTTGTTAGTCAACTGGTGGATTGCTTTTTTGGTGGTAGTAAGCTCTTTAAAAAATAATGTGGCCGCTACTGTGGGACATAGCCTTGTGCAATTGGCTGCCATGTTTCTTCCACAAAATACAGTCAATGCACTTTACAATATATTCCATAAAGCACTTTGAGATGTCCAGAAGACATGATACAGTAATATATTCTTGCATTTGATATAGAACTTTTCAAGTCTAGACATACTCAAAATGCTTCACATGATATCTTGCAATGTAAATTATAAATGAATAAATTAGATTATCTTCATTCATTTTGATTTATTCAAGGTACTGTATCAAATGCAAGGATTATTATTATTACTGGACGAGCGAAAAATCATTGTCTGACAGTTCATAGGTGCCGATTGTCACCGTATTATTGCTCCATGAGGTAAAGGAACAGACAGCTGCACTCTTCTCTCCATAAGTGCTGGTTAATTGCTTGTATGAACCACCAAGCAGCTTTTACAACAGATGACTGATGTAGTAGATAGGCCTTTTAAAGTTGCCAGTGTAAATGGAAGCTACATTGGTAGAGATTTAGTAGTCATGACAACAGGCAATTACATTGTCAAGGCTTGCAACAGCATATATTAGCATACGCTTAAATTCAGGCTGACTATTCACTATCCCTTTACTGCTACTTTGAAGAAGTTAGGTACTGCTGGGGATTTCCAGGTCACCTGACTACAAACACTACTAGGTTTCCCTAATATTTTTGGCATCCTTCCAATGGCTTGTTCATACACAAACAGGGGTGCAATTCAGTAGAGTAGTGAGTGAAACAGGACAAGAAATATTAAGCCAAAAGGGATTTCTGAAAATCTAAATACAGTACAACAAAAACAAAATTATATTTGTAGAGTGCCTTTCACATCAGAAGGACATCCCAAGGCGCTGAACAATCAAGCATGTATCAAGTACCCAAGCATTGGGGGGGGGGGGGAGAGGGGAGCAGGCATGGTTGAGAAGAGATCAGAGGCAGCTGAAGGCATGGTCAAAAGGAGGGTCTGGAATCGGACCTTGAAAGAGGCGAGGGAGCAAAGCAAAGGGATCGTGGAACCAGGCGAGGGTGGGGGTTGATGGAGTCATAGAGCCCGGTGTGGTTGGAGAGGATGAGCTGAAGAGCTTTCAATGATCTGCACCTTGCGGAAGGAAGAGTTGGGGAGGCTGACAAGGAGGGAGTTTCCGTAGTCGAGCCTTAAGGTGACAAATGTGTGTGAAAGGGTTAAAATAAAAAAGCTTCAACACCCGAGAAGGCGCTGAATAAACAGAAAGACTCCTGCTCCAGCATGCACACCAACAACGCAGACAATAATAATAATTATCCCTGCATTTGATATAGCGCCTTTCACAAAGTGAATTGACTGTATATTTGTGGGCAAAACGCGACAGCCAATTGCACACAGTAGTGTCCCACAAATAGTCCAAATAAGCTCAAAGACAACCCACAGACAAAAAAAACCCACATACAAGCCCAAAGGTACAGTAGTTAGTGCTAATACAAATTAGTTTTGCTTAAGATATTGTGTAAGTACACCAACAAATAATCACCATGTTATAGTAATATCCTGTGATATTTGAGACATTGCTACACAATAAATTGTCACATCAACTGCAATTTTTTTTATTTATTTCCTCTTCTAGTTTGAACACTAGTTCGCTTCTACAAAGACTGAATTTTGGAGCACATGTTTTACTACAAGAAGCTTGCTGGGAGCAATGGACAGACATAAACAATAGTGTCCCCCAGGGGCCAGAGTTATTTTACGGGTGAAACCTAATGCTAAGCTTACCCAAGTCATTACACCAGGTTGGAATATTTTGTCCAGTATTGGTCACCACATTTTAGGAAAGACACCAAGATAACAGAGAAGGTGCAAAGGAGATTTTCTAGGATGATATTAGGGATAGGTGGTTTGACACATGATCAGACTTTTAGGAATTGAGACATTTTCTGCCAAAACACTGTCTGTACAGCTCCTCGGGATGTCCTCCAGACACGGAAGGTGCCATAAAAATAAACGCTGTTGTTATGGGGTGCAATGATTGCCTTTGAGGGAGCCTGGCACAGATAAGATGAGCTAAATGGTCCTCTGTGCTGTAAATGCCTCAAAGTTATATTCCATTGAGTTGACGAATAGAAAAGCTTACATTAGGGCACTGATGTGAGCCAATATATAAATAATAAAGCACACTTGTGATCATTAGTAACCTTGTGCATGCACACAATACCACTTTTGGGGGGAAAAACAATCAAACTCAGGTGAAATCTATCACCTGTATTTCCACAGGTGAAAACCTTTAAGGGCTAGCTCCTTGATCCCACAGAATTGGATCTCAGCAAACAAAACATCTTCAGAGAGACCATAAGCAGCTCACTTTGCCCTGAATGAGAATCAGCCACCAGCAGAAACCACGCATCAACTGCAAATAGTCATCATTGAACCACACATGTTAAGAGACCAAACAAACATACTCACAAACATTCACAAAAGACAAGTCAGCGGTAATCAATTTCGCAGCAGACACAATTCAAGATTCTCATCTTCACATTCAAATCCCTCCATAACTTCACCCCACAAACTCCCCTCAGCAAACAGTGTCTGCTTTCCCCCATGCAATACACACCACCATGACCAGGTTTGTTTCAGCCATTCTGTCCCTCACCCTGGAGTTCAATTCACCACCCCGCCACCCATATATCAACAATGTATAGAGCGCCTTTCACGTCAGCAGAACGTCCCAAGGTGCTGAACAGTCAGGTCAGGACTCGGGCAATGAGGATGGAGAGTTAGGAGGGCAGCATAAGGCACAATCGAAGGAGGGTTTTTGAGACCGGCTTTGAAGGAGGCAAGGGAGAAAGTGAGGCAAAGGGACTGTGGGATGGAGTTCCAGAGTGTGGGGGCAGAGAGGGTGAAAGCCAGTCCACCAATGGTAGGGCAGGGGACATAGAGCAGACCAGAGCCCGTTGAACGGAAGGGAGGGCAGGTTCATAAGGAGTCAGAAGGTCAGAGAGATAGGAGGGAGGCAAGGTCATGACTAGCCTTGAAAGTGAGGATGTTGATCTTGAATTTAGTCATCTGGGGAATGGGGAGCCAACGGAGCCGGGTGGGAGTAATGTGATCGCGGAGCCTGGTGCGGGAGAGGTCATGAACTGTAAAGTTCTGGATGATCTGCAGCTTGTGAAGGGAAGAGCTGGGAAGCACGAACGAGGAGGGAGTTTCCATAGTCGAGCCTTGATGTCATGAATGCATGGACAAGCGAGGTGTGAGGCAATGGCAGAGTCTGGCGATGTTGCAGAGGTGGTGGAAGGCAGTGGTGGTCATGGCATGGATGTAGGAAGGACAGTTCCTACATAAGACACCCAGGTTCCTGACTGGCTTCGAGAGATGGAGTGCATGTCTTGGATGTATACTTTTAAAACCTTCCTTAAGATTTCCTATAAACTGCTTTCTCAACTCTCCCCACATTCAGGTGCCCAACAAGCTGTGTAATGTTGCTTTGAGACTGTGAAAGGACTATAAATGTAAATTATATCTTTTAGTTTCCAATGATGCAAAATAGAATCAAGATCTTTGTAATACATGATGGCGAAGGCACAAATAACAAACATCTGAAGGCCCAAATGAAAATTTGTGATCGTATAAGACAATAACGCTTAACTACTGCCTGTTAAATTTACTGAAAAGGTTAACTAAATCTAACCAAGTCACATTGAAGCTATCAGCTAACTGAAGATACATGTCCAGACAGCTCTTGATTTCTCTTGCACCACTCCCAGCTTCTGAATGGACTTCCCAAGTTAACATCCTCCTTTACATCGAGTGTACAGAATTACATCACCTCACATTGTGGACCTGGGTCATCTATTCTGGAGCAATATTATTTGATTGCAGGTTTTGAGGTTGATCGGCATTATAAGGACTTGTCCAGAATGGAGAATCCAGGGGAAAAGGAGTCAGATAGAGGCAGTAGGAATAAGTTTGATCGATTCACTTAGCTCCAGGCTATATAATCAGCAATGAGTCACATCAGTCGAAGACTGACCCATGACAGTAATGGGACTGTAGGCAGGAAGAAATTATCCTGACGCAGAATAAATTTAGTTTTGTTTCCCCTCCCCTCTTTGTTCCCAGATAATGTAGATAACCCAGCTTCAGGAAATCTAGTACTATAACCCTGGAAATATTGAAAGACATGGGAATGCTTGGCAATTTGCAAAGCTTTATCAGATTATTTTAGACAATGGATAGTGATGTCAGCCTGCTCCACTTAAAAAGCAATCAACAGTAAAAAGATGTAGAGTGCAGTTCAGAATAGTGCCATGTGATGGGACTGAACATGAGATGCCCTTTTGATTACCAAGCAGTTTAAATGGGAATTGGTGCTCATACTGGCTCACACAGTGATGGAAAGCCTGTTCCACTTATTTGGGAGGCAGGCGCCAAAGCTCATGTGCGCACATTAACCACAACAGGGTCAGGAACAAAGAGTCCACAATACCTTCTAGATTAGGGTGAAAACAGCCACTGGGATGAAGTATTGGAAGGCTTGACTATATTCGTTGTCATATGCAATCACTGTGAACACTACCCAGCAGAAGGACACTACATAAATACAAGTTGTTGCACTGCCAATAAACAGTACCACACCCAGGATGGGTCAGGAGCAAAAAACAGTTGCAGACACTCCTGTCTACTGAGACATTAATATTAAAGATGCACAACAATTGTCAATGATCAAATGTACATTAACAAACCAAGCCATGTAGTGAAAATACATGACTTGCAATGTTGGTGCCAATTCTTCACAGTATAATTGTCATCGCACAAGTTTTTACATTGAGATTTTTGCAACTGATATCACAATTAGTGGAGACAGCAGTATTTACTCCTAGATCAGTTACAGCATTGAAGATAAAATTCAATTCTGCAACTCAATCTCAAATAGCATCTCCCACTGCACCAAACAGTATTCCCCAAGGCTCACATCTTAGGTTTTGTGTGTATGCCACATTAGTACTACAGCACTGAGTGTTAGCAAAACTGGAGTTAGCTAAATAACCTTCAATCTCTCTATACTCTGCAATGCCAAGAAAATTCAAGAGCAAAGAGGGAAACGTGGAACACCTCAGTTTAAAATGGGAAAGTCACTTACAACAGAAAGGAATAGACAAGCATGGGGAGCCTATAGAAAGGACTATTTAAGATTTAGCTTTGAGAGCCAGGGTAGGTTTTGATAGCAATGGCACAGAACATAGGGAATGTTAATAATATAATCCTTGAATTTGATATAGCGCTTTCACATCTTCTAGACTTCTCAAAGCTCTTCACAGAATATACCGTAAAATGAATTGACTGTATATTTGTGGGCGAAACTACAGGATGTCAATCCCCACTGGGCTGGGTTGAGCATCTTTGTCAGGCAGCTACTCTGGGCGGGAATGAGTGGAGGATGGGGTGTCAGTGATTAGAAATTAATTCAGCCTCACCAGTGCAAGTACTCAAGCCAATCAGCCTGCCTGTTGACACCTCCTCAGGGAAATAAGGTCTTCAATGAACAGCTGTAGATGACCTGCAGACCAAAACCACCATCAATCCTGGGCTGTAAATTTAACCAGTTTTTTAAAAAAAAATTCAAAAACATCACAAGAGCTGCAATTCTTTCCTGATTTATGAGGAAATACAGCACATTCTACATCACGTCATTAAAAAAAACATGTTGGTTAAATGCAGACAGAATAACAGGTCTTGTCATGAGGAAGTAGATGGGAACCTTAAATGAAAGTTACTCAAGGCTGTAACAATGAAACCTCGAACTACAGTTCTGCATTCTCTACAATTTTTGCATCCAAAATTGGGCAAGAAAAGCTACAATCCCAGAACAGCAATTTACAGTGTTTACGTTGTCAACAATACTCTCGTCAAAGACAACAAACAGAACACTTCCCTACAAGGAAACACCCTTATTCAGACATTAATGTTAAACTGCTATGATCAACTCATACACTCAGCATACAAACCGAGTTATTCATAGACTAATGATAAGTCATGTGTCTTATCAGCTGCAAGAATCACGAGGAGCAAGTTAGGTTGCAATTGGTCAGGCATCACATATAATCCTCTTTTTTTTTACACACAAGTTCGGAAGTCCCACCTTATCCCAGTCTCAATTGGAAAGCAGGAAGACATGAATTCAGTGTGAAATTGCCATTAACTACACGCCAGCTTCCAGTTGGCTAATTCAGTTGTTCGTCATTCAGCAAGAGGGTAGCGTGACTGACTTGTCACAACACGGGTCAGACTCTTAAGCAACAGTTCACAAAACGCTTGGATTTCAACCAATTGAGTGGGTTTTTTTTAAGTTGTTCAAGAAGTTGCTTCATGCTCAAAAATAAAACGGACAAGAAAGCCATCAGGTGACACAAATGTAACTTAAAATACTGATTGCCAGGTTGACAGAGAAGCTATTGCACCCACCCCACCAATTTGTATTTAGTTTCATAAACAGAGGGGAATTCTTTTTTCACTTTCACTGTCGACTCCCTCAATTTGAGAAATGTGGGAAACAGTTAATGCCCCCCACCCCCATCCCACCGACTCTCTACCATCTCATCTTAAACCAAAACCACCAGAAAACCCACCAAGCGGTACAAAGCTTGGACATTTTAATCAGCTATGCAATATTCTAACATCACTGCCAGGGCTCAAAAGACCAGTGACCAAAACAATTGACACATACACACTACTTACACTACCCAAGTTGCTGTGAATATATAACCCCCCACCCCCCAAAAAAAACACACACAAAAGAACATTTTTGACAAACAAAAACTCCATTGGATTTGAGGTAGATTGAAGCCAGGCACTAATTTCGTCAACACCACTCCCTCCCCCCTTTAAATAAGTCTCTACCGTTAAGTAATAATAAGAATAATCTTTTCAGTGAATCCAAACCTCGAGCAGCGTTTCGAAATACGACCCCCCCCCCCCCCACCCCGTGACGTGAAAGGCGCTACAGTACTGTACGAGCAAAAATCAACGCGAAAGGATAACAACAATAATAATTTAGCATCAGGGCAGTCAAACAGGAGGGGGGGGGGGGGGGGGGGCAGTGTTAAACCTTGGTCACTGCCAACAAACAGACAAACAAACAAACGCTTTCGCTTCAAAACCGTCTCAACTACTGACCGCGAATTCCCCGCAGCCACAGTACATTTCAGGGAAGGCAAAGGGAGGAGAAGAAACGAGCGACGTTTCCGTAAAGGAAGGGAGGGAGAGAAGGGAAGGGAGGGAGAACAAGGCCAGCGCCCGGTCTGGGGCGGAGAGAGAGACAAGGAGAAAGATAAAGAGAGAAAGAGGGAGGGAGTCAGGCCAGCGTCTGGACGGAGAGAGAGGGAGAGAGAAGGAAGGGAACCATCTCACCACACCCCCGGGGAGGGGGGCAGCAGGAAGCCAAGGGCGGCGTCGAATAAATCCAACCCGGGTAAAAAAATATGAAGCCTCAAGGCCTCGGGGTGGGGGGGGGGGGGGGGGAGGGGAGGAGCGACGGCTACAAACAACACTGAGGGCCCCGAACCTCAGGCAACCACCAGGCCCCGCGGCAGCCCAGGCCCCGCCGGGACCCTGACCACCCGCCCTCAGGTAGACCCCTCTCTCGCTCTCCCTCCACCTCCCCCCACATCCCTACGTTGTGTTGTTTCGGGCCGTTACCCGGTCTCTCACCTGCGCAAGTCCCGCTCTGCCACTGCTCTCAACCGCCGCTTATCACCCGGACTGCTGCGTGCCTGCGTCACGCAACGGGAAGCGCCGTCGCCCTGACGCATTGACGTAAAATCAGCCCCGCCCCCTCACTCACAGCTCCAGCCACGCCCCCTTCTCAGCTCCAGCCCCGCCCCACACAATCTTCAACGCGAGTGTGTGTGAGAGAGAGAGTATGTGAGTGGTGTTGGAGGGGGGGGTGGGGGGGGAGGTGAAGTCAATTGCAGTAAAAAAATAAAGGCACCTAACAGCCATTTGTATTACACACGGGATGATAAAAAGGCACCCATATTCTGCTGGGAACTTGCCCAGTCTGGCTACATCAACCCAGCCTCTCACTGGGGTAAACGCTGAGTCATTGCACTGACTCACTTATTCTTGGCCCAATTGTCAACTGTCAGGTGCTTATTTTAATATATAAACACACAATAATAATAATAATAATCCTTGGATTTGATATAGCGCTTTTCATATCTTATCGACGTCTCAAAGCGCTTCACAGAATATACTGTAAAGTTAATTAACTATATTTTGTGGGCGAAACGCAGCAGCCATTTGCGCACAGCAGCGTCCCCACAAACAGTCGTGAATTGAAATGACCAATTTTTATTATTGTGGTTTTTTGACGGATTATCATTAGGCGTGTTGAGTAAGGAAACTTGCTCAAGGTTTCGCTCTGATCTGCCTGGATTCGAACACAGGTCCCATGCATGTAAGGCGAGTGCTCTAACCACTGAGCTGCAGGTCAGCTTGAGAGCACCACACATCACCGTGCCCAAAGAGTATCCAAACCAGACTTAGGTGTTGCGTACATATGTACGCCACTCTCAGTAATCTATTCTAGCCTACCTGGCAATACTGTACCATACTTTGGGAGACCTGCATTGTTAAGAGATATTGTCCTTCAGGTGAGATTTCCAGATATATTTTGGAGGAAGCAGTGAGCACGAATCATCTAACGCCTTGACCAGAAATGGGACAATGCCACAATCAACTGTAACATGGTGTAATGAACATCAGTTGCTGCAACAATGAAGAGAGGAGCTACAAGATGAATGCTCAACCTTGGTCAACTGTCGACCATCACCAGTGGCCATCCTCTGCAACATTCTAGTCGCAATAATTATCGCCTGCAGTTAACGCAACCTTTGAAAGTGCAGACGTTTAATTGCCAGAAATAAGCGAATCCTTTCAATCTATTTCTTAGGTGAAATAATTTTTGCATTCCCTTTCCCTTCTTTAAAATATTACTCTTCCAGATCAATAACTTCAAAATTAATGGTCAAATGATTGAATTTTTTTTTTTTTTTTTTAATGAATAAATTGACCCACAATCTGTTGATATATTTTTGCTGTCTGTTCTCCCTGTGGTCAGTCCACTGCCTCGCGTCAAATAACTGGTGACAATAAGGATTATAGCGGTTTACTGCAATGTATGAAACGTGTTTAAACATGAAGTCGTTGTAGTGACAGCGGACAATAAGTATTGTGACTGAATGACCATTTTGCATATTTTGCTATCTTCTAATACCGTTGCTCAAAGATGCTGGGGTTCAGATCAAAAATCTGGTCTCTGGAACCTCACTCAAGTGGCTACTCATTAGACAGTATGCCCTTTGAGTCCTGACCTGACTGGAGGTACGGTATCAAATGTAAAGGCTGTTTAATATGATCCTGTTCATACCTGGCATCCACACCCAAACAATTTACAACAGGTAGCATTGGATAGCAATTAGAGACTGGGTGATCTTTTGCCTTAGGAGAGATGAGGCTAATTTTAGGACTTTTACTGCTGTCTTAGCTGACTCAGCAAAGCTGAACTATCTTATCGGTAAAGCTCATTATCACACGATGCATTTATAACACAGAGCCATTGAGTTCCCCTTTTATTTTTTTTAAAAAAAGACTCACTCACAGGAAAATGTTTCCGTGTAATCATAGAATCATAGATTCTTGCTGCAGTCATCTTTGCAAGGTGAATTAATCATGTGCTATACATGAGTCACAGAATGTCAAGTCTGAAAACAATCTATTGTTGTATTTACGTAGAAAGAATGTATGTCATGGAAACAAACCACTCAGCCTAACTCGTGCTTATTCCCTGCACCAGACTTCACACATTTCTTACTTCCTCTCATGCTCTTCTATTCTCCTCTCCCTCCCCTCTCTCCCTGAAGGTCCAGCTTCCTCTTGAATTAACTATATGATTCAACCGCCACGTCAGGCACCCAGTCCCACAATCTCACTACCCTCTGCAGGAAGCGGTTCCTCCTAAATGAGTTTGTGGATCTCCGAGTTGCTAGTGTATACTTGTGTCCCCTGTGTTACAGACTCTCCAGCAAGTCAGTGGTGATAGGCTATTTATGTTAATTTGATCAACAATCATAATAAACCCTTTCTTAATTTTAATGCTATTTAAGTAACAGGGACTATTAACTTCATCAAATTTGACTCAGTTGTTAATACTCAAACCGCTGGGTCCAAACTGTGGTGTTTGAAGTCCCCAGTCCAGGTCAGAAATGACAGTTTAGGCGAACACTCTAATGTCAGCATTTAAGAAAGGTGAAACAAAATGGAGAGAGCTGGGAAAACTCAGGTCAGGCAGCATCTATGGAGAAGGAAAGTGAATCAACGTTTCAGGTCCACGACCCTTCGTAAGAAAGCTGCATTGTTGGGAGGCATCAAGACAAATTGGTTGCCTGAATAATATTTCTTCTTCCCACCCCACCACCACCACCAGCCCCTAATTTAACTGGTCAATTCTCTCACTGTTGTTTGTGGATTCGCCAGTACATCACTTTCTATGTTTAGATGACTTTGCATTTTGATGCAATAATCTTGGCTCAATTGGTAGCACAATCACCTGAGATCAAGCCCGATATCGTGACTTTTTTTGTTTGACTGATCCTCGCTCCAATGTAGTGCTGGGGGAGTGTTGCATTGCCAGAGGTGCTGTCCTCCAAATTAAACGTTAGACCGAGGTACTGACTGCCTATTCAGGTGGATGCTAAAATATCTTGATAATGTTTGAAAAGTTTTTCCTGGTGTACTATCCAACAACTTGCCCCTGACTGATTCAACACTCTAATGTCAGCATTTAAGAAAGGTGAAACAAAACTGAGAGAGCTGGGAAAACTCAGGTCAGGCAGCATCTATGGTGGCAAAACCAATCATTTTGGTTCAATCTCTTGAGAGTCAAGCCATTTTTTGCTAATACTGTACTTTAAAAAAAACTTTATAAATGATGTTTGGTTGAGCTGTCAGACTGTCGTGTACAAACAAGATGAATTTCTTAAACTCACCCATTCAAATTCAAATGCCACACCCAGATGATGGCACAAGGTGTCTGGAACTCCCTGCTTCTATCGCACTGAGTCACTGATTGCTGTTGTATATTGTGCCCCAGTATGTGAATAGAAATGGTTTCATTACCAGAAACCTTCCTTAAATGATGGGTTCCACTAGGCTCCTTCCTAAACCCAGTTCCTTTTACATTGGGGTCACAATAACACATGACAATCTCACCAACACCATGTGTTAAGAAATAATGTGCCAACTGATGTACGAGGCAGCACCTATGAGGTGTAGTGTTGTATGTTGGGGGAAGGCAATGGAAAGGCTTACCTTGCAGCCAACTAGACTATTAAGTAACTGTTGCTTTATCCCAGCGCTCAAATCACTCACTTAAACGGATTCCCCAAAAGACTAGGTAACCTAGTTAAAATGGTTCTGCGTACCACGATTTACTGTTGTTGGGTATATATGAATCGGTTAGTTCTTAAGGTTGCTATTTAGAGGGCCCAATCCCTGGGAAATGCACATTGCAGTCAGCCGAGAAAAACATATCCTGTGATATAATTAGAGTGGAATCATCAGCTTGGGCTCAAACATGAATGATTACTTGCTCAATAAAAATTAATCTCTGGCAAGAGATGCAGGGATTCTTTCTCTCAGGATTCCTGCACACAGCACGTCGAATAGGAAATTGTACTTATTGAGAAGAGCAAATTTCATCCATTTCAGTAACACTTGACTTTCTGTGGCGTGAGCTTTTGCTTACAAGCATTACTTACGTCGATCTTCAGAAAGTGGTGAGCTTGAGCTGCACAATTTCTCACGTCTTACAAAATAGCCACATACAACAGTCTCACACTTATTTTAACTTCCATATTTTTGTACTCTCTATTTTTCTCCCCTGACAGCTGCTGGGATACAGTTTCATAGGAGACAGCTACAGTCTGGCACCCCAGCCAAATAGTCAATGAATGTTAAGAGGATCAGAGGAAGGTTTGTCTTCCACACGTGAAAGGCACTGCACCAAATGTAAGGATTATTATTAAGGCAGCAAAGTCATAAGACTATGGGACTGTGGGGCCAAACACAGCATTATTCATATGCCACCCACACACATCAGCTTTCCAGCAAGGGTTACTAGATGGTTACTAGAGAGACCTGGGGATTTGTGTTAGTGACTCGTTGAAGGTGGCAGGACAGGTAGACAAGGCTGTTAAGAAGGCATATGGGATACTAGGCTTTATAAATAGGGGTATAGAGTACAAAAGTCAGGAAGTGCTGACTAACCTCTATAGGACTTTGGTGAGGCCTCAGCTGGAATACTGTGTTCAATTCTGGTTACCACACTACAGAAAGGATGTGAAGGCATTGGAAAGGGTACAACGAAGATTTACTAGGATGGTGCCAGGATTGAGGGACTTCAGCTATGAGGAGAGGCTAGATAGGCCAGGGTTATTCTCTCTGGAGCAGAGAAGACTGAGGGGAGACCTAATAGAGGTTTATAAGATCATGAGGGGTTTCGACAGGGCAAATAGAGAAAAACTATTTCCACTCGTGGGTGAATCTGTGACTCGTGGTCACAGATTTAAAATAGTTTCAAGGCGCAGTAGAGGGGAGCTGAGGAGAAATTTTTTCACTCAGCGAGTTGTTCGAATCTGGAATGCATTGCCTGAAAAGGTGGTGGAGGCTGATTCGATAATAACTTTTAAAAGGGAATTAGATCTTTATTTAGGGAGAACGGGTCTATTAGGCTATGGGGAGCGGGCAGGGCAGTGGGATTGAATCGCTCTTTTCAAAGAGCCGGCACAGACTAGATGGGCCGAATGGCCTCCTTTTGTGCTGTAAAATTCTATGATTCTATGGTAAACGGAAGGAATTTTGGCTGATTTTCCCCTATCTCAACTATATATTCCTTGCATTTGATATAACACTTTTTACGTCTTCTACACATCTCAAAGCGCTTCACAGAATATACCATAAAGTGAATTGACTGTATATTTGAGGGTGAAATGTGGCAGCCAATTGGACACAGTAGTGTCCCACAAACAGTTGTGGATTGAAATGACCAATTGTTTTATTTTAAGAAGGAATCTTGCCCAAGGATTCGCCCTGCCTGGATTGGAACACAGGTCTCACACCTGAAAGGCGAGTGCTCTAACCACTGAGCTACAGGACTCCACAAATATATAGTATTTTAAAAAATGAACTGTAGCTGTGCAATCAAGAGCAATGAATGGAGATTTGCAAACTTGACAGAACCTGGGACTTTCCTGGATTGTATGGTTCAGTAGCTGCATGGAACAGTAGCTGCATGGAAATCTCCACTTGTTACGTAATCATTTGGAGCTTAGGGTAAAATTCTGAAACCCAGGTCATGCGAAGAAAGGAGATTGGATGGAAGAGACGTGAAGGGGTAATGGTTTAAAATAAAAAAAACGTTTATTCAAAAAAGATTTTATTCAAAAAAAAAGCACATAAAGGTAGCAAAATGATTTTATAGTTTGACTTTTCTACAATGGACAATGTTTTGTTTTGAAATCAAAAAATATAAATTCATTACAACTGTTCAAAGCAGCAGATGGACATATAAATGGTACTAACATTACACTGGGAGAACATCATTAAATACACAATTCGAGTCTATGAAGGGTGGAAGAAAAGTCTAAATTCCAGAGAGTAAATTCTAAACTAAGCGCTTTTTTTTTTTAAACATGTAGAAACTATACAAAAAAAAACTTTTTTTTTAGAACATTAGCACACTTCTATTCAAGCTGTACACAATTTTACAAAACTAGCCACATTTTCAGGCTTTTGCTTAATTTAGGACATTCTTACAGTCCCAACAGTTGTCGAAAATCTTCCAAAAGGACTGACTGGTTGTCCATTTTTAAAAAAGGTAACGCCATGTCTTATTAGCTAAAACATAACCGAGGCCTTTTGGTGTACGACTCAAGAGAATGACCTTCAAAACTCTGAGACGTTGAAATACAGCGGATTCAGAATAAAAAACATTCTGTGTATGTACAAGTTTGAAGTTATGAAACCAGATCGACACCCCACATATAAATTTTTTTTGAGAAAAAAAATTTGTGAAATATTTTCTGACTTATTTTCTCTCCTTCCCGTACGGTGCTTACATGGGAAGCAACTTTTTTCAAGGGAAAAACTGCAGGTCGCTGTCTTTTAAAGGATAGTTCTTCAATCACGGCACTGACTAAAATACCAGACAGCTGTCACTTGGCCCATTGAGATGTGTTTTCTGGAGAGAGGCTGGAAGTTGAGAAAGCCATTTTGAATCAAAGGCTTGCAAATCTTTAAATCAGTGGAAAAAGTGAATGAAATTTTAAGCAGCTCCATCGTTTGTCTTGCCTTATTGGTTGGGGGGGGGGTGGGGGGTGTAAATGAGAGAGGGAAGAGAGATAAATACTTACCAGCAATCCTTGTCTGTTTCAAAGCAAATCACACCTTGAGTTTAATTCAGATTTATGAGTAAAATCAAAATAAGCTCCTTCCGCAAAAGAATTAAGAGGTCAAATATCAGCTAACCTTAGGAACAGGGCATTATGCCAACCCCTGGAACTCCCTGCGTCTATCTCAATGAGTCAGTAACTGATGTTTGTTGTGCCCCAGTGTGTGAACAGAACTGGTTTCGTTACAAGAAACCTTCCATAAGGGATGGGTTGAACTTGGCTCCTCCATTATGTGCCCGGGGCTGGAATCCAAAACTCGACAATCTGCTCTAAACAGACCAAGAATTCTAAGCAAAATGGCCACGACTGTGACTGATTGCCCTGACCTGCTACAGTGCAGAGTGCAACATAATATACTCCAAGAGCACTTAGTTTACTAATTTAAAAAAAAGCACTGGGAACAAGTATTGGTAAGCTCCCAAAATTAAATGTTATAAAAAGTACATTCAAACCACTCGAGTTTAGATCATGGGTTATTTTTGCCTCTAGATGTTTTTGACAATAATGAATATTTTATTTTTATTAGAAAAACCTTACTGTGCAGGTTCAAGGACCAGAGAGAAACATCTACCTTCTACATAGAATCATCCACAAACATAAAATATCCATCCACAGTAACATGTGGAAATTGGGGAGAGGGAAAAAGAGAGCGCGAGAGAGAGAGAAAGAGAAAGAAAGAGCTGGAGATAGAAAGACAAAATAGCTTTCATTAACGATTTCCCAACAGCTCCGCATATGCTCTTGGTAAAGGCACATGTCCCGGACAGTACTGAGCCATTACCAGGAAGGTTGCAGTTTCAAAGCAGGTCCCATCTCTGGTGGGGCAACAGCAGAGGGTTTATAGTTGCTCGCTGGCCACGATCCAATTGCTTTTACATGTGTTTTCACTGTGCAAACTCAGGCTCAGCTATGGGTGACAGCCCGGCAACACTCATCAAGGGTTAATAACCATAAAACCAGGGTTATTAATTGGGGAAGGTGGTATCTTACATGAGGTAAAAGGTTTGGTAAAAGGGAATTCCTGTATCTACTAGATTTACCTCAGTCAAAGATTCAATACCAATTAATTTACATTTGACCCCAAGCCGAGGAATGGGGGGGGAAGGGAAAAATAAAAATGCTCTCTTCTCCCAACATGTGTCATCACATCGGCAAACCTGGGCGCTTCAACATTCTACAAAAAAAACTTTATAAACTGTATTAAAAAGGTTTAACAATTTATCCCCCCTTCTTCCTTACAAAAACATCAGCTCTGTCTGTAATACCCACCCTCAACAGAACAGCACATCCCCCAACGTTGACAATGAGCTCCATGACCTATCACTATTCTAATATAAAATCCCAAACTTCTCCCGCTCTCTAAAACATAGTCGAGCACCATCCCTGCTGCGTACAAGCTCGCAGGCAAACACTGGACGTTTCACACATGTAAAACGGTAATGAAATGGCACAAAACAAGTTTACACAAAGTCTCCCAGTCTAGAACCTTAAATAGTATTCACAATTATTCATAGCAAGCATGAATACGCAACAGGACATACACAAGTTCCTCTACAAAACTACAAGGGGGAAAAAAAAAAAGTGTTTTAACTAGTCTCGCACGGAACAAGATAGGAAAACAGAAACAAGTGCTTAATATATAGGATAGTCTCCGATAGCATTCCGCTAAGTATTCAAGGGCAGAGTTTCGCCTACCCAGGAGAAAAGAGGGGGGAAAAAAAGGAAAAGGTGAGAAATGCACCCCAAACATTTTTCCTATAATAACAAAGCAAGTTGTCTCCAATCATTTTCAACTTCCCAAGAAGAAAAAACAAAAACAACCCAGGAGCTCAAAGTACTTTTCACAGACCGCGTTCGATCACAAGGTCCCGTCTTCTGGTCGGTTAAAGCATACTATCCCAGCCAGGAAAGCCCACTATCACATAAATGCACGCCAAGATCATCTTCCATCTCTATTCTCAAATAGGGGCTTGTGTGGAATCAAGAGTGGGTGAGGGGTGGCGGGAGGAGGTGGGTGAAAAAATTCCCTACTCTTTTTGCAACACAGGTGTAAAATTCTTTGTGTGGCTGATGCGACCATTTGGCAAAAAAAAATGCACTTCAAAAAGTAAGGGCATTTCTTTCAATAATACCATCAGTTCACTGCAGATACATCCAATTGAGATTCTGTCCCTTTAAGCAGTAATTAAAACAAAAGGACCGGATTCTTCTAATTAAAATCCTCTGTCGTTTTTTTTTTCCTGTTTGTACACGAATGGAAAAAAAATCATTTGAGTAAACTGTTTTTGTTTTTCATTGCAAGCTTGAGCAGTTTAAAATGCAGAATGCCGCTCTGGTATGTCAGTGTACAAAGGTGCATTCTAAACCAGGTTTAGTTCACTCTTCTCACTGCTCCTAGAAAATTGTTCACAATGCGTGTGGGATTGTTCACAATGCACTCGGGGATTAGGATCCATCTGCCTTGGGTTTCTTGTTCACACTTAATTTTCTGTTCACAACGAGAAAAAGAAAATCTGTTAATCCGGTGAAATATTTCAATTATAAAAAATACATTATTATTTTGCTTAAGGTTACAGAGGATGGTCAATAACCCACTGATACCCAAGTATGAATCCACCAAATGTACTAATAATTCTTGCGTTTGATATAGCGCATTATCATATCGTTGAGACATATCAAAGCACTTCACTGTAAAAAGGAGCAATTGTATATTTTGTGGGCTAAACGCGGCAGCCAATTGCGCAGAGGGGTATTCCATAAACAGTCGTGGATTGACTGGCTGGTTGCTGGCTTAAGGCTAGTTTGATGGGAGTTCTTAACCATGCAAATGCAATAATCCCTACCATGACCTGAATCAAATCTTATTCAGAGGGCACAATGTGGGGAACTGTAGAGCTCGGTTTGAGGTTAGGTGTCAGTTGGTAGCTCCCTTGCTCTTGGAGGGGGTGTCAAATGGTTGCGAGTTAAAGTCTTGTGTTGGGAACTCTGAAGTTATGGTGTAGGATTATTATTAATTATTAATGAGACACTTTGTTTGGGACAGAGGAATGGAAGCTACATTGTGCTCATTGTTAAAGTGGGAAGCCTTGACCCTGACACTGGTAATAAAAGTGGAAATTCCCCAGCATTGACATCGGATTTAATTTTTTTAATATTGATTTTGCAATGGCAGGAGAAAAATGGCAAAAAAAAGTTTTTGAGTGTGACAAATATTTGCACACATTGTTCCAGATTACCAGCAATAACACTCATTACTGTCTGATGCTCGATGTATATGGGTGAAGACATTTCCCCTTCCCTCTACCTCCTGTAGAGAGAGGCATCTAGCTTACGTTGACTTCCTTCTTATGTAGCACAACTGGTAAGAGGGGTAGACTTAAGATCGGTTCCTGCCACTGCATCTTGCAGCCCCAATGGACCGAGGACACCACTGCGCGGGTTTCTCAATCTAATTGAATACTTACTCATCAGGGGAGGCAACCGGTCGCTTAGTTGCAGGCTTCGCTCCATCTAAAAAGAACATAAAGCGTGTCAAGAGATCAGCTGAGTCCCTTTACATTCAGTATCAAAACAGTCAAGTCATGTAATCACACTCTCTTCCCCTAGAGGTCACCCACACCAGTGAATAATTTATAAAAAAATCCAAACAAAAGAATATTTAATATTAGACAAAGAAACACGCAGTTAAAGCCTTCTCTAATCTAACAGGATCCAAGGGAGTGAATTAGGGCCAATGAATTGGACTAAAAGATGAGAGAATTAATTAGGAAAATATAATACTTGTTTCATTAACTAAAATGTTCAGATAAAACCCAATTTAATCTGGGAAAGCAGGAGGCAACGCTTAAAGGCATCGTCAGGAATCCAAAGTCTTGATGTGTAGAATTATTTTTTATATTTTCTGCTGAATTTCATCTTCTTTAAACTGCCTCAAAAGCCTAGTGGCAAATGGCATGACAGTTATTACTGAGCCTGATGATGTGTGAAACACTGAGTTCACGCAGTATTAACCGATACTGTGGGCAAAACTACGAGCTCCCTTGCACTCCTTTGGATTACATCCTTACAAAGGGTAATATATACTTATACTGTGGACAATATAATCTAGAAATGGAGGTCTAAATAGGTGGAGCTCAAGCTAGACTGACACAAATGTTAGATTATCTAAACCGCACTGCCTTCCTTCAGATAAAATATTAAACACAGGTCCTGCCTGCCTAATAAAAGTCAACCATCCCACAATATTATTTCAAGTTCTCCACGGTTGCAGGTCAGTATTCCCTCTCATCCAAATTTAATTCCCCCAATAAGAAGTGCAGATATTTATGTTGGGAACAGTGCTGGCCGTAAATTATAGTAGTCGCTGTGAGTCACCGCACCTCAAGTCCATTTCATCATGCCAGACCCTGCACGATAATGGAAGCGTCATTGTACTTTGACATAAGGAGAGGATAGCAACATGAAATACGTCGTCCTACCTTGCAGCCACCTGACCTGGGTGGCAGGCCCGTAGCCCTTTTCATTCTTGGCCGCTATCCTGAAGATTATTGCAGGCTTTGTGGTTGTATCGATATGTGCATTTGATAAGTTGGTTGAAGACACCAGGCAGCTCGGAACGGGTCCACAGTAAACACGTACAAAAAGCAGATGGGACGTCCCCACGGGTTTGGCATCTGCTACCTGAGACCCTGGAAGGGCCAAATATACCGAGTACTCGGTAATGGTTCCGGAGGTCACGGCGGGAGGCTCCCAGGAGAGCTGAGCACCTTCGGGAACCTACAAGACAGATAAGTGGGTATAAATCATCTGTTGATAAACCATCGCCACATTCACTTAAGAAAATGTTTCTCACCTCTAAAATCGTTCATTATTTGGCCCGTTTTAAAGGAGTCCTTAAAAAGCAGTCGGCAAGAGTACTGACATTTAATAATAATAATCTTTGCATTTGATATAGTGCTTTAAGTCTTTGGTTGTAAACAGCTGGTAATATACAATTTTATTTAAACGTTGCTTCCATGAATTCTTTAATTAGCAAATCACTGCTTTTTAAAAAATCTAATGAAAGAATGTCAGTACAAACTCAAAGTTCCCACTCTCACTTTCTTTTGAGAAAGTGAAAGGAACATATAGGACGAGGAATGAGAACATAAGAATAAGGAGCAGGAGTAGGCCATTCGGCACCTCGAGCCTGCCCCGCCATTCAATAAGATCATGGCTGATCTTCTAATCGAACTCCACCTACACGCCATATCCCCATATACCTTAATCCCTTTATCCATAAGAAATCCTTCAATTTCACTCTTGAATATCACAAGGAATGACCCTTACAGTCCACCCAACTGGTTTTAAAGTTTAGAAAAAAAACCTGACCTACTCATAATCGATAGCCACCATATAGTTCCCTCACTCCCTACTGAATCTGCTGACAATCTTCCACCACCTCTCTCGGGGTTGCAATGACACCAAGGGCAAGTGAAAGAACAACTTAAACGTTATTCTACAAGTGTTCTAATTCAGGTTTACAGCTGAGCCTTGCCACGGATAAACATAGTCACTTGCCTTGCTGATTTTGATGGCGGATGGCGCTCCTGGGAAGCCAGGCATACAGGTTTTAAAGGCCGAGATATCACTGTAAGGACCCCGACCGCAAGCATTTATACCGGCCACTCGGAATTTGTAGGCCGTGCCTGGCTGCAGCTTCACGCTCTTCAGGTTACTGTGGTCAGGAATGCCATCCTTGCTGCTGTCCTGTCAAGCAAGAGGAGGGGAAAATATATCAGCAAATATGAGGTACTATAAATATCACTATTATTAAACACATTGACAGAGTGTTACAGGAACAGTACCCACCAAACACAGCAGGCTCACTGCCAATCTGCAATATTCCTAAAGTCGAGGTGGTAGTCAGTCACAAAATAAGATTCGTAAATTCAACCTCATGAATCCCATCAAGAAACTACAGTACAAGACTCAATGGAATTGCTCAAAACTAACATTTACTATTGGTGTCGCTATATATATATATTGTGTTGAGGGAAATACGCGAGACAGAGGCCTCAATGAAGACAGATTGTACAGTGTTATACTGGCATCAGCACTCCTCAGATACTTTAAGTGGCTACTCTACAGGTTTAAGTGGACAGTAACGACACTGTCCGATACAGAAGTGAATATCGCCGAGTGTCCCGGCCAACAATCAACTCTAATAAATTGGTCATTCGCTTCCTTCAATGCCTATATGCAAATTGGCTGGCACCGTCCTACAAAAAAACCCCCAGCCATTCCAATTAAGTAGACCCTTGAAGCCATGAACAATTGAGGTTACGGGTATTATATCGGCATAAGATTGATGATGGATACACTTTACATTAGCAGCACGATCAGACTCCACACCATTTACTGGCTCACCTCTTCTCCTTGAGAGCCCTCGGGAGGCAGGAAGTAGGACAACACTACAGTGCTTGTGGTTTTAAACACGCCAACATCATACCACTGATTGATCTCCTTCTTTGCTGGTGGCTTTGGCTGCGTACTGGACGCCTCCGGCTTCTAAATAGCAAATATTTTACAGATCAGTTTTGTGGAAAAGCACACGGACAAAACAATAAGAACACAGCTGAGCTACACAATAATGTAGTGATGAGATTAATAACCAAGAGCTTGCTGTTCTCCAGAGTTCTCCCACAAATATACAGTCAATTCACTTCACCGTATATTCTGTGAAGCGCTTTGAGACATCTAGAAGATGTGAAAAGCGCTAAATCAAATGCAAGGATTATTATTATAGTTGTCTTGACAATGTTGACATCCCACTTTTACCAATACTGGGATAGAGATGTCGCTGGGGTTAACATTTGCTCTACTTTCAGAACCTCCAGAATTTGACAAATTCTCAAATGCAGTCCTAATTTTGCAAACAGTTTTAAGAAGTACGTTAAAATCGGCGGTCTCCATTGTTTAAACATCCCCAACGATTCCACTGCTGCAGGTTTTTGTGAGAGCGTTCCACATGTTCACACCCCTTTATCTGAAGCAATCTTTCCTGGCCTCAGTTCTAGGAGGTGGATAGATATTTGTTAGGTCAGAGTATTATGGTATAGGTCAGGGTATTAAGGGATATGGGCAAGGGCTAGTAATTGGACTTCAAGTACTTTCTTTTTGTTATTATAATATTATATTCGCACACAAGCTGGTGCTGCCTTTAGAGAATTCTCTTCTGGTGCAGATTATCAAACATTATTTCACTTTAATTCTCTTCATAATTTCTCCAAGTAGCTATGTAATCAGCTGTAAATCAGATGAGGACCAACTCCCGACTACAGAGATAGCCTGGTCATTAGACACTTGTTGAAAACGAGCAACTGATCTGCATCTGTCCAGCTTCCAGAAAATGTCTACACCCTACAATGAAGCTTTCTCCAGCTCAAATGACAGGCAATCAATCTAATGCTTTACTGACAACATTAAAAACAGCTTTGCATTCTTACATTGTATTAAACAATAAATGATCCCACACAAACTGAAGGCAAATCTACCTAAACCAACAATCACCCTAGGTTCGGGAGCCGACAGCAGCAGGTTCACTTGTTTATTTAGCTAGGAAATCAAACAGCCTAGATGAAATGAGCCATGTATTATTAAGATCTTATAAAGGCCTAAAACAGCTCTTGGGCAAAGTTGCAATTTTAATCTGAAACATGCAACATCTCATTTAATCTAAAACAAAATTTTAATTAAAAACTAAAGCGCAGAAATAGCCTGATACAAATGAGTGTGATGAAAAATCTGTGCTTTAGAAATCTTGAACACTATTTGTATGATCAATTCGCATTCCATACATAAGGAGCGAGATCAAACCTAGTCACACTTGTACATACCATGAGCGGAGCACCAATTCCATTGGCTACTTGAGCTAAAGTAGTGGCCGCCTGCAATTTCATAGGACTGGAGACTGGGGTGGTCGAGGGAGTCAGCAGAGCAGTGTACGGTGTCAAACCTACATTTAAAAAGGCACAACAGTTGGTGAATTACACCCCCCTTATGGGACAGGTGGGGAGTGGGGGGGAAGCAGAGAGTTGGGAAGGCGGCAGAAAGCACGATCGAAAAGGAGGGTCCTGAGACCAGCATTGAAGGAGGCGAGGGAGGGAGCGAGGCACAGGGACTGTGGGATAGAGTTGCAGCACGTGGGGGCAGAGAGGCTGAAAGCTTGGCCACCGATGGTAGGGTGGGGGACGTGGAGCAGACTGGAGCCCGCTGAACGGAGAGGGAGGGCAGGTTCATAGGGAGTCAGCAGGTCAGAGAGATAGGAGCTGGGCAAGGATGGGAGTGAGGCAGTCGCGGAGCTCAGATGGGAGAGGACATGATCTGCAGAGTTCTGGATGATCTGCAGCTTGTGAGGGAAGAGCCAGAAAGGCCAACGAGGAGGGAGTTTCCACAGTCGAGCCTTGATGTGACAAATGCTTGGACAAGAGTTTCGGCAGCCTGAGGGATGAGGCAGTGGCGGAGTCTGGCGATGTTACAGAGGTATTGTACCGTTACCTTATGGGTAAAGGCACGGAAGAATGCTAACCATATATAGAACAGAAAGGAGTCCTAGACTGTGCAGTTCTACACACAGCAATGAGTACCTTGTTGACCATCTTTAGTGGGGTTACAGCACAGTTTGCTATGGTTCGGGGTGACGTGGGAGAAAGGAGGGAAAAGAGAAATGAAATCAAGAGGATTAACTTCTTCCGTTCGGTTTCCATTCCGGACCAGGAGCTCTCGACTCGAGGAGCTTCAGCGCGTTTTCTACAGAAACGTACCTTCCGTCGTGCTCTTTGAAACAGGCACCTGGACCGTTGGGACCGGACTGGCCAGCTCGTGGGGCCCGTTAGTTTCTGAGATGGAGTCGTTGAGACTGTCGGCTGGTGCCAGTGCTTCCGGTGGTCGCGAAGGCTGGCTGCTGTCGGCAATCTGCTGCTGATTGGCTCTCTCAATGTCCTGCTGGGCAAGTTCAGCTAACGGTACAATAGGGTGCAGGGCTACAAGTGTCTGCAAAGCCTGCTGAGAGAGCTGCACTGGCTGTATGGTCGCTAGATCAACTGATGATGTATCCATTGGCTCTTCTCCTGCTAGACATTGAAAGTGGGAGAATAACTTAGAACAGAATTAAAGAGTCTTTAAAACATATATTAAGCAACAACAACTTGGATTTATATAGCGCCCTCACTCCACGCCGGACGGTGTCTCAGAGCACTTCCCAATAACGGATCCATGGGCCGAGCCACGGGGAAAGGGGGAAAAAAGGTGACTGAAAGCGCAGTCGAAAAGAAAGGTCTTAGCCGAGACCCGACAATAGGAAGAGAAGGGGTGAGGCGAAGGGAGTGAGGAAGCGACTTCCGGAGCCTCAGGGCGTACTGACTGAAGGCATGGCTGCTGATGGTGGAACGGAGGACACCGGTAAATCGAAGGCAACGGGTGCTGTTGTGAGGAGAGGTCAGAGAAGTAGTGGGGGGTGCAGAGGAGTGGAGAGATTTGAAAACAGGAGTGAGGAGCTTGAAATCGATCCTCTCCGGGACAGAAGAATTTCCAGAGTTATAACTAGGATAGTTATAAAGAACCGGAAAGGTATTTGTTTATTTCTTTAACAGATTCAATAACGTCTTTCAAAAGGGAATCAGACAGGTACACGAAAGGGGAAAATATTTTGCAAGGATATGGGGAGAGAACAGGGGGAGTGGGACTGATTGGGTAGCTCCTCGGAAGAGCTGACACAGGCACGATGGGCCAAATGACTTCCTTCTTGTGCTGTAATATTCTGCGGTTCACAAAAAATTGCTGCAAAATACATTTAACAAATGCAATGTCAGTTTCCTGGGATTGGAAGAGCAGCCAGGGACCCTGCCTTGCTTTCTCACACTGCACCTGCTGCTATTTAGCATGGTGTAAAGAAAAAAAAATCAATTACTGCAGTTTAGTCTCCACTAACTTCCTGCAGAGTCCGTCCATTGGGACTTCGGTTCAACAAAGCGTGCAAATTACATTACCGTCTGACTTGGAAGTCTTGCTGTCGTAATTAACAATTAGCTTCTGTTTCCACCCCCTCCCCTCTCTCGCATCGACTCGCATCCCAGCTTGCCACAAGCTGAACAAGCTGACAGATTGCTATAAAGCTCACCACAGCCTTGGAAATTGCAGGCTGATTGGTTGCTTGGATTAAAAAGGCAAGGTTTGTGATTCTTTTAAGCTTGCCATTTTTTGTTCCAGAGCTGTTTGCTTAAGGCGTCGGAAGCTTGTCATTGCACCAGTTTAATAAAAAAACACTACAAACGTGAAAGGCGCTACACAAATTTGTTGGGTGTAGTGATAGCAATAATACTAATAATAGTATTACCTGTAACCGGAGGCTCTTTGGCTTCCAGGGCAGCCTGAACAGCGGCCGTGGTGGCAGCCACCGCCTTCGCCTCTTCCTCCAGAGCTGCCAATCGAGCGGCCTCCTCAGCAGCCGCGGCGACAGCCAGCTCCTCGGGAGACAGACCCATCTCAGCCAGGTTCTCAGGCCTGCTGTCTGCCAGCAGCTCCCGAGGGGGCAATAGCTGCTCCTGCTGGAGGACCACACTGGGCTGAGGAGGCAGCGTTTCCTGGCTGGCGCTCGGGCCGCTCGGGCCCTGGCTGGGTTCTACACTCACTGGAGTCACCAACATTGCTTCCGCCACGGCACCCGCCACGGCACCCGAGGAGCTGGTGGGAAGCGTCTGCCCATCGCTCTGCTCTGCTGTAGATGTGGAAGCTTCTCCTCCGTTGGCAGATTGTGCACCTGCTTCTGTTGTTGGGACAACCTGAATTGAAGCCAGAGAAATTGATGCCGGTCGTTAATCAATGAAAGTTAAAAAGCTGCAGACGCTATGAACACCAAAACTTGCTTTCAGGTCAGGTGAAGATTTGAAATATGAACTGATTTTTGCCTTAAAATTCTGATTTGTTTGCTCAGAATGCTTAGTAGTTTCTTTTTAATGAATGATGTCTTTGTGTCTACATTATGAGCAATAGCCAGGAGAACTTCACCAAACAGTTAACATATTACAGGAGAGGGCTCTGGGATGCTACCCCAGTGTGAAGGGCTCTATATAAATGCAAGTTGTTGTTGTTGAGAAGACAATTTCCAGTGATAGAGGGGATGAGCAATTAGGAATTATTTTATAAACTAGAATTCTTCAGTCTCGAAGGTACCTCAGAGATTAAAAAAAATAATTGATGCTGTAATGGGGAAGAGGTTCGGGAGGGGATTTTGGTGGGGTGAGATTAAGTGGGCCGAAAGGTTATCTTCAGTTGTACTTGATTGTGAAGTTCCAAAGTTAATAACACAAGCTGTGGTCCAGCTCTGTAATAAAAAAAGTTACTTTGGAGTTCAGCCACTTGTCCGAGCCATCTGCAGTGATGCTTTGCGTGGAACAGAAGCAATCTGGCACAAATCGCTTTGTTGCACAACCCAAACATTGAAAGCAATTTAGCAATGAAGGAAACCGCAATTGTGAGACAACCAACGAGCAGAACAACCAAATGAAGTGCCTCAAGAAAGCTCTCAGAATAAGGAACTATTTCCAGATTTAAAATAAAGCTGCCATTATTTAAATTAAACACACGCTGAACTGGGGGTGGGGAGGTGACAAACTGGGCGGCAGAGTGAACAAATGCACACTGTCCTTTTATACCCGAGATTGTGGTGTGATGGGATGAATGACAAATGTCTGCTGCTTGTCAGAGAGATCAGCACAAAACATTACCGAAAACAGACCACCCATTTCCCAGAGCAGAAACGTGCACTGGGTTCAGCACTAAATCTACATTCTCAAAGGTCACAAGGATGGTGGATGCAGAAAATGGGGGTGGGGGGAGGCAGGGGGAAGAAGAAAAAAATCATTTTGGCAGTCAGGACTTGTATTTTGAAGTTCACGACTAGGGCACATTATTGCTGTAGAGTGGAGGAAGCTTTTTTCTGCATCTTGTGCAAGCTTCGTTTTAACCCGTAAACACTTGATGCTGGCACAGGGCAATCTAAATGGAAATGTATTCTCGTTTCCCAGAAACAGCATCTCTCACTTTAAATAACAACAAAAAATACACCCAGTACAGAGACAGCGCCAGAGGATACTCAAAACCCCCCCAACTAAAACGGTGGTTCAATCACTGAATCACCAAGTTCGCACAAGTTATTCCTGTATATAAAAATGAAGTGAGCGAAAACGTTTCAGTTTACTTTTTTTTTTACAGGCAGAGAAAAATAGATTCTGGCAATCAGATTCCAGGATTTCTCAGAAACAGTCTATAAATAAAACCAAGCATGATTGGAAAAATATCTATACAGTACTCACATATCCCCCACCTCCCCCCGAAACAACAGGATCAAATGTTAGTGATTGTCCTTGTCTGCTTTCGACCACTTACCTGTACGGCGTGCGTGGATGGGCCGGGTGCGGGGGTGGACTGCGTTACCATGGTAACGGCCCCGCTCTGAGCTGTGGATGATGTTGTGGCAGTGTTGGTGGTTCCCGCTGTGGCGGTTTCGCCGTGCACGCTTTCGGGGATGCCTTGAGGATTCGTCGGTGGAGCTTGGACTGTAAGTTTTTTTTAATAAAAAGAAACGTTGGGTCGGTAATCATTAACTAGCTGTAAGACACTGCTGCTCACTATCATATTATATGGCCGGATCTATCTGAGCAGCATTCAGTACAGGATTAAACCACTCAGGCGTAATATCAGCCATATAACCAGACGCTCGATGCCTTAGCCGACTCACCTTGGTTTGCTCCAATGTTGGCTGTGGTGGTTGTGGAGGTGTTGGTTGTGTTGGTTTCTGAAGTCTCATGAGGTGGGTTCGAACATTTGACAGGCAGCTCAGGGAGCTCGAGGGCCTGGGTCTGAGCGTCGCATGTCAGCTGCTGAACCTGAGCTGCGACCAGAGCAGACGCCGCCTCGGTCAGCTGTGCTTGCTGCGTCACCACGCCACTGGGGGAGGCTACAATTGTAACTCGGCTGGTCTCGGACACAGGCTAGAAAAAGATGCATAGAAATTCACATCAGACACGATTCCCAGAGCACAATGTCTCTCTCTCTCTCTCTCTCTCTCTTAACAACAACACAATTACATTTATACAGCACCTTTCACGTTGGGAGGACGTCCCACTTCCAAAACAACTGAACATTTATACGAATTAGCCTAGAGCAAAATGGAGTTGGCGCTTCACTGATGGTGAAGTGGATCACGAGGGTGTTTCAGATCAACGAGGCCCTTAGGACCACTTGATTTCAACCTTGCAGAATGCCCTCCCTCCTCTCACAAACAAGAAAAGTGGTTTCTTAAATGAATCCACGATTTCAGCCTCAACCTTTTTTTAAAAATAAATAAAGGCACACTGCTTCTGGCTGTGCAGTCGGAAATACTGATATGGATACAAGATTGGCTTTGGTTGAGCTGGTTCCTTTGGTCAAATTGTCCCCTACACTCAAATCAGTATCAAAACATGAGCTGGCCCCTGGACAAGTGTTCCTGGCACACATTACAACCAGACCCGATTCCATCTGAATTGCGGAGGTGGAGATTTTCCTACAGGTGATGGGATAAAAGTCATCCGTCACTGTCAGTCTGAATCTAAACCTACACCCAAGAGGCAAAAGGGTCATTTAGTGACAAACTGCTATATTGAATTTAATAAATGCGCAGGCTGTGCCAAGCGACATAAATATTATTTGGGGGAATGTTCGATAGCATTGCCTGAACACCCACAATCTGCAGTGCTACTGTCTATTAAGTGACTGTCAGTGAAGTGCTCACATTACCTCCAATAACCCAGTTATTGGAATTGCATATTGCATGTGACAACTGCTGAGAAATCTTTGTTGATACAAAATCAAACCAGTCTTTGTTCGCAAAATAACTCAACGCGAGATGTACATTAGGATAGATGACAGCATGATAATTTGAATACGTCAGATGAAGAAGGATGGCTCAATTCAAAACCAACAGACATCAAGTTGTTGGCCCAGTTCTGTAGCATGGAGTCTCCCCCACCACCAATCATTCATTACCTACCTGAACGGTGATCATGGGAGCTGTGGAAATGTTTCCAGCGACAGTGGCCAGTTTCTGAGTAGTGACCGTAGCATTTGGTGCCGCACTGATGACCTGACCGGCGAGGTTGGCGATGGATGTCGGTGAAACGGTGGTCAATCCGGCAAGCGCTGTGCTCATTCCACCAGATATTGTGCCCAATGTGCTCGCACCTAATCAGAGACAATACTCGACGTCACGCAAATCAAACTTTGACTCAAGGCAAAATAAAGACTATCTTAGACAATATTAATAGAGGTCCATGTTTACGGATCGAATCTCACCATCAAGTCTCCCCACTGTGGACATACTCCCCACTGTGGACATCCGACATAACTGCGAGTATATTATAGATGTACTCGATCCAGGTCATTTACTCAATATTCAGGTGTAGAATCAATAAATTTCACCATAGCAGAAAGTTACAATCATTGTGCATGTATCACGCCAGCTCACAGCTGATGCTATCTAGTCCAACCCCATATCCCAGCTCTTCTCACCATCGCTTTTGATATCTGTATCTTCTTCAAGTGTTTAATTCCCTTTAAAATGCTGTAACGAATTCAACTTCAACTGGAAATGAATTCACAAGCTCCAATATTGCCGTTTGATCATTTTTTCAACCTTTTGAAAAAAAAAGTAATTATGCCCCCCTAGTTAATGAATAACAAACCAGTGGATATAATTTATCACTGGTTAACCTCTCAAATCCTATTAAAAGAATAATGAGAACACCCATTAGTCCTCTAATTCTGCTCCAGTTAAAGTAGTTCTAATGGCCTTTCATCTGAACCATCCATGAATCTTAGCACAACTCAAATAAATACAAGCTGCATTCTCTCTATCATTCATGTTAAAATACTTCACAACACATTGCACTTACATAGCGGCTTCCATACAGAGTACTGTCTCATGAGCGCTTAACGCTTGCGAAGCCTAACTAGCCTTCAATTACCTTTCAGCAATATCCACTGAAAACTAATGAGAAACCTGGAAACAAAGGCACCTGGACATGCTCAAATACTGCAAGGTAAATCGATCGAGACACTCTTGGTGTTCTCTATGGTCAAAACATTAAAGAATTAGTTACACGAGTTCACCATCACTTGTTGGCCACAATTCCCCTTGGGTTTCAGCCCCTCTCCGCCGATTATTTTCTTTAGTTAATATTGGAAGAAGTCTTTGTAGTTACCTTTTCTCCTCCTTGTATAGTTCAGTAGCAAGAGGGACACATTTACCAATGGAGCCATGGGGAAAAATCAGGTGCATTTAAAAAAAGATATATATATATCTATGTGTAAATAAAATATCCGCTGTACTCCCTTCAGTACCTGTGGTCCCTTTCACTACCAAGGTTGTGAGCGCTGGTTTGCTGGCAGACACAGTCACTGGAGTGATCAGTCGGACTCCACTCACGGGGGTCCCAGAGATTGTTCGCAGGATAGTCCCTGGCTGTCCAGCTGCTCCCTTCAGCAACACCTGCAAGTCAAGAGAATCCTTCAACTAACTGAAGCTGTTAACAATCTGAAAAAAGCAATTAAGCTAAGAATGGTTCACAATCATTCTCCTCACCTGGGTAAGCTTTCGTACCAAAAGCTCACCCAGGTGAGAATGAATGTAAATCATTCTTACCTTAATTGTTTTTTTCATATTGCTAACACCTCGTTATTTGACATGGATACATTTTATAGGTTTACGCAGAAAAGATCAGCAGCAAATTCCAAAGCAATAGCATTTAGCCACACTGCAAAGCAGTAACTGCAATGTGAACACAATGAAATTGGTGTCTGTCCAAGTACATCATGAACACATTATAACTTGGGCAGGTTTAAAATTATCCTGACGAGTTAAGAGTGAATATTTTATAAGAAAGGATTCTGTTGATCTTTATGTAAAGGGTCAAGCTAATTAACATGTGCACATCCTCCTAGAAACGATTCTGGTGACATTGCACTGTTTGGTCTGATTCAACAGCTCTACCCACT
This sequence comes from Hydrolagus colliei, assembly GCA_035084275.1. Classification (NCBI taxonomy): domain Eukaryota; kingdom Metazoa; phylum Chordata; class Chondrichthyes; order Chimaeriformes; family Chimaeridae; genus Hydrolagus; species Hydrolagus colliei. The sequence continues at coordinate 3,457,810 of CM068753.1, forward strand.
GTGTACCGTCAAACAACAGCACAACTTGCATTTACATTACATTCATGTGTTGTGGGAGTACTTTTTAAAGAACAACAACAAAATTACACTTGTATAGCGCCTTTCACATCAGGAGGACATCCAAAAGCGCTGGACAGCAAGAAAACAAGATGCATGCTAAATATACATTTAAGAATACTAGAAAAGGAGAGGCCAGTTGATTCATTTTACTCTTATGATCAAAACTTGCAGAGAATTTCTATTTCCACAGTGGCAAATCTCCGGTTAAAACGACAAAAAACAGATATTGTATATTAGATTCCCGAAGAACCCTCCATATAGCATACAAGCTCCACTCATTCCTGCGCTCTGCTAGCAAGTGTGCTTCAATCTTCCCAGCTAAACTCCCCATCACCACCCAACACACACCGGAATTCAGCTCATAATGTTAGATCCAAAACAAGTCCATGTGGCATGAACACGGTTACCTTATTTGGATTAGTACAGGGAAATGTACAAGACAGCAATGGCAGCAGGTTTACTGACCTGGGTGATTCCTTGCTGCCCAGTCTGCAGTTTAGGAACCGCAGTGATAAATTTTGTTGGTGTCCCAGTTCCTGACGTCATCACTTTTGTGGTGATGATGGTAATGGGGGATTTTAAGCCGCTTCCGGTGATACCTGAAACGTTCAGAAACCAAAATGTTGCATCGCCTTCACTGCCATGGGACAAATGCATCAAGCATTTGCACTTGCTTTGTCTTTTGTGAAGAATAGTATTACAAAGCACTTGAAATAGGACTTTACCGAACAGTGAAACTCACCGCTTAGCCATTTCCCCTCGATTAGTTGAGGAGTGTTACAAGAAATGATTACCACGCATTTTAAGTGGAGTTCAATACAATTTGGCAACTAAGTTATGAAGCGCTTAAACATGTACATAGCTCTATCGTTTCACTTCTTACCTGTAGCTCCCGGCTGTGAAATGAGAGCAGACATAGGGATGGTTTTGAGGATGGTGGTGCCTGACGGCTTAGAAGAAGCAGCTGACACATTTCCAAGGCTTACAAAGGTCTGCTTCAGACCGACGTTTCCTGCTTGGGAGGTGGTGATGATGGTAGCTGGCTTTCCGTCGGCCGATGTAACAAGCTTCAGAATAGTTGCTCCCGGAGGCAGCTGACCCTTGGTCTACAGGATGAAGATATTGGTGGGAGGAAAGAGAACATACGTCACCTTAAGTTATAGCAGAAATAATAATGTAATATGAAAGTACATTACAACCTTCTAACTTCTGTCTCCCAGGAAAGCTGTTCAGATATTTATAATTATGCACTTTTATAAATAGTATATATGTATAAATATTGTAACTAAAAAGAAATTGCAGCAAAAGATTATAAACTGTAAAATTAAACATTAATTTAACAGTTATGGTTTACAACTAGGTGATTTGCAAGAGGAAAATATCTTAGTATCCCATTTTCCCTTCCACTTCTTTTAGCTACCGCACAGCTAAGACAACTCAAAAAACGACACCTTCCCATTTACAATAGCATGCAATTGTTCAAATCAACCTGCATCAATATTTACTCCAAACTAGATTAAATAGGATGACTTATTTCAGTTATAGGAGAGGAAAAAAATATTTACTTGGTTACAAAACTATACATTTCTAACTGATTTGGTAACACATTTTATGGTATAGTTATGTTTCAGATCCAATACAAGCAAACAATCAGACGGGAATGAAACATTAAACCACTACAGGTTGTGAAATTAATAGAATTTGGCATTATGGACTTCCATTAGGGCTCTCTTTCTTGGTTCTGTCTCTTTTCCTCTCTCTCTCTCTGAGATGAACCATTTGATATCTCGCATTCAATGCTTTCTCCAGTTCTACAGAATAATCTTAGAATAAAAATCCAAATGCTGTTGTGATGCCATCGTCCATGCAGTTGGAGAACACACCTATACAAGTCTAAGACCATTGAAGTTATGTCTTGTAAGTGGGAACATCTAATATACCATGAACCCGCTCTCTGTAGGTTAGCTGGGCATTACTTTCTCATTTCAGGCAGTATTGGTCTGCCTTCTCTCTCAACATCACTTATTTAAGAGTTTTTCACAAAACGGCATCCATTAAACACCCCGCCTCTCCAATGACTGACCTTTTTTTTTTAGAATGTTTTATTAAAAAAATACCATTTGGAGATCCTGAAAAACAACACACTGGTAAGTTTCACAATACAGTGCAATTTGCCAACCTGGAAGATCTGTTTAAGTGGCCCCGAGGAGCCTGGGCCTGAAAGGGTAGCCTGTTGCCCCGGTTTAGCCTGTAAGGTTAGCACTTTGCCCAGATTGGAAATCTAGGATAAGATTGGAAAATTGTAAAAACAGATAAACACTGGGCAAAACATTAGAATTATTGCTTCACCCTCCCCCACCCACCCACACACAAAATCAGTACACTTAAGTTACTTAACCAAGCAGTTACTTAACCTTAAGATAGGATGCATTTCTTCCCATCTAGTGATCTCTTGAATCATCAATTCACCTAAGAGTCCTTTGTCCTACAGAGTTGACAACCCACAAAGCACACATCCACTCAACAAAGAGGTGAAAACTTCATTCATGCTTGAACAATTTGGTGTGATGCAGAAGCAACATGCAATGTACACCATCTCACCCCCACCCCCAAGTCCCCCCTCACTTCCTTTCAAGGATGATTCCATAAGGCCTATGTACCCTCCAGTATCATTCCTTAATGGCCGTTCCTGGACAAGCATCAATTAGCTACTCTACCATGGAGGGATCATACTCTGACATACATGCACCACACATTAAATCGAGGGAGTAATTGAGGGGTGGAAATCCAGGGCAAAACATTCGACGTGATGGTGGTAGAAAAAAATCTGACTTAGCCAACATCCATCCACAATGTGCACACTTGCTCGTCTAAAGAGGTACTGAATAGCAATCATGAGTGAACGCTGACTGATTCTCTTATTCCTACCCCTCTCCCATGGCCCATACCCAGACTAGTGCACTCAGATCAACTGCAGCATCTCACACACGCAGTGCCCAGGGTAGGTTAACTTAGTGGGTTTTGTTTCCTTGCACTTTACTAAAAGAGAACTTGCTGAATGATGAAATAAGAACATTTTTGCAACGAGGTGCTTGGTGAATGAAAAGGAATAAAATGCCCACTCTTCTAAAACTCAATTTTATATTTCTTAAAAACCCCCCAAAGTACTATATGTTTTAAAATACATACCCCAACAGCTGTGGATGGAAAGGAGAACAACTAAAAACAGCGTGCACACACAAGCAAATATACCAAAATGCTTACCAAAGTGCTTCCTCCCGGCATGGAGATAGGACTTTTAACCAGTGTGATGGTTTTTGTCACCCCGCCTACCATTGTGGTGACCACCTGTGTTTGCTGAGCCACAGTGACCGTCCCCGATTTGTGCACAGTGATGATAGGTCTAGCAGAAGTGGTGGACATGGCAGCGTTAGAGGGAGTCACTACCTGGGCAGCAGCAGTCTTCAGCATTGAGGTCGCTGGTGTATTAACCTGCAAGGCAGATTCATGGCATGTTAGGGAAGGCATGAGAAGAAGTTGTTTAATTTCCTTTATCTCTGTGTTGTCCTACATTGACATCTTACATTACATCTTTGGACTCTTTTACAGGCATCTTTGGACTCTTTATTCTTCAGTATGTCCTTTAGGTCTCGGACAACTCCAAGCCAATAATGAGCAATCACATAAGCAATATGCTAAAAATTGTTTGTCCTCAAATACATTCTTACATTTTTATAGCGCTTTGAGACATTGATAAGGCGTGGAAAGCGCTATATAAATGTAAGGATTATTATTATTTTAAATCACACCTTTGCTCACCCCACCCAGGAAAACTGTTTGAAATGTTAAAATTTCACAAACTAAGTAAGACAAACAAGTACAATACTTAGTTTCTTTTGGTTACCAAGTTAGGAGTGAAAGCAATAGTTGAGAGAGCACAACCATCTTGAATATGTTTCAGTCATTAGGAAATTTGAAATGACTGTTTCAATTCAGTTTGCACTCAGCTTCCTGTAAAAAAAAAATCACCAAGTCCAACTGTCTGAACAGAAGGATTCAAAAATATACAGAAAGTGATGGGGTGGGGGGGGGGGGGGGGGAAAGAAACTACCTAACATTCTGACTTTAAAAATTAGTCCTGTAAATTTTAAAATAGATATTTGCTCAAAACATTAGAAAACACTCTAAATAGAATGGCTTATTACAGGACCAGTTATTTTGTGTAGGGGCAGGTGAGGGAGACAACCTATTGATCGGGTTGACTTGATGCTAACAGTCTTCTCTCACTCACTGGTTGGAAAAACGTCACAATAGCTTGCCGGACATTAAGGACATACCATGATTGGCGAAGAGGCTACCTTGACAGTGGCTGGCAAAGTACTGGTACCAGTGGCGACCGCCATGGTTTTCACAAGGGTTGCACCAGGAGGAAGCCCCACTGAGGTCACCGCTGTGCTGGATGGAATCTTCTGAGTGGCCGCTGCCGCTGCCGCCAAAGCCGCCATTCCACTCATCTGAGGGCTGGAAGTGAGTGGCTGGAGATAGAGAAGTCATTACCAACGTTAGAATTTGCGTGGCGAAAGGAGATCAAGGTCCACCTAGCTCGTCTTCCACCATCCTTACTGTCACTTGGACATGTAGTGGCCTAAACTATATGCCATGTATCCTGAGGTATTTTATAGATCAATAATTCTCAAGAATCTATAATATTTAATAATAACAAATCCTTGCATTTTGATGTAGCGCTTTTCACGTCTTCTAGACGTCTCAAAGCGCTTCACAGAATCTACTGTAAAGTGAATTGACTATATATTTGTGGGCGAAACAATAATTCTCAAGAATGTAGTGGAGCATAACACTGAATGCATGGCCAAGAATCTATCCATCAAACAGCACTTAAAACCAATTGAATTCCTGATCTCCTCCCTCTTGTAAACAAGTGTTAGGGACTGTTATAATATGTCACATTAGCTAAATGGATAACAATAGCATCCCCATAAAAAATGCACCATCACAGACTAGAAAAGTTTCAGATTATATTTTTAAAAAGTTGATTGTATATTGGAAGCCATCATATTTGCTCCACAAATTCAGTCAGTTATCGGTATTCAGAATTAACATTTGTTAGTAAACAACCGACCACCTTTGACTTGCTATAGTTTCTTTTAACATTCGTCACTGCTGACCAATTTTCTGACCAGTTGCAAGTTAATGGCCAAGTAAGAATTATACGAGTGTAATTAAAGCGTCGGGGGCAATTGTGAACTTCAAGACCTACGCTATGTGCTGCACTCAATAGGGTTTCCGTGCAACGTTCAGCTTTTATCTTCCGCTTTTGGAGCACTTCTGATCTTCAAAAACAAATTCAGAAGCAAGTCGAAGGAGGGAGCGGGTTTTTTTTTGTTTTAAAAAAGCGCACATGTACAAAGGGTTCTGATACATTGGTTACCCAGAGTTTTGCACCTGGAAAAGAGTACACCACTCAGTTCTTCACAAACCGCACGAAAGCATTTGTACAACTTACAGTCATGGCTGTGGTCTGCACTGGCACCACCATACGGACACCTGAGGGAAGTGTTGCCACAGTGATGGGTGCTTTCCCCTGAGACAGAGCTTGTCGCTGCATAGCAATGAGGGAAGTGGCTGACGCTGCAGGTGTTGCTGGTAGTCCTGCTGCGCCTCTTATCACTGCCCCGCCTGAGAGAGAGAGATAGAGAGAGAGAATGGAAGAAAGCAAATGCAGATATAATTTGATCAGAAAATATCAGCTGTATTCTAATCTTTTCGCCTTGGGACGTCCTCCCGACGTGAAAGGCGCTCTATAAGTTTAATGTGTTGTTGTTGTTGTTTTCCTTCAGTGCTTTCTCAAGTTAAAATACAGAAAATAATTAGCAGTACACCCTTTTACTGAATGAAGAGTTTGAGAACATTAGAATACACGGAAGTCATAAGGTGTGTGGGTGGGGGGGGGGAAGAAAAAATAAAAAACTTATCCTCACTAAAAGCTGGTTTCACCATCACACTGAAACAGACCAGCATCTTTAGAACGCATAATAGATCAGCACAATGTACTTTCGGATCCAAAGAACTTGGTCTGAATCCAGATTAGACTGATGGGTTGAAAATGTCTCTCTCAGCTATTAAGTTAGAGAGAAAAATTATTTGGGACAATCTCTACCCAGTTATTAACTGTTCATCATCCCTTTGGCCATTGTTCAAGCGAACAGAGGTCTCAATAAACTTGCACTTTAAACCCATGTTTGTGCCATAGGACAGATCTGTACGTATCTAGTTTTATGGGCTATCTACTGGTTAAATAAAGATATTTAGAAAAATTGCACATTTTGGGAAGGAATTCCCATTAGATCTACGAAAATAAACCATACGGTCACCTACCACAGGCCCAGCATTGTGCTCAGCCACTGTCAAGCGCTCTGGGATGCTGCGTGAGGGGTGCAATATAAATACTAATGGTTGTTGTTGTGGACTCCAGTCTACATGTAGCCATCTGGATGCTGCCCAAGCCTAGAACAGAACTACATTCCATCACCCATGGAGTCGTGCACTCAATGCAGGTTGCCATCCTCAAAGCTTTGAATGAAAACTATACTTATTCGGAACATTCACTATAAAGTGTTTCCAAGGCTGGTATCTATCACTTGGCAATAATACGCTGAAATAAGATTTTATTAAGTGAACTATGTGGTTATAACGGTAACCATGTCCAACAATCACTATTAGATACCTGGTTGCATCGTTTCAATGCAAGCCCTTTCCATATAAAGATCTATTTTTTCTTGCCGAGAGCGCAATTGTCTTACTGGGTATACGTGGAGAAGCCACCGCAGGAATCCTCACTATGCCTGGTGACGTAATTCCCCCTGGAGTCAGGCTTGCTGCCTGTGCTGCCAGAGTGGCTGCTGTCTGTGTAACAAATCGAATTCCGGGCTGGACTGGCGAGGGTGAAGGAGGAGCAGACGCTGCAGGAGCAGGACTGACAGACGGCCTGAAACTCGCAGAAGTGGCTGAGTTGGACAAGGGCGTCATGGCAGCCGTGGCTGTTGGGACATCATACTTCTGAAGTTGCAGCAAATACACGTCAGCAGTAGGTAGCGATCCCCAACTGACCTCGAGGGAATTGGTGCTTGCTCTGACCAGCTGGACTTTGCCAGGAGCAGGAGGCTTTTCTATTGAGGGGGGGGGGGGGAGGAAAAACAAAAAAGTCAGTTTTCAAGTGAAACCAATACTCCCTCCCAGTCCCGTCCAGTTCAGATACCAAAGAAAATGCATGGGACATCACAACAACTCACAGCAACAAAGTTAACAGATTAACTGTTGCTGATAAATTTATGAACCTTTCGAAACAATCAATGTTGTGCAAAGTCCGACAACCATAACAAAATTACATTTATAGAGACGGAAGGACGGCCCAAGGCGCTGTGACAAATGCGGTAGTTAATCTGTAATCTTCTTACAAATGTGTGAGTGATCTTTTTGATAATGGCTATTATAATACAGCTTATGTGATGGTTTCACCTTAGGACTTGACCATTGTAGAGCTGACAGATATAAAATAAAAGTGCTTAAAAGTCAAGCAGCATCAATGATTACCAATTTAACATGCATTTTACATTTTCTTCATGCTATTTCACGAAATTTATAATCCAATTCCCTTTCCTAGGCCAGAGTCACACTGGCCTGTATCTTACTATAAGTGCAATATGCTCAATATACCTCACTGGATTACACTTGCCTGTTTCGAGATACCACAAGTCCTTACAACAGACTTGATTGTTCCAAGCCTTCCTGTAGCCATCTCGCCCACTCCAAACATAAAGGCGCGTGCTTATAGCAACTGAACAGTGACCTGCTCTGGCACGAGGGATGCTGTCTTCAAAGGAATCGGTGCAGATCTGTGTCCAAGTATTAGTTTCTGGTTCAGCAGAGCAATACAATGTTAATGTACCTCCTGCTCCACAAGTGGGCCACAAATAGATACACACTATTATACATTCAAAAATCATTGGTGAGATATATTTCTCATCATAGAAGCCCCATCCCCCCAAACAGGCATCAACTTGTAGAGCCACTAGCCATAATTCCCAGTCTGCCCTCTCTCACATTTGGGAGGGGGAAACCAAGGTTTCTTAAATATCAGAATTCTGAACCATTTTATTCTGATTTGATAAGAGCTGGTTTATAGATAATAAACCTGGATATTTCATTGAGTTGTTAAGCAAAGCAATTAAAAAAAAATCACCAATGTGAAAAACGCTATATCAAATGCAAGGATTATTATCAAATAAAGAGTACTGCAGAAATAGCAAACTCAGCATGTGTTCATAATTTTACTCTAACACATTTGTTCCCAGGACTTCAAGGCTGTGCACCTCCTCGGCCTCCCTTATTAAACCGCAGTACACAGCAGTTTAATATCGAAGCACAGTGTCACCACTGCTACATTCATCATCCACTCTTTCTTCTTCCCTTTTCAGTGTTGGCCATGTCCTGCACATACGGCCTTGGCCCATCACCCAAGATCTTTTAACTTGAGAAAATGAAAGCTTGACACCCTCCAGCATCACATCCCAAAAGGTCAAATTTTAGCTCCACATCTATAACCATTCAAGCTGTCAGCGCAGGCCAGTTTGTGGGCTGGGAGACCCAACAAGGGAAAGTGGAGGAAAAAACAGAGGTGGTGTCTTCTCTCACACACACACACCTGAAAAAACGATATCAGTTTGAGCAGACTCATTTCAATATTAGGATCATTGATTCTGGTCTCAAACTCACAGCTACCCCAATACTCCTCACAACACCATTCCCACCTCCTCTTACAGACCAACGTTTGAAAATAGCTTGGATTACAAGACAGCATCACCCTCTCCCAGTCAACTGTCTGTCATTAAACACTGAGCTTTAATCTACAATTTTTAATGAGATTATTAAACCTACTCTAAAACCCCCTAAAACTTTTTTTCTCTTAACCTTAACAATCCTTCCCCACGCTCCACAAAGATAACAGCACATCTGTAAGAAGAACAGCCTTCAAAATTATTAAGAATTTAGAAACAAACTGTACCCTACCTAGATCTAAACAGGCCAGCGTATTTGTGCATTTCCATTCTTTTTCATGTGTGGGAGCCTTGACATCTTCCAGCACCAGGGGTACCCAGCCTCCAAAGACGTACATTCTGAAAGAAGAAAACACACTTAGTTACTGTTGGAATTCTGTAATGGTTTCAAAAGAAATCTGTCTCGAAACAAGAAGCGATTCTCACTTGCTCCCAATCATTGTGGCGGAGTGCAGGCTTCGAGGCAGTGGTGGGATCCCAGCAACATCTGGTTTACTCCAAGTTAAAGTCTCTGTTTAATAAAAAAAAGAAAAAAAATGTAGACCAGAAGCATAATGCCCTCCACGTTAACTGGTCTTCTCCAGCGTTTTGTTGAATTAAATCATTAACATTAAAACATGTTTTTAACAGAAAACAAACACGAGAGGCAGATCTCGCGGAGGGGCAGGAAATAACCCCAGATGTGTAATATCACAGGCAAATTGTGAGGTTAAAAATGAAGCTTTCCAAATAACAGTACTCGTCTTATATACAATTGGGTGTATTCTTAAGAGGCAGCAACAACAACCTTAAATTTCTATAGTGCCTTTCACATTGGGAGGACGCCCAAGACAGAATTCCGCACTAAGTAATCTTCAGAAACGTTTTGACCACCAGCAAACTTAAACATCAAAATGTATTTGCTAGAAAACAGCAGCTACTTTACCGATATCTAGCAACCACAGGTCTCCAAGCCGGCAGCCACTCATTCCACCATAGATGACAAGTTTGGGTTTCTTGACTTTGTTGCAGTGCATGACAGCTGTGTGTGACTCTCTGGGTGGTGGTGGGGTTCCATAGGTCACAGGTATGTCCCATCCTACAACTCCTGACCCTGGCTTCAGCTCCAATATATAAAGGTCATTCAAATACCTAAAAATAATTCAGATACAATAGCCAAATTAAGCGCAGCTTCATTTCCACCATCCTGGGCTTGAGAACCAGCTAATGTAGAGAATTTTGTGACAATCAAACACAAGGACATACAGACAAGTCAAAATAAATTCCACACCTCGGAAAAGCAACAGGAAAGTACATATTGTTACATGCAATAGTTTGGAAACACCTTAGTAGACAGTCTATTCTTCCACCCAACAACTGTCCTTGTAATGTATCCAGCTAATTTCCCTGTTGATTCTCCAGAAGTCAACCAAGCCTCTTCAATCCTAGCTCAGAAGACCCAACAAATCTGCCCTTTTCTTTCAAGGTCATATTCATCGGCTGCTGAGTTTAGTTGTATTTTGGGGTTGGCCAAGTTTAGAAAGGAAGAGTGAGAACCTTTCAGGAAAAAATACACACACACAACCGAGAGAATCCATACCTCGGGATATTGTTTTTGGGATCTTCGCTGTCGTTGGCTAATCCTCCAAATAAGTAACATTTGTTGTCCACTGCTGAGAAGCTGTGTCCGAGACGCGCACAAGGAGGGGGACCATTTTTAGGTGCTCTGGCCTTCAGCTTCTTCCATTCCCATCTGCTGGCCTGAAATCAAAAGCATAGGTTTCCAACATTAGTCTTTGTATATTACACCATCAAAAAATGCTATAAATTCATTTTATCGTATATTCATTGAAGCACTTTGAGACACAACAACATGATAAGGTGCTTTTTGAAATGCAGGGAGTTAATATTATTGTTATCCATCCGCAAACATAGAGTTGCACATCCATTTGCTGCACATCCAGTCCCACAACTTTGACATAAAATATTTGAAATGCAAGGCACAGTAATGATTTAATTGCAGCCATGTTGTTTCACCACATATTTCAACCAACAGCCACCAGCAACCAACCAGCGGTTCATTCCAGCGGTGAGGTGGGGACATTCATGGCTGGACTATTTAACAGCCCACTGTACAACAAACAGCAGAAATTTGGACAGGTAATTGTCAAACCACAATTTAGGTGCCTCCCTAAATCCCTACCAGAATTCTGTTTCTAAACAACTGTGTTCTACTCAACATGGACATGTTGAAAACAAAATTCTAAAGGCACTCTCCCTATTATCAGGACAATTTACTGAATAGTAGTAACAACGTTTTAGAAGGCATCAGCTTATTTAAAGTAAAATTTAATCAATATATTCAGTTAACATAAAATTTAGCATTTTGATGTGCTGATTGAGCCTCTACAATTGAACTTACATTACATATTAGTCAATAAATGGATATGGTTAAAAGTATGAAATCTCTTTTTAACCCTAAAATGAGACAAGTCAAGATGTCAAATCTTCTACACATGCAATGAACCATCCAGCACCATATTTATGTACCTTGAGTCACCCTCCCTATGTGAACGGTGCAATGCAAATGTGAAATTATTGTTGCATTCAACGACTTCACAGGTGATCTTGTAGGAAACAACGTTCTTCAACAACAACAAAATTACATTTGTATAGCATCAGGAGGACATTCCAAGGCGCTGGCCAGTCAATGTTTCAGACCTGAGCTGTGGCTAGGGATGGTGGAGGGAAAGGGGGGGGAAATTGGGGGTGACCAATGGGATAGTTGAAGAGGAGGGTCTTGAGGCGTAACTTGGAAGAAGGCAGAGGGATTGCGGGATGGAATTCCAGAGGTTGGGGGCAGAGTGGCTGAAGGCTCGCCTGCCGATGGTGGGGCGGGTGGGTCGGGGAATATGGAACAGGCTGAAACCTGCTAAGTGGAGGTTGGTAGGGGTTAGGAGGTCGCAAAGGTAGAGTGAGGCCATGGAGGGCCTTAAAGCTGAGGACCAGGATCTTGAATTGAATGCACACTTACCTGTAGCTCATACAACTCGTTGCTGTATTTTCCATATTCCACCATCCCACCAAAAACTAGCAGTCGCGTTCCATCACAAACAAATCCATATGCTGCACACCCAGCTGGAATGTCCCCCCTCACTGCTGGAATGAACCACTGATTGGTTGCTGATGGCAAAAACAAAGGACAGGATTAAATCCAGTGCAATTATATGAACACTGATCCTACCAAAGAGAAATTTTATATATTCTTGTGCCCCGTCAAGATGAAGGACAGAGCAGAAAACTGAGCAGTTTTCCATTTAGTGTCATAGCTGAATAATTTAAGAATGATTCAATTGTAACCCAACACCTCCTGAGCACAGTAGTTTACTCAAAATCGCGATATTTTTTCTCTGCTGGCAAAGTGAACAATGGCACTATCACCTGAGGAACACAGATTCGAAGGTAAAATGTTTAATCTCCCATCTGTAATGATTTCGCTGAGGATCTTGTTCTCGATCACTATGCTGATCACATAAGTGAGACAGTGAACTTTTGTGCACAATCAGGCTTGGTTGTCGGTTTGGAAAGTTACATGGTAACTGAACAAGTCTGCGATGAACTACTTCTTTGAATGCTGTTATGCCAACAATTGGATATCATGTTCACAGAAAAGAACCACTAGGTAAACTGGTCAGAAAACAAACATAATAATCCTTATGTATGATATGCAATGCCTTAATCACACCCTTGAGACATCTTAAAGTGCTTTCCAGGACAGTGACTAAATTATGTGGGCAAACGCAACAGACAATTTTGCACACAATATTGTCTTTCAAACAGCCAAGAAGTGACCAATTTTATTTGAGGGATTGTTTGTTTCAATTTACATTAGTTCAATTTAACACAACAGATTTGATTCTGCATCCAACATTTCTTTAAAAAAATAAGCTTGAACACAAAAGACCTGTTTCATTCATAAAGATTCAATATTATGGGATACGAGCAACTTCAAAAAAATGATACTTAAAGGTTTTCAAGAAGTAGAACAGGAATGATATTAGGGTATAATGATGTTAATTAAATTCAAGCAGCATATCAGTTATATTGTTCCTTTCTCCATTGATGCTGCCCGACCGGCTTGAGTGTTCCCAGCAATTTCTGTTTTTGTTTCAGATTCCCAGCATCTGCAGTATTTTGTGTTTTTATCAGTTATATTGTTCTGTGTATGAAAGCTAAACACCCTTTTGTTATTCCCAGGCTGGTTATTTTCATGGGGTGGGGCGAGGAAAATGGACCAGGATTATTTTAACTGCACATTGTCCTGGCTCAGCTGTAATTTTATCCAGTTTCCAAGGTAACAGATTGCAGAGACAGATGTAACAGCGACTGAGAGAAAGCAGAGGTTGACAAGAGCAGTTGGTCTGATGGTAGACTACCCTAACCACAATGAAAATCAATCTTCCTAAATGAGGGAATATTCTTGGATAATACTATCAGACCCGACAGTGGCTGCTCTGCAAATAGAAATACTTTATTTCCCACTACAGTACTTCTGCTGAGGTGTCATTTGAATCTGCAAATTGAGAAAAGGGAGAGGAGGAAAAACTCCCATTAGGTTCAACCTTGAGCATTTAAAAAAAACTTGTGGAAAAAAAGAACTGGGAAGTGATTTTCAATGTACCGTCACTACAGACCAAAACTATTCAGCCCCAAACTAAGAATTGCATGGAAAAGTAACATCCGGATGATAAATGATTCAGCTGCACAGAAATATAAAATTCCTTCCACCCTTGAGATAATCTAACTGGAATTACTTCCTCCATAAGACAACAGCAACACAAACAGCTGTGATCTCAACAACAGCTGACATGACAGTATAAGCAAGTGAATGTGTAAGAAATACTGAATCACAAGACAAGTTCTTGTAAGTTTACACCATTATACATATATTACACATATATATCAATATATATATATTATATATACTTCACATCCCACAAATGTTTAGCAAATTTAGAGATCCTGAAAATATAACTGCACCTTATCTGAAGAAATTCAAACACAGAAAAAGTAGGAAAAGGACCATCGAGTTTACTCTCAGAATAACTTTGCTCTTGTACCTCTCACACAAATCTAACACTCCTCTTCTGTTGTCAGCCATGCTATTCCTTTCTCCTCCCCCATAACCAGAAGCTAATCAGAAAACAAAACGGCCAATTCAAGAGGAAAAAAGTCACTATGGAAAATTCCTCCCAGTTCTCGAAGGCAGTTGAGTGAGTGGTGGTGTTGGGGGAGAAAGAGAGAAGGGGTGTGGAAGGACTCACAGCAACTCAGAGCTTATCTAGTTAACCCTATAACCTGCTTTAACCACTCTTACCATATCAGTGTAGGAGAGGCTGCCTGTCTGCAGCTGATTTAGCAAATGATTCCACTTGATTTTTTACTATACATTACATGTCCCCTTCCTTACTCAGCCAGCACAAAATCTGCAAGACAATTAAATACTCTTGAATTGCGGGGACTAAAGAAACATCTCTGGAATACAACTGGTTCGGATCGAAAGACTTTGCGTTAGGTTCACAGCCTGGTACTTCTGTTAGAGATTACCTTCAGTGATCAGAGAGAAATTTCACGGAATCATACAATTTTGGCAGGGATGAAGCCACTTCCTTCTGTAGATTATACAACTGGGAAACTAATTGCAAGTCTGTGGAATGAGCTGGAAAGCCCCCCCCCACCACCACCATTTTGTGCGTTTATAACAAAATGTGCAAGTGACTCTCCCAATTACATTCTCTCTTTGTTGAGGCAATTCTGGTTTCTGCCACATCTAGTGTAAAGCATTAGCAAACAGCTTCCCCCAAAACGGGGCAGAGTGATGGAAAACAGATGTTCGATATTTGAGATCACCAATGGCTCAATAAGTAAACCAACTATAGTATATTACTAAGCCAAGCAGAGCAGAAAGAACTTGGGCCTAATCCTTTACCCAAGCAGATAATATTTTTGGTTACATTCTGTCCTGCACGGCTCAGCTGGGTAAATGCACAGTGCAAACATTTTCTGAAATTAAAAACCAGCACAAATAAACCCATTCTCTCACTCCAGTTTTCCTATTTGATACATCCATGTTTTAGTGTCTATGAAAATACAGACCTATTTATACGTTAAATTATATAATTTCATCTATTTATCTGTACAATACTCACATTCATTCACAATAACTTAAGAGCCTGGAGGCATCACCCACAGAACAAAATATCTCTGTCCACCAAGAAGGCAATAACCAATTGACATAGTCATGATCCCTTATTGGATTGCATTGAGGAGTGTCACTGTCAAAAATTTTTATATGTTGATCTATCTCCTTATCGTTGATGAGCTACATTTTTTTAAAAAAGCTCCAAAATACGAGGTAACCTCCCCCCTCTACCATATGAGGTATTAGCTGTACCTGATGCATTTCAGTGCCTTTGGACGTCCTCCTGACGTGAAAGGCGCTCTATAAATGTAATTTTCTTGTTGCATTATATTCTGCAATAAAGTAGCAACAGAGGAAATCAAACACTCTTCTAAAGAGATACACTGGGAGAGAGAAGAGAGTGGTATAAATGATTCAATGCTATATTTTAAAAAATCAAATCTTCCCCCATATGACCAAAAAATACCAGAGTCCCATAGTCTCTCGAGGGTATGGGTGAGGCGGTGAAAGAGGATTTGGGGGGGCGGGGGAAGAAAGAGAAGGAAAGGTTATATGAGTGTATGTTCGTGTCAGTCACACATGTATGGCAGTTTTGATTGAGGTATAAACGAGGTGGTTTCATTGAAATCCACATTGGATCCTTTGATTGCAAGCGTGGCTGCAATGGTTACAGCTAGTATATATTAAAGATACAACTAACAATGGAAGAGTGAATCAACGTGGCACACAGCCAAGCAGCAAGAATTTGTTGCATTTGATTCTCGGATCTCAGCTCGTGTTACAATTGGCTTCAGTAACCCCAGGCTAGAGAGGTGCAGGAAGAAGAATGGGGGGGGGGGGGGGGGGGAACTTCAAACAGTTCAGTCTCCTGATGGTCATCATGCAACACTCCAACATTAATTGTGACCCAGTTCATGTCAGATAAGGATAGGATTCCATATCCAGGATCACTGGTGTAGATCACGGTATCAGAAGGTTGCTACTTCCAGTTTCGCTCACATCGCCAAGCCTTCAAAAATATTATTTTATACCAACCTCTAAAATAAAATTGGTCTTTTACTTCATGGCCGTTTGTGGGACAGTGCTGTGTGCAAATTGGCAAGTGATATTGCCGACAACAGACACTTTGGATGTGCCTGCATGAAATGTCTTGTAGATGCAAGTATTTGTATACAGCAACGTCCCAAAAACAGCCACAAAGTGAATAATTAATTTTAATCCTGGTGAGGACACTAGGAATAATCTGTTTCTCTTTTCAAATAGTACCATGGGATCTGAATAGACACTCAACCTTAGTTTACCACTTCATCGGAAAAAAATTGCACCTCCAACAATGCAGCATGCTTTAACACTGAATGAAAGCATCAGCCCAGATTCGAGTTCAAATTCCCAACATGAGATTAGCATTTTATAGCTCAAGGTGCCAATTTGTTACTACCTGAGGCTTTGGTTTGCAATTTGTTTCTAAAAATCTCAGAACTGCCTTTGCTCCTATATATGGGTGAAAGGGAACAGGTGGCCAAAAAGCAAAATATTATTAGGAGGCAAAGTTTAAAGCAAATTACAAATCGTGTTTTCTTTTAATCTTGGGATTCCCCAACGCTGAGTGAATATTTCAGATTTTTAAAAATTTGCCGAACAAGTCAATCTTTCCACAGCTATAGTTTTTTTTTAAAAAAATGCATTCGTAAAAATGTTTTTTTTTGGAATAAATGAATGTAAAACAAAACAATGGCCAAGCATGATTGATTGCAATAATGCACTATTGGAATGGTGTGCTGCAATATTAAACGTCTCCAGTACAGAGTGCAAGCAAGCACGGTGTCAGCGAGCAACAACAGTCTTCAGTCCTCCCTCCTCTGACTGCTCACAGGATGAGGGCGTTGGGCTCAGCCCTTCCCCTAACAACCGACAAAGATGGCGCCGCTGTTCGGGCGATTTAAAACAAAACAACACCCTCCCCCCACTCCTGTCCCGACTTGCGCAACGCGCAGAAAGGAGCGCTGGTGGCAACCACCCCCGGGGAGGCGGGGTGGTCGCCATTCAAAACCAGCCCTCGAAACGGCGGCGTGAGAACGGGTTTTTCTGGTGGTAGTGAAACTCAATAAAACAGCAGAGGCGGCAAGTGAGCCGCCGGGCGCCGCCATGTTGGCTTCTCTGTCTCTTCCCCGTGACCAGAAGCTTCTGTTCTCGACAGGTTTTTGTTAAAAAAATAATTCCAAGCGTGTGATCGTTTTGAGATGAACGAAAGAGAAAGTAAAAGTATCTGGCAGCCAATTCTTTTTTAAAAAAAGAATTAAAAAAACGCAAAAAGAAATCCCCCGTGATTGATTAGAACTTATTTTATTGACCAAAGAGGAGCAGCAGGGGCGGGAAGTAAACGGGGTGGAAGGAATGAGTGTTTCGGAGCGAGCGGACGGCACGCTTCCTCCGCTCGGATGTCCCGAAAGAAAATAAATAGATATAAATGTCAGATATAAAAATGTCAAATAAAAAAATAAATGTATATATATATATTAAACATATAAACGCGATTCCCGAACCGGGGATTGCTAGAGGCCCGCGGTTTGCATCGGACATTGCGCGTTTCCGATTTTTATTACTAATCGAATAAAACCAAAAAAAAGCTGGAGAATCGGCGTCTTGTCTTGTCTCAATGGCACGCCAACGATTTGGCGCCAAAGCCGCCCGGGTTGTCAGCCTGTAGTCAATAGCGGCCGCCATCTTTGCAGATGGCCGGAACCGGAGGGGAGGGGGGTGTGTGGGGGAAGGGCGGGCGGCGCCGCACAACCGGCGGACACTTTTTCTTCCCTCCATCTTCCCAAACACACGCGCCGCCGCCAAAAAAAAACACGGACGGAGAGCAACTGAACTGTGCCTCCTCGCTCACCTCACTGTCTTTCTCACCTGAATTGTAAACGTGCAGCTCGTCCACGATGCCCTCGTTACCACCTCCGAACACGACCATCAGCTCTTTGATGGAGACGGCTCGGTGTCCGTGGCGAGGCCTCGGGACCGGCCCGCTGCAGTTTGTTACGCGCTTCCATTTCAGTATGGGAGCCGCCATCTTGGCGCCGCTTTCCCACAATCACCTGCGTGTCATCAAGAAGAACGAGGCCCGGATGTTGTAAACACAGTACAGAGCAAGGACCCCCCCCCCCACACTCGGCATCAGGACCCCCTTTTTCACCGGCTGCCCTTTCCCAAAGCGTTCATCGAACTAACACCAACAGAGAAATAAAAGACCCGATTCATTTCCTTTACCAGCTCTTTCTTCTCATCTATTTTTTCTAAAAATAAAAAATTGACCGGACCGGAGATCTGTAAAGCCTCCCCACCCTCCCCCGGTATGGCACTAGATACCGCGCGTTTCATCTGTTTTTTTTAAGAAAAAATAATTCCTTGTGTCATCCGATATTATTCCAGAATTAATTCTGCGACGGATGAGATGATTTGGTTCCTTCGTCCACCCCGCTCCGGTCGTTACAACAGGCGCCGCGAACGTTCTCTTCGGACAGCCATGAACATTTTAAAAAAAGGCGCGGGCAGAGAGCAGACCCCGGATGTGCACCGGGAGACTCCTGTCATCAGATCATTTCTTTATTAGTTTTTCAAGAACAACAAAAAAAAGCCGCCGCTTAAGCAAAAACACAGAGAGAAGTAAATACATGTACTGTAGTCTGCCCGAGGCTTCTTCAGGAGCTGCAGTAAAGGAAGGATGGCGGGAGGAAGGATGGGGTTGATTTCTCTCCATCCATCACTCAGGCAAAAGAGCCCGGGCTGAGGATCAGTGAGGGGTCGGAGCCCGGCTGAGAAACGAATGCGGAGTCCCTGTAACTACAGCAACAACAGAATTTACATTTGTATAGCGCCTTTCATGTCGGGGGGTGGGGGCGTCTCAAGGCGCTGAAGGAACTTCCCCCCTCCCCCCCCCCCCCCGAGTAATCCCCACCCCCCCAATAATAATAATTTGGTCAGGCAATCCATGATTGTTTGTGGGTCACTGCTGTTGGTAATGTTCGCCCACACGTACAATGTGTACGAATTATTCTCTTTACAGCATATCCCGTGAAGTGCTTTGAGACGTCTAGAAGATGTGATTGGGCGCTGTATCAAATGTAAGGATTGTTAAAGGGATCACTCCCTTCCTGGTGGGTGGGGGGGGGGGTTTCGCCATCACTCAGAGCCCGGCTGAGCATCTCGCCCGCAGGAGTAGGTCAGGGCTGAGCCGATTAAGGAACGATTGAAAAGTCAATAAACCCACGTGGGGGAGGGAGGTGGGGGGACCTTTCAAATTCAAATCAATGAGGCGGCAATTTGTGAACGAGAAACCGCTCAACAGGCAATGGTTGAGTCACCTCTAGATCCTTCCCCCAATAAGATCTGGGCCAGTGGAAGGAAAGGACCTCCCCACCCACTTCATACTTTGTTCAAATTTGTGCCTGGGAGAAGAGGATTTCTGACTTAGGCCAAGTGTTTAATGATTTAATTTTTAAAAAATAATTAAACGTTTTAAAGTGACTTTTGTTGTTGTGGCGCACATTAAAGTCTGGAGGAGGAGTGGGCGGGGGTGGGGTCCTTTCTCCCGTGGAAATGTTTCAGGCAGGTATTTAGCTGCCTCCTCTCTCAGTGGTGGGCTGGGACAGGGCAAAGAGTGTAATCGACTAACCGTTTGTGGGACTTTAAAGGCAAGTTGGAGGGAACCAAGATTTGGGGACCTTAAAGTGTGCTTTGGGGGATAACTGCTGGGGTTTGACTGGTTAAAACCGCATAGCTTGCTTACCACTAAGTCCTGTAGCTCAGTGGTTAGAGCACTTGCCTCACAAGTAAGTGAGAGACCGGGGGTTTATTTCCCAGACAGGGCAAAGTTATTCCAAATGGCTGTTTACCTAGCAGTAAGTTGGAACCCGGTTGTTAGTCTGTTTGTGGAGCGCTTTTCCACGGGGTAGTCATTTCTTCCAATAAAAATGAAACGGTCACTTCAATCCCACTTCAGTGGGACAGTGCTGTGCGTAATTGGCTGCTGCATTTCACCCCCCAAAAAGTCAAATAACTACATTCTGTAAAGGGCTTTGAAGATGTCTTGAAGATGTAATAAGGAGCTATATCAAATGCATGGATGATGATTATTATTATTATTTGGTGCACTGTTTGGCAAGCTTTTTTGCTGCTTGCCAAGTTAAAGACTGCCCTATCGGCATTAACTATTGCAGTTAACGGGAGCTGAATGGGAAGCTTCCCACTCTGTAGAGCATTCATTTGATCGCAGTGTTCTGCTGCTAAGCGTGTCACCCAAAGACAAGGCAGAGTAGCAGTCAGCTCTTATTAGCCTTAAAACACTCAATTCAGAATATTCAGGATATGTGGAGGTGAGTTCAGCTCCTTAAACATCAAATCACTGTAGCCCTGACTTTGTAAATCTGGCTTCTTTTTCCCCAAATAAAATGTTGTGGAAGACCCGCTTAGATGGTGTGCAAGACATTTATTGTAGTGTTTTGGTGATTTTTTTCATCATTAAAAATCAATTCACAAACCCAGTTTGTCTGGCTTTCTGCTTGATGAAATCCAGCAGCTGTTTGGGTATAGTTCCATCAAACTCCAAGCTCCATTCCGAATGTACAGGGTGCTAAACCCCCACAGATAATGGCAATGGTAAATTACCAGGGAGTTTGATAGGCAGACAAGCCAGCATACTAATTAGTCTTTCAACATTTAATCCATAACCAATAGTCTAGAGGTGCTATAGGGCGTACAAATCAGGATGGTGTAGAGACGTAATGGACAAGCAGTCACAAAAACAGTAGTGATGCTCTTCATTGATCTGAAGTTATAGGAAAATAACATTTCTATCTGATCATCCAAATTACCCATGTTCATTAAATCTTTGATTGAGATTGAAGGGTGTCACCTAGTGGCATAAGGGACTATTGCAGCACAGCAGCATTTAACTATATGGAATGGGTCATTAAGTCATACAGCAAGACTTCCCAACCTTTTCCCAGCATGACCCCATTTCAACACTGAAAATATTTTGGGACCCCAAAGTGGTGTGGGCAATTATGCGCCTGTGCGCAAGAGATCGCGAGAGTTCCATGTGGCAAACAGCGTATTCAACATTCAATCCACTAAATAGAATTGTTCACTCATTTTGTGGCTGTTTGTAGAACATTACTGTGAGCAAACTGGCTGCTGCAGTGGTCACAAAAGAGTGACCGCAGTAAATTCTTTGAAGTTTAAGTCCTCTTAACGTGAAAGGCACTATACCAAATGGAAGTATTATTTTAATAACCTGCCAATATTGGCTGCAATTTAGCAATCAGTACGGGAGGGGTAGGGGTGGGAGGAATTGCAAGAAAAACAGAATAGCTGTTGCAGGTTTTCTTCTCTGTGATGATTTTCCAGTTGGTTAGGTTTATAAACGCTGCCAGAATAGCGTAGATGGTATAGTTTCATATAAACTCACAACATTATAATATCCATGTTCCTAAGCAGTACAAAACATTGGTCAAGGTCAAGCACACGATAGTTTCTGTGGTACTGTACTTTATTTATCTTTTGGCCATCCATTTTCAAGAAATTCAAAAGTCATGAAAATCTGGTGACTTGGAACTTGATAGAGAACCACCCCTTCCCAAAAGGCAACACAAACACCCAAACAAAATTCAACTGAATCAGAGTACTGAAACAGATCCCAACTGTTGCTACTCAACCTTTCACAGTAGAAAACTTTTGTTTATATAAAAAAATAATGCCTGAAGAACAGATTAACAGGGAGGGATAATTTCCATTCAATCTCTGAAGGGCACACCCCAAAGTCTATGGGGGCAAGTTTATAGTGCATTGAAACTGCTACCAGAGTGTATCTGGTATTGACAAAGCTCGTAACACAGCTAAGTGACTACAGAATCAGCGTGGGAATAAAATCAGAGAACATTGGAAAGGCACAGCAGGTCGCTCAGCCTCCAAGAGAAAATCAGGTCAAATATTTAGGTGGACCAACCCTTTGTAAGATAGAAGATTTTAAAATTAAAGATCAAATTTCTGTATCTTGACACCCTTCAGACGATGAAGGAGTTACACCTCCGGTAAATGCACTCGACCTATATTCAACGCGAAACTCATGGAATTTGGTTTATTATTTTGGAAACTTTCATTCGTTGTACAGGCAAAATTAGAAAAACAAGTTCCGATACCATTGCCGATTCGGTGCAGTTATTACAAAGTATCTAAGATGTTGTCGATTTTGGTGATGAGGTCCTGGCGTTTGTTAGAGAGCTGCCGGTCATTCTCGATGTACGTGTCTTTCTTGACTTTGCCGGCCACCAGCCTCTCCGCCTCCTGAGATGACTTCTGGGCGAAATCCTTGACTTGCCCGTCAAGTTTCTGGATCTCGCTAACCTGTGCCAGAGAAATTAATGATAAATGGACGGATACACCTCTTCAAACCTATCCTGCGGAAGTGGCCTCCTACCTCACCAACTCTGTTGTCCTGGGGGTGATGCCCACAAGGACAATGAGACAAAGAATCAGCAATTGCTACCCCACCCTCCCACACATCCCTACCTTTTCAGCGAGGTCTGAACCCTCTGCCTTCAGTTTGGACTGTAAAGCAGCGATGTCACTCGAAAGGCTCCTGTGCTCAGTGTCCAGCGTCTTGCGGCCGCTGTTTAAGGTGCCCAGGTCCCGCGACTGCTTGTACTTGTTCACGGCCTCTTCAAAGTGTCGATACAGCCCTAGTCGCTTGTTCACCAGGGTCAGCACCTGCTCCGTGATGGATGCCACCTTCATCCGGGCTTCAGCTGCCGGGTCCTATAGGCAAGAGGGAGGAGAAAGAGAGTGTGTTGTAATAATCCTTGCATTTGATATAGCTGCTTATCGCATCGTTGGGACGTCTCAAAGAGGTTACGATATACCGTAAAGTGTACATTTTGTGAGAAAAACCTTTTTTTGTGCGTATTCTGTGCATAAAGGAAGATGAGAAGCTGCTTCAGATGGCTATCTAGAAATCAAGTGATTTCCCCCCCCATCCCTGCCAGAAAGTGGATGTGATACTAAACAGAGAGCTCCTCCCGAGAACAGGCACTGGTGGGAACGATGGATTGGCTGGGATCCTCCTCCTCCTGTCATTTTAGACGGTTCTATGGGTGAGCATAGACTTGCCTACAAAGCCCCACCTCTACAGTCAAATGATCTGCCAGCACATATGGAGAAGCTCTTGGATGAGGTACCTGTACCCCTGGCAGAGAATTTGCAACATCAGGAAACAATGATAGATGTCTCACAATGTCTCCAGCTTTGGTATGAGTTAGAATTTAGGGAGAGTGGAGAGGAATGAAGCATTTTCAATCAGTGTCCAGGAGTGAGCTTCCACTCACAGTTATCATCCTCCTATCTCCTGGAGACAGCCCCCTTACACATCATAACGCTGAGCTGTCCTGCTGACTTTTTGCAAAGTATGAATTAGGTGAAATTATTGGAAATTTATTGGAAATTCAACAGCACTTGGGAAGATTCATGACTCAGGCAATTATATGATATATACAGGTCAGACTTGTGTGAATTTTACTGAAGTGACAATTGCTTAATGCGGGAGAAGCAGAGCCATGGGATCTTTACCAGGTACTGGTCAACCTGCTGCACTTTCCAGCACAGTTTTCTCCTCACTCACACATCGCTTCCTTCTGCGGCTTACCTTGGTAATGGAGAAGTCCAGGCGCACATAGATGATGACCGTGAAAAAGAGAATGTAAAAGGCTGCCACCACCAGCAGAGGCTCCTGCAGCATCAGGATCTTGTTAAAATTATAGTGAACCTGAAATCAGATGGAAAGTGGTGACATTAAATCTATTGCATGAGAAACGCAGGGTTAAGACCAGGATTATAACGATAAAAATCCTTGCATTCGATATAGCGTTTATCACGCTATTGAGCAGTCTCAAAGGCTTCACAGAATAAACTGTAGAGTGTAGTGATTGTGTAATTCGTTGGATGAAACGTGGCAACCAATTGCGCACGGCAGTGTCCCACAAACAGTCGTGGAATGAGTGACCACATTATCATTTATTTACTTTTTTTCCAGGGGATTATTACCCCTGGAAATCTTTTTGCTAATCTACTAACAAGCGGGTTCCTGCTTACTGCTAAACAAGAGGTATGCAGAGTATGGAAACTGGCGTAAGAGTTCACCCTATCCGGGAATCGAATCAGGGTCCACTCGCAAGAGGTGAATGATCTAACCGATATGCTAAGTGAAGTCACAATCGGCCCAGAATGAAAGTCCAGAGAATACACCCCCTCCTCCCACCAGGAAACCCATCCTCCATATCCTGGGATGATCCCTACTCCCCACTGGACTAATGAGGGAACTTTGATCCCCACAATTACATGTGATACAACTTGAGTAGGATTTCAGAGTGAACCTGAGCTGTCTCAGTGCAGGAGGAAGACTCACCACAATGTCCTGAATGTGCTGCTCCACCAGGTTGGACTTGTGAGCAATGATGACCGGCCGCCCAAACGTGTCCAGGTAGGTGTAATGCAGCTCGTTGGGTTGCCTGTCTATGTTGTACGGGGTGTCCACGTGAATATTCCTGCAAGAGACAAAGAGAATAAGCACCAGCACAATACAGTCGATTCTTTTATTTCAATTCTGTTCTGACCACACACTCCCTCAGGCCTTATCTGTCACCCTCTGAAGCAGATTGTTAAGAGATGTGGGAAATTGTTAAGAGATGCGGGAAAGCAATGCAATCCCAGCAATGGGAAATTACCAGAACTTCACTGACCAACAACCCCCCCCCTCCCAAAGTGAACACCTTTTAGAAGAAATGGAGAAAGGATAGTTGCTTAGTTATTAATAATCCTTTGATTACATAAAGCGCCTCAATGTCAAAATGTCTCAAAGTGCTTCCTAGGGAACTGACAACTGACTGTGAATTTGTGCGCACTGCACTAACAACAACAAAATTACATTTATGGAGCTCCTTTCACGTCGGGTGGATGTCCCAAGGCGCATAGTATTGACAGCCATGCAATAGACACCATTAACAAGGAGCAGTATCAAATTATTTCCTCCCCTTGTGGTATTTATGAAAATTCATGCAGGCTACCATCCATCTCTGGCCTTCCTTGGACTATTCCTGCACAGGCTAGTCTGACACTGGCAGTGTTATGATCTCCTCCAGAGACGGGCTTCACTTACTTTGCTCCTTCTGGTAAAATGAGCTTCACAGTGAGGGAATCAATCACTTGATCATCAAACACGTGATCCACGAATCTCATCTTCAGAGCATACTGGTCACCTGACAAACAGAGGATGGAGTTAGTCACACAGGAAAGAGAAGTCAACAACGGCAGAGATATTGAAGGCTCGCTGGACCAGCAGCAGTGTAGGAATTCTATTAGTTGAGATAGGATCTGGCTCAATTGAGACAGTCTCTGCAGTGGACTTTTAACAGTAAAGTCATTTTTACTGACTCACTGTTAATCCACAGAAAGTACTGGACTAGACCAAGATACTAGAGGGTTGCTGGTACTCAGTAAAAGTACAAGGACTTGAACGGCAATTACAGAACCTCTCACTTTCTCATCGTTTACCCACCTAGGTTGTACAGGTACTCATAGCTTGGCAAGTTGTATCCAACAACGTAGTGAGTTTTCCACCCGCCAAAGAGCGGGAAGCGAGGACGGACTTCCATCTCCACTGAGTCATCCAGGACGACCAAGTGGCTGGTGGAGATGTTCCCAATTTCATCCCGATAGTAAACGTCTTGGGCCGCGGCCGGCAAGATGGTCTGTTAAGAGACACAACAGGGATTCACGTCAACTTTGAAACCCCTGCACGAAACGCCAACCCCCACCCACCAACCCATCACTAGCTCGGTTGAGAATGGAAGGAGGAAATAAGTACCTTGAAAGACTTAACAGAGGAGATACCACTGTCAGGTTGTCTCTGGTAATCGTATCGGGAGAACGGCCCTTTGAGAACTGCCCCCGAGTGCTTGAGATCGATGGTCTCCTCCACAGCGATGTTGCCCCAGTGTGAGACCTCGATGAGCCGGGTCATGCTGACGATGCTCAGGAAAGGGCTGTTGTTCTCGAAGTGGACTTTCAGTATATCCTGCGTTGTAGAATAACAACAACAAAATTATGTTTGTATAGCACCTTTCACATTGGGAGGCTGTTCCAAGGCACTGTACAGGGTGAACAGACCATAAAATAAGAGGCAAAGGAAAGAGATTATATAGGGAACTGTCGTATATCTAGGTTCAAGACTCCCACTTTCATTTGTGCGGTTAATTTAATGAACTCCACAACTGCATTAGGTGACACAGTACATTGCATCAAGGTCTTTCACACTCCACACTTTGTGCACACACTGGGGTCCCTAACTATTCTCCGGAATTAGTTAAGGAGACCCTCCAGGGAGAGAGTACGCATTCCATTGTATTCTCGATACAGGAACATTTCCACGTGGAAAAGGGTGAAACTCCTGGTCTGCTTTAGATTATCTTAAGCATGATGATGAATTTCTGCATGCATCAGTCACCCTGCAAAATTATTGAAGTCTTAGATAGATATGTAAAGTAAATCTCTGCTTTTACCTGGCTATAGGGAGCCACATCCTTGTAAGGTCCATATTCAATAGAATCTTCTGACTTGCTGGGGCTACCCAGCTTGGTGTAGCTCTCCACGTTCTTAGAGGCCAGCCTGACCCGAGTGGTCTGGCTCCGAGTGGGGTATGGTGAGTAGAAATAATGGTTGTCCTCAAATACCACAAACTGTTTCTCGGCCTGGGTGATGTGGGTTGGGAAAGGTCGCAGGACGTGGGTAAACGTTATCTCAAGCGTTAGCTTGATCTTGGCGCCAGCTCCCAGCGAGGATCCGAAGCGCGCAGTAAAGAATTTGCTGCTGTAAACAACGGAAATACAGTAGTCAGAATACACATCGCTAATGCATATCACTCAGATGCTGAAACAACAGACAAGATTATAAAGAAACCAGACCTCTTTCCTTGGACGGACGTCTCTTCCAGAACCAACATGGTTTCTTCATCATCCTCGCTTTTCAACTGAATCAAATACAAAAAACAAGTGTCAAACGACCGAATAGCTAAACCCGTGTTTCTCCCCCTCCATTCCTTCGCGTGGCGCACTTCAATCTGCCCCTGCGTTGAGGTGTCAGTCTCGGCCTGATTGAGTGGACCTGGTGGAATCAGCCACAATAGTCTGTGCAAAGTGACAGACAATCCTCGCAATTTTTGACTTCAATTGTAAATTTTGCAGGTGAGCTGAGTCCAGGATATTGCTGCCGTGAAATCCCTGGCAACTGACTAAACGGTAGCAGGCTACTTGCTATTTTCGGGGACACAAACAATGTTAACCAGGCATGCAAAAAAGAGAACAGAAGGCGGGCTATATGGACTATTAATTATTGAAATGTTAGACCTTCAAATGTGCCAACATGTCATCCTACTCCAGGACGAAGGAATGGACAGATGAGATTACTACATTGGTCAATTATACAATGTGCTAGGAAAATGGGATCAGACAATACAGGGGGCAAACTTCACACAGAATCAATTGGCACAACCTATGGACATACAAACATGCCACCACCCCCAGTTGTTTGTGAATGTTATGTTCAAAAAATAATTGTAGTAATTGCAGGTACACAGGTTAGATGCATAGCAAAGATCTCTCAGTCAGACACAGCACTGGCCAGATGTGGCGTGAAAGGCGCTTATACAAGTGTTATTTTGTTGTTGTTGTTTTACTAAAATTCTGGCATTAACACTATAAATGTAATTTTGTTGTTGTTGCATTAAATTCAATTGACAACCTACAATAACACCTACTGCCTTGACAACCATCACGTCTCTCAATCAGAAATGCAAATGATGTGCAAATTGCATCCCACATCTCACTGTGTACATTTCATAAGTAAAAGTTGTATCTATTCATTTTAAGCTTCAGCTACATTGAGAGACTCCCAATCTCGTTGCAAAACTCTCCCACGCAGCAGCAACAATCCTGGCATTTGATAATGGCATCTCATATTGAAATATCTTAAAGCAATCACACAAGAGGCAGCTTGAAGGTCCACTGACTGTTTAGTTGGCAGAGGCAGGATCTGATGTGCTGCAGAAACATGCCACAAATAGCAACAAAACAGATAATCAATCTATTATTTGGTGAAATTGGGTGAGGGAGTCAGAACGCTGTGCTCTTTGATGTAGTGCCGTGGGATCTTTAATATCCACCAAAACCACAAGAAAAGGTATGTTGAGCCTTTGGTTTGACATCTCACCTGAAGGATGAAGTTTTTTTTAACAACGTAATACAGTACTCCCAAGTACTGTACTCTCAGCTGGGTGAATCCTGGTCATTGTCATAAAAAGTGCAGAGCCCATTGGAAGGGATAGACATTTTACATGCACACGGTGTGAAATAAAATAATATTACATCCTTAAAAGTTGTGGTAGCGGAAGAATCTTTTAATTAAAATGTAATTTTACAAACTTAAGTTCTGTAATTCCAGCTCGTCCCAAAGGTGGCAAGACAGGTAGATCAGGCTGTTAAAAAAGCATTATAAAGGCTTTATATAAATAGGAGCATAGACTACAAAAGTCAGGAAGTTATAATGAACTTATATAAAACTTTGGTTAGGCCTCAACTAGAGTACTGTGTTCAGTTCTGGGTACCACACTTAAGGCATTGGAAAGGGTGCAGAAGAGATTTACCAGGATGGTAATAGGAATGAGGAACTTTGATTAGAAGGAAAGGCTGGAGGGGCTAGGATTATTCTCATTGGAGCAGAGAAGGTTATGACGAAACCTAATAGAGGTTTTCAAAATCATGAGGGGATTTGATAGGATAACAGAGAAAAACTGTTTTCACTGGTGGGTCTGTCAGTGATTCAGGAAACAAATAGTTTCTAAAAGAAGCAGAGGAGAGTTGAGAAATTTTTTCACACAGTGAGTTGTTCGAATCTGGAAGGCATTGCCTGAAAGGGTGGTGGATGCCGATTCGATAACAACTATTAAAAGAATGGTGGATGATTATTTAGGGAGGCAAGTTTGCAGGGTTATCGGGATAGAGCCGGGGAGTGGGATTGACTTTGAATAGCTCTTTTCAAAGAACTGGCACAGGCATGATGGGCCAAATGGGCTCCCTTAGTGCTGTAAAATCCAATGATTCTAGTTTGTGCCAAAAGATTGAAAGGTAGACTGTGGAAATTTCTTACATTCAGTCTTAATTTTGGAAGCTAGTTTTACGTAATCCTTTAAAAGAAAACTGCTCAGAATTAAGACTGAATTTAAGACTGTTTCATGATCTTAAATTTTCAGGCAAAAAGGCCCGATGAACAAAGATTGGTTGAAATTTCAGGCTTTCGGCAGAACACTGCTTACGTCACAAATAAGTGATATTTCAACAATAAATTAAACGCTTTTTATTAAATAAAGTATTTTTGTTTGTCATTTTTCCTCTCTTGAGAACACTGAGCCATGTTGGAAGTCTAAGGTACCTCATCTAAGTGCCCATTCTTTTATTTGTGCCCTCCACCCCCATCTGATCGCAGCTCCCTGCTCGGGTCTGAATCACTGAATGCCCAGCACCTTGAGATGTCCTCCTGGTATGTAAATCTATGTTTGGCTGACACTCCAATGCATTCATTGTCGGGAGGTGTCACCCATCAGATGAGATGTTAAACCAAGCCCTGATCTGCTTGTTTAGGTGGGAGATAAAATATCCGCGTGGCACTCTTTCAAAAGTGGGGTGTCTCTCGGTGTCCTGGCCAACAATCCCTCTAATATTTTTGGGACATTCTCTTCACGGCTGCTTGTGGCACTTTGCTGTGCGCAAATTGGTTGCCACGTTCACCCAAAAGACCAGATAAGATGCGTTTTGATACCAAAGGCACTGTCCCAAATGCAAGGATTATTACTTATTACACTCACCTTGAGGAGAAAAGGCTAAGCAATTAAAAGGAAAACAAATGGCAATACTGTATATATATATTTTATATATATATTTTTTAAAAGGAGGAGGGAGAGATATTTTGTTCGAAAGAAAAGTTTTGCAAATCCTGGTCTAAAAACGACAGTAATAGCGAACAAGTGGAGGAGGGCAGGAACTTTACTGTATACGTGTCACACTGTGGAGGTTACACGGAAGTGCTTTGCTTGCTTGCAACTCATTCATTCCCTCCAGTCAGTCAGTCAGTCAGTCCCAGATAGAAACTAAACTAAATGCAATTAAAATAAATGCAACCCCCCCCCCCCCCCCCCCACGACGAATGCACCTTCGCAGTATCGCAGGCCTGTGGACACTGCACTGAAATCAAACCAATCCAGCGTTAAAAAAACAAATCTAATTAAGGACGAAGCCCAAGTGGGAAAGCCAATTGAGGAGGGAGGGGGGGGGGGGGGGGTCAGTCAGTCAATCAATCAATCAATCAATCAATATCGATCAATCAAACACAGCGGCTTACGGTGACTCCGATGTAGGCCAGATGTTTTTCCAGGCCGGGCTCCACGGCCAGCAGGAAGGAGGCGGCTGCAGAGGGGCCGCTGTTGGAGAGGGTGATATCGGTTGTGATCTTGGCCAAGTGCGTCCCTAAGTCTATGGTCCTCCTCACGTCATCGTTCACCAGGGAGCTGCCATACACCGGTGGCAGGGAAGCCAGGAATCCGCACAGGAGGCAGAGGGAGCCGACGAGGCCCTTCATCGCGCGTAGATGGCGGATGGCCGCGGATACTCAGGGCTGCCGCTACCGTCTTCTCTTCCCCCACCCCCACTCACCCCACAATGGCGCCCGAGGACCTCCCTCCCAGCCACAGGGAGTGGCCAGCGCGCTGCCTGTACCGACTCTGTCGCCGACGACGACAACAACAACAACAACAACAATCGGAAATAAACGGACAATTTTTCGATCGTTCTGCGATTTTTTTTTAGATCACCTTGATAGTAGGATAATGTATTAGAAACAAAAAATCTGAAACTGACAAGGGGTCCATTTTCCAGTCAGGATTAATGCTTGGACGCCTCTGATGCCCATGTCACTCTCCAGTCTGTCTAAACAGCTGATCAATTGATACATCAATTCCCAACACACAGACACACACAGACACACATACACAGCATTGACTGTGTACACAGAGGTTGTCTTTGTGTATCAGCTCTTTGGGACTTCCTCCCGACCGGGAAAGGCGCTGTACTCATGTCATCATCATCATCATAATAATAATCCTTGCATTTGATATCGCGCTTTTCACGTACTCTAGATGTGTCACCGCGCTTCGCAGAATATACCGTATAAAGCGAATTGACTGCGTACTTGTGGGCGAAACGCGGCAGCCAATTGCGTCCCACAAACAGTCGTGGATTGAAATTACCAATTTTATTATCGTGTTTTGTTTGGAGGGATTATTATTAGGCGTGCGGAGTAAGGAAACTTGTCCGAGGTTTCGCCCTGACCTGCCTGGATTCGAACACAATGTTGTTGTGGTGGTGGGACACTGCAGTGCGCAATTGACTGCAGGCTTTCGTGCACAAAATGCACAGTCGGTATAAGTTACAGAATATTCTGTGAAGGCGCAACAACAACAATAACAACAAAATTACATTTATAGAGCGCCTTTCATGTCAGGAGGACATAATTTGAAACGCATTTGCAAGCATTTATCATACAGTATTAATACAGAGAAACTCATAATTCCCCAACCCACATATACCTGTGTATTTGTGGATTGGGGACATCGCCAAGCACACACATACTCTCTGCCACCGTCACTGACATATACCTGTGTACAGAGACATACAACACCCCCCCCACCCATCACCCTCATGTACATGTACTTTATGTATGACATGGCATGCATTTCTGTACATACAGGACACAGGTCTACTCACAGCTTGAATTTGTACAGGGCAAAAATATCTATGTACATACAGCTCCAATATACACAAAGCGTATACACAACTCCTGCGTGAAGGTACTACGTAAATGCAATTTTTTTTTGTGTGTTCAAGATCTGAATTAAGCTTTTTAGGTGAAAATCTAGGCCAACTTACAGTTATATTGCGTCCTTCACACAGGTTTACTATTTAAAAAGAGAAAGAAATTTAATTTGATGTCCTGGTCAACAAGCCTCCTCAAAGTCAGTCACTTTATGCTGTTTTGTGGGATGTTGCTGTGTGCAAATTGGCCTCTGGGTTTGTCTGTGAAATAAACAGTTAGTACCCTTTACAGTATATCGCGTGAAAAGCTTTGTGATGTCTCGCTGACATGATATGGCGCTATATTAAAAGCAAGGAATATTATTTTTAAAACTGCTGTTTCTTCCATTATCACTAGAGGATGCTGTTGCCAGTAATAAAATGAGCTGGTCTTGAATCAGGTGCAATGAGATCTCATAGGAAATAAAATCACATTGCTGGAATGCACTGTTTTACTGACCCTTTTTATAGCACTAACCAGTGACTGAATTAATTGATCAAGTTGTGGCAGATTCATGCTTTAAATACTACTGATTTTGGAGGGTCCTACGTGTTCATTCAGTCTTCAAATCACAAGGATGTGTTAGAAATAGCATAGCACCATTACTTGACATGGCAATTATGGATAATTTTCTCTTTATCTCCCCAAACCTGATATGGGATACCTTAGAAGCAAATAATGAGGTAGGTATAAATTTGCAATTCAATTTACATTTATACAACTCCTTTTGTGTTGTGAAGATACCTCAAATTGTTTCACAAAATGAGATATCATTTTGCTTCCAAAGTTATTTTTATGCTGTTAAACAAAAAAATTGCGTTTTTAAAAAAAATACCTTGCATTTATTATAGCGCCTTGATGCTCATTCACTTCATAGCTGTGCGAAAATTATCAGCCACAATTAACTACAAACATATACACAGTCACTAAACTTTACAGTGCAATCCAGTGAAACCTTTTGAGACATCATGAGGCCGTTTATCAAATCCAAGCTTTACGATGCTTTTCTTCTGATAATGCAGGACTACCCATGCGCTGTATCAAAGTGTCAGCCTAGATTGTGAGCTCAAAGTACCAACGTGGGGCTTGAACCCACAAACTTCTGACTTGGAGGCGAGAATGGTACCCACCAAGCCATGCAGACACAACTAAACTGATCAAGACCGTTTTACTTCCTTATAGCCCGACCGGGGGAGGGAGGGTGGGTTGGGGGGAGGGGAGGGTAAAAGCAGAACGAATACTCTTAAAACATACGCAGATTGCATTGGATTACTATAATCAAAAATGCCTCCTTTATAACAAGATAAGGGATTCTTCAAAAGGCTGAAAGCCGTGCTGACTGCTCGGCGCAGTTGAAGATGACAGGGGCTGGAAAGGATTTGTCAGTCCCTGGCTGGCCTCCAGCCAGGGGGCTTTTCATGCCCACAAGATCAAAGGGAAGCGTCTCGGATGCGAAAAGGAAGAGATACTGAAAGTGACAGCTGGGGTAGCAACACCTGGAAGCTATCACGTGACCTTCTGTATGGCCATCAGCAGCTCAGCCTAGAGAGATCTCGCCCATCACAGGAGTTCGGCCTGACGCTGAGATAACTTGCCCTCTTGTTCTCTCGCCCGCTCTTGCTGGGCTCAGGTGGGGCAGACTATTTTCAGTGTGGTACTGTCCTGTTCCTCATACACTTGTCACATTGGGCACTGCTATGTCCCACAAGCAGTCATGGATTGAATGACCAATTACTGTATTATTATTTTCTTTTTACCCCCCGGAAAGCATCAGCGAGTCAACTAATAACTGGGTTACTACTTAAAGATTGAAAGAGAGGGAGAGTGTGAGAGACTGACAGAGAGAGAGTGATTGAGAGGGAAATTTATATTTGATAAAAAGCCTTATCATGTAATTGAGACATCTCAAAGCGCTTCACAGGATATACTGCAAAATGGCTATGACTGTATACTTTATGGTCACTCAATAACAATTTATCTGTTTATTGGACACTGCTGCGCGCAATTGGCTGCCGCGTTTCGCCCACAAAATATACCATCAATTCACTTCTGCGAAGCGCTTTGAGACGTCTCAAAGATGTGATAAGGCACAATATCAAATGCAAGGTTTATTATTATTATTTGAAATGTAACCTGTAATCTGTTGTTGGACACATCAGTAGACAATGACTGTCTCTCCTCACACAATAGTGGTTAGACAGGTTTGTCTGGATCACGCAATTGGGAGTCAGGATGCAGCTTCAGGCCTCTAATTATGGTCAAAGTGAGGAGCAGCGAAGTGAAGCCTGCGATCTGAGACCCGCTCCGTCTGACAGTACAATGTCACCCACAGCCCCTCAGCTGCCCCCGAAACCTGGCCACACTGGTGAGTTTCTGCCTCTGCCTCTGGCCGCCTCATCAGTGTGCGTTTATGCGACAGAAAGTGATGTTATTATCGCTGGGCGAGTGATCTGAACAGTGTCGCATGTTTTACATACAGCAATTAACATACAGTAACACAGATCGGTTTGAGAAGTACTTTAATGATATGGTCAAGGCAAGATGTCAGACTATACATAGAATATACAGTCAAGTGGATTGTCTATGTTTTTTGTGGGCGAGATCCTTGCACCTGGGTCTCTGATGGGATGAAAGTCTTTCCTCTTTTACAGATTGTCAGGTTTAAGTGAAATGAGTTTCAGATAGTTTTGACGATAAATTATTCATTCTTCCCCTTTCCCCTCTGGTATTTAGTGAAATGCTAAAGCATCTTATAGCACAACCTAGTGGACACAAAGACAAACAGTCCCTCCAATTAACACTTGCAGTACACACTGAGGACCACTGATGCACCATTACAAAAGATCAGCTGGACAGTGTTAAATAATAATAATTATTCTATTTGATGTGGAGCCTTATCACATTAAAATATCACATTAAAATATCTCAAAACGCTTCACAGCAATTACTGTGAAGTGTAAAGGAGGCTCATGTGGATCATAAATGCCAGCATAGACCATTTGGGGGTGAATGACCTGTTTCTGTACTGTATATTTTACTGTATTCTAATGTGTAATGACTGCCTTTGTACAGCAGCCATTTTGTACAGGGCAATGTCGTGCACACAGCCAAAAGAAAATGACCAATTTTAGTGACTAGCCCGAACAAACAAATTTTTCTTTTCAAATAGCAACATGGAATGTTTAAACTCCACCTAATCCTGGCAGGTGGGACCTCAGTTTATCTCCTGGGAGGCAATACTTCTGACACTGCAGCATACGCCAATTCTGCACTGAAGTGTCAATGTAGACCAATGGTGGCCAACCTTTATGGCATAACTCAACAAATATTCAATCAAGATATATTTATTTTGTTGGCCAACCAAACAGGGTGATCACACGAGTCTAGATCATGATCCTAAAGCCCCTGACACAGGAATTGTAACCTGAACCTTTTGAAGTAGAGGCAAGAGTGCTATGAATTGAGACAGGCTGACTGTCAATAGTGGACTATTATCACTTAGGACTTCTAAGCCAACAAGCAGGTAAGAGATTCACCCTACCAGGTTGAGTAGGTTTGGAAATGAAACCAAATGGTACTAATCCATTGTGAAACCTAAGGATTGAAACTGATTGTTTGGAAAAGTTAATGAATCTTCTGGCATTGTATTACAAGTGCGCTTCAAAATGATTAATTAAATTTAATGATCAATTTGGTTCTTCTGGCCCTCTTCCCTTATAACTTTAACTACACACAATTTCCTATTGTTAAACCAGTTCTGATGCCAGACCAGGTCACTGTCAGTAGTCATTTTGTCTAGCTCATCAACGAAACTTGGAGATGTGAACATATACTTAACTTAAGAACATAAGAATTTGCTAGACGAAAGAAGAGTTCAGTCCATCCAATTCACCTTCCAACATTCTGTCACTCACATGCACATGTCTAACTATATACTGTATCCCATGGGAACATAAGAATTCAATTAAAAGAATTAACTTTGTGAGTCAAAGTCCTAGTGGTAAGAGTGATCAGGATTAACAAGTACTTCTTACAAATTAGCTTTAAAACATCTGGTTAGTCAAGACATGAAGTACGTTTCAAATGCAGTCAATACTCAACTTGGTTTGCTAATTATTTTCCTTCGCCTTCCCTTCCTCCTCCGATATTGGACCCACAACATCAAGCCTTTAAATCCAAAGCTCAGTGCTGCTGACTCCAATTTGTCATTTTGTCTTCTCTTTCACTCTTTTCAGCTATGGTGCTGTCATATACAATGGCTCTTGGCTCTTCACCAAGATTCCTCAATAAAAATGCCACAAATCCTGTGTTTGAAGTCTGCTAGAACACTACAGGAAAAGGATCTTTGGCAAAGAAATTGGATCAAAATCCCATCCAAGCAGATGGAGGAAGATCTCTGTCATACAGAAGTCCATTAAAAAGGTCAAAAATGTAGACTGGTTTCAGTTTCCTTTGATCAAAAGCATTGGGCAACAATGCTACGTAACCGAGTAGTTTAATTTGTCTCACTGGTGGGGAAAGTAAGTAAACAGTAGGAGGCCAACCAGGCCATCCAAGCCTGTTCCACCAAGTTGTTAGGATCTCACCAAGTCTTTTAATCCAAAGGCTTTGCCCTTTTTTCTTATACTATATCCCTTAGTACCTCAACTACCATGGATCTATCTGTGTTTCAAACATCCTCTACTGATTTCTAGGGCAGAATGTTGCATACTTTCACCAGTCTCTAAGTGAAATAATGTATCTTGATACAACAGCATCCTATGTTGGAAGCATCATACCCCCTTCTCCCCACCCCCTCTCCCACCCACCCTCACCTTGTGTCTCCAAGTGTAGAAACTAACATTCATCCCATTTACCCTATTCTAAATCATCCTGCCATCCGAAGAACTATGCACCTTCCTCCTACAAGCTTGACATCATCAAACCACTGCTTCTTGACGTATCTCACCTTCTCTCCTACTCTCCTCTTACTCCTCTTCCAGCTTTGTCCACCATGGTTGGCCACTTGGATTTCTCAACGTATACATACGTGTACAGGATATTGCCCGAGTGAGCTCCAGCTTTGGCCCAAAGAAGCCCACAGTAGCAACAACCCACATTATCAACCATTTTGCCCCATTGGATGGGGCATTTGGTCCTATGGCCTCTTAATTCCATGATGCTATACAACTAGCAATAAAATACCCTTGAAATGATAGGAATGTATTGACTAAAGCCATGAGAAATGATGCAACAACCAAGCTCATGCAATCTGAACTGTCATGGTTACATGTCAGAAGTCTAATTTGTCTTAAAGTTGACATCCAAGAAAACCCCAACTGATGGCTCTTGTTCTCCACAGTTTTACCACAGTATCCTGAGCGGCACCTGGCACCTCACTGATAGCGCTGAAAACCCAAAGTTGGCAGTGGCCGAGTTATTAACCGGAAACCGAGGATTGGCAACCCGACTTTCCACCGGAATCTCAGACAGGAAGCTTTGTGTGGAGCTCTCCTCGTGTTGTTTGTGCAGGAGCAGATGGGGGAGGAGGAGGAGATGACTGGGCAGCACACTGAGGATAAAGCGGACGAGTGCGTCCACATTCAGCAGTTACAGAGAAGTTGCTTTCAGGGGCAGAAAGGGGACTCATTAGGTCAGATGCCTTTCGACAGAGCTTCCTTAGGCTGGCTCTAACAAGGTGACCCCAGTTGTGTGATTGCATTATCAACGCGCCAGGGCATCAATGACCACACAGAGTGCACCTCACTCCGCCATGCTGCATTTCAGTCAATTCGTATCCCTGATTCTCATGATGAGGTGCAAGCATCCTGGAACCTGACTTGCTCCATTGCTTGTCAGACCCTTAGTGGTTTACAACAGAGATGCAGCATCGATCGT
This sequence comes from Hydrolagus colliei, assembly GCA_035084275.1. Lineage (NCBI taxonomy): Eukaryota > Metazoa > Chordata > Chondrichthyes > Chimaeriformes > Chimaeridae > Hydrolagus > Hydrolagus colliei. Next base: position 3,495,784 of record CM068753.1, read on the forward strand.
TGATTTCAGTCTAACCAAAACTCTTTGTCACAAATTGGCAGCATGCCCTCCATGTTCAATCCCTGATTCCATAGACACCCAAAGCCAAAAAGCAATGGTACAGTACAGCTCTCTCCTTTTCACTACACACCTCAGTAGACCTTAAGCACCAAATGTTTTGGACTGTATGGAATTCCACGATGCTATGCAGTAACATTCCTTGTTTCCCTGCAAAGAATAAAGAGATGCTATAAGGAGGCAAGATTCTGCCATCTCCCATAAGACAAATATGAACCTTATCGTAAAGCAACCATTGTTGCTATGATATTTACTTCTTGACCCGTGAGTAATGCCCTTGCCGTCACTCAGGAGCTATCTGCAGAGGAGCGTTGGTTGGGATTGTAGCCCTTGACCACCAATAACCTAAGTAGGAGTTATGACTTTCACTGGTGCCCTTCAGCTCAACAATAACATGATCCAGGGTGTGTTCAGAGCAATGCTCTCTCATTGTGTATCTCCAGGGCTAACAAACAAAGCTTGGGCATTCTTTCAATGTACTTTGAGCACCAGGCAAGGTTAATCTTTTATCTGTCTCACGTATGTCAAATTCATTCGTGGCTTGGTGGCCAAAATGTATGCATCAAGTGGAAATGAACAAAGAGTAGAAAACACCATGTGGCTTATCAAGCCTGTTCGCTCACAGCTCATGGTGACGTTTGTTCTTTCATTGCTTCATTTTGTTACCTCTGATAACTTTTAGATTCTTTCATTCCTCTTCTTACCCCATAGTCACATGCGGTAGATGCCCTGGAACCCTATGATGTCAAGTTGGAACGTATCTGAAGATGGTTCCTGGAACCCGGCAAGAAATCAGCGTCACCCTCACTCCCAGTGATTAGCCAGCAATCGTGCAGTTATAATAATGATAATAATCCTTGCATTTGATATAGCAACATTCCCATATCATTGAGACATCTCAAAGTGCTTTGCAGAATATACTGTAAAATAGATTCACTGAGGATTTTGTGAGCGGAACTTGGTACCCAATTGTGTACAGTAATGTCCCACAAACAGTCGCGGATTGAGTGACAATATATTTGTTTGGGATGGAGTGATTATTACTCCCTGGAAAGCAATCCGCTAATCGACTAACAACTGGGTTCCTACTTACTGCTCGGTAAACACGCGTGCGGAGTAAACTTGCTTAAGGTTTCGTCCAACCCTGGAATCTAACTCAGGTCCTCTCGCTTGTGAGTCAAACGCACTAACGACTATGCAATAACGTCCTGAATGAGCCTGAATATCTGGGGGTTACAACAACAACACCATCAAAATTACATTTGGAAAGTGCCATTCATGTCGAGAGGACATCCCAAGGAGCTGGACATTCAGTGTTTCAGACTCGAGCTGTGTGTCGGGGTTAAGGAGGGTGGAGGGCAGGGGAGAAGGAGGGTGATCGAAGGCATGGTTGAAGAGGAGATGGATCTTGAAGAGGGAAGGAAGGGGTGGGTGATGGAGATGAGTGCGTGGAAGTGAAGGAAGTGGGTGATCCGAGTGAGTGGGAGTGAAGTGACTGTGGGACAGAGTTCCAGAGGGTGGGGACAGATTGGCTGAAGACTGAAAGCATGCCCGCCGATGGTTACAGGTTGCATATTTCATCCAATGGAACCACACCAATTCCAGGTGCAGTGTTCTCTCCCCCATTCCATTCTGAGGACCTTCACACACTTGGTTTTGTGGTTGTAAGTGACTCAGTCACTTTAATTTTCTCTGTTTGCTGCCTAAACGACAAATTGCTATTTTTACACATAACCTATACGGGAAGGGAGGTGGTGGGGGTGGGGTGTGGAATCTGTCATTGTGACAAAGCCAAAACGAAGGGTCGTACTAATTCACTGTTTAAGAGGCTCAAGTGAGAGATAAATTTCCTGAATAGTGAGTGAGTGAGTGAGTGAGTGAGTGGCGGTTAATGTGAATAGCAGAGTGTTGATGAAACATTTGCCAGAAGCTTGAACTCAGCCAACACTTGTTTTCATGCATTCACAAAGGCAGATTGGCAGCACTGGGCGCCATGTGAAAATCCTCGTTCACTCCTCCATGACTGTTCCAATGTCCTCCTCGCCGGTCTCCCCAACTCCACTTCCCACAACTGATTCAGAACTCCGCTGTCCGTTTACACACCCACACTAAACTCCGTCCCACCACCACACCAGTCTGCACTGAACTACACTGACCCCCATTGATAGAACGGATCAATTTCAAGTTCCTCTCACTCATCTATAAATCCCTTCACCCCCTGGGACCTCCCTACCTCACCTACTTGCTTTCTCCCGAATCCACAACTTGCTCTCTCCGCTCTGGCTGGCTCCGGGGTCCTGCTTATTCTTCGTCCCTCATCTGTTCTATTATGGACGGTCGTACTTTCAGCCACTACGCCCTAAATGTTTTAACCTCTTCCTCCAAATCTCTCCACCCTACCCCCATCCTTTCCCTCTTTTAGATCACGACTGAAGATCTTCCTCTTCCTCTGGGCTTACTGTCACTTCCCGCCTCCCCCCTCGACTCAGCGTCAACCTCCTGCAGTGTTAAGCTCTCTGAGATGTTGCCCTGTGTGAAAGGAGTTACAAGTTATTTGTAGGTTCGAACCCCGCTTAAGGACTCAAGCCCAAATTCTAAGATGACTCTCCAGATCAACAACAACTTGCATTCATGTATCGCCCTCCATGCCGGGTGGCGTCTCAGAGAGCCTCAAAGTGGCGGAGCCTGAGGCCGACCCAAGCGGAGGGGGAAAATGACTGTAAGTGTGGTCGACAAGAAAGGTCTTCAGATGTGATCTGAAGATGGGAAAGGAGGTGGGGGAGGTGAAGCAAAAGGGGTTGAGAGAGGGAGCTCCTGTTAGATTAGTCCAGCTGAGAGGTGACAAAGGCATGGATCACTGCCGAGGGTGAGCTGCATAGTTTGCGGGTGAGAGTTCAACTGAGATCCTGACTGATTCTTTACGTGGAGGTGAAAGGCACCCGATCAAGGTTGTGGGCGAATAACTGTCAACCTATTAGCCACTAGGTGTCACCATCTACACAAGAATCAGCAACGGCATTACAAGCAGCACTGACAGATCGCAAAAGGATTTTAATAACTAGCGAATCGCTGTGAGGTGTGGCTAAGACCCACCCTTTGCCACTCTGGTCAGTCTCCGATCTCAGTTTCAATCCCCGTACACACGGGGTATTAAATGATCCCTCCCCCTCTCCCCACCATAAACTGGGTGTTGAGGATGCTGGCGAGGACAGGGTTAGACTTTGCTGTCATGTCCTGGGTCCCGAATATCCATAGAATCAAAGATATTTACAGCACAGAAGAAGCCCATTTGGCTCATTGTATTTGTGCCGGCTCCTTTGAAGAGCAACACTCTCTGTCTAGGCTTGCAGGTTGAAGAATGAGCTTGCCAGGCATGCTATCGATGGCAAGCAATGTGGATTTAGATGCTTAGTCTTCAGCAGTTACCCCGACACACACTCTGTGATCATCAAATCTTGGCATCCCACCAACCTGTGCCAAATACTTTCCAAAATTAGAGAGAGAGCCAATTCCATCCCAATAATCTATCTCTGGGATTTCTATGTGTAGGTGGGACATGTGGAATTCTCAGTTTGGTTTGGATATTCTGAAACATGCAATGAGTTTCTGCAAGTGTCTGCTCGACTGAGCAACCCCCGCCCCCTACAAAAACAAATAGCCTCTTGGGAGAGTACCTGATATCCCCACACGGCACAACATCTTGCAACGAGGCCAAGGGAAAACTGGGAGAAAAATACCTTCAGTCTCAGAAAGAAACTCCAGCTGGGCTGAGTCAAGGTCACAGTGAACTGAACTTAAAATATATATCACTGAGACACATTCTCTGCAATCAATTATAATAATAATCCTCGAATTTGATACAGGGCCTATAATAACGTCAGATAAAGCTCCTGGTGGTGTTTCCTATACAATGTAGTGATTGTGTTTTCTAGACTAACGCAGCAAACAATTTGCTCCCATCATTGTCCCGTAAACACCCCGTGAAAAGAATTTGATAATTTTATCAAAAGAAATGTTGGCCAGGACTCCCAGAATTTCCAGGAGAAATTCCCTCTTCTTTTCAATAATAGCTATGGATCCTTTAACGTACATCTGAAACAGGGAGACCAGACCTCAGTTTAACGTCTCATCTGAAGGATGGCGCCTAGAACCATGCAACACTCCCTCCAGCTCTGCACTGGTACATCAAGGCTGGGACAGTGGGCTTTGTATGCAAGATGGGAGTCTAATTGAAAGTAAATGTTCTCTCTATAACTCAGCTCAAGACTAAACCAATGCTCAAGACTGCGGGATTTAACATCAAAGCCTTTTATATTTCCAATTCCAAGTTTATAGACTGTAAGGTGGGCGGGTGCTGAGTGCTGCAATTACTCGTTGGCTATGTTGCATTTCTTGTTAAAAAAATCATGTCAAAATGCCTTGAGGGTAGCTGAAGTTCAAAAGGTTAAGTAATCCTCCCTGGTTGGTTGGTGAATTTAGTTTGACTGGTTCTAAATCATTCCGCCCAATAAAAGTCAGGAACAGAACGCAGCGCCATCCTTCCACCAAAACAACAATTAACAGGGATGAGAAAGAATGCACGGAATGGCGAGAGAAACACAGGACAAATTATGTTTGTATAAATAAGGAAACGGGGTGGGGGGAGATGGGGGTGTGGAAAGGGAAATTAGCATTTTTTGTTTAAAAAATGGTGTAATCCAGAATAAGTGCCATGGTGCAGGACCAATCAAGGCTGAACCTATATAGAACCCAAGGCATTTAAGGCACAGAAGAAGGTTGTTCGGCCCATTGTTTCTGTGCCGGTTTTTATAAAGAGCAATCCTTTCAAATCCATTTACCCGACCTTTCATCTGAGATTTATTCCTTTTTAGATATCTATCTAATCCCCTTTTTAAACAGTTAATATGGTGAATATCAAGTGTTAGGAGATACAAGGAGACAAATCGTGAAGCTGTGTTTGGAAGGCTTGGGGTTTAAACACCTGTAGGTTGTAATAGGAACAGGGATAACTAAGGAAGAGTAGGAGTTTTGAGGTGCTACAAGGAGAGAAAATGGAGACAGCGTGATGAGTCTGGATCTCAACACAGTGAGGAAGGAAGCAGGGAAGAGGCAGAATGTACACAGTAGGATATTTGGAGCTTGAAATGAACAAGAGAGGAAAGTTTTCTGGAACTCGTTCCCTCCCCCATCCCCACCCCTCCCACCACCCCCACCCCTGGCCCAACTGGCTCAGGCAACTGTGTAAGGTGCTGTGAGACAAGCTCCTGATGAGAAAGGCGCTGTATGTATGTAAACTCTATCATACTGTGAAAAGCTGATCCAGTCCTGAGTGCCTCCCTGTAACTAAGTGGATTCTTGCAGCTCAGTCAGAGTAGAGCACTCGTCTTACAATGTAGTGGACCCAGGTGTGATTTCCAGGTCGGGTGAAACCTTAGGGAGGTTTCCTTACTCCAAAAGCCTCTGTTTACCTCTCATTTAGTAGGAATCCGGTAGTTTGTCAATCGGCAGATCGCTTTTCCAGGTGTAATAATCCCTTGAAAAGAATTGGCTCACTCAATCCACGACTGTTTGTGGGACACTGTGCTACGTGCGATTGGCTGCCGCCATTCTCCCCAAAAATATACAGTCAATTTGCTTTCTAGTTTTGACACCTCTCGGAGACACGATAAGGCGATATATCAAATACAAGGATTATTATGTTTATTCCTATTATCTCATGGTACGTAGAAGGACTCGCAAAGTGTTCACGTTACCAGCAGATACCGAGAGGCCAGTGTGGAGCCAGGGGATGCCTGTGACCTCGGTCAGCGACGAGGTGGTCGATGGGAGCCACCCTTGTCGCGGAGTGATTAACTCTGAAGAACAGCGACTCCGAGGGGAGGGAGGGAAGGTCTAACGAAAATATCAAAGGGTCGCTCGAGCCCCCAGGGCCACACTCTGCGGCCTGCAGTTATGAGGCTGAGATTGCAATCAAAGAAAAATTAAGCTTAAGGACGCACAAACAGTTTAGATTTTAATGGTGTTTCTTTGATTTTTTTGTGTGTGCTGTGGCTTTTTTTTGGGAGTCAGAAAAAAACGCCAAATTGCCCCCATTTCCACAAAAGCCAAGTTCCTTCAATTTACTCTAATAACTTTTATGAAAGAAGAAAGTCGGTCTCAAGGTTAATACTCTTTAATTGAACCAAATCGCATCATTAATCAGCAGGACTTTCAAGGTCTGTAAAGTACAATATGTTTCCACCCAGTGACTTGTAAGTATCCGATTGCTCTTATTAGGGCTGAGTTGCTATATATATAATAATATAATAATCCATGCATTTGATGTGGCGCCTTATCACGTCTGTGAGATGTCTCAAAGCACTTCACAGAATACGCTGTAAAGTGAATTGACTGTATATTTTGTGGGTGAAATTTGGCAGTCAATTGCGCACAGCAGTGTCCCACAACCAGTCGTGGATTGAGTGACAAAATTATTATCTTAATTCTACTTTTGAAAAGATTATTACCCATGGAAAAGCAACCCACCACTGTTTGTGCACAATTGGCTGCTGCATTTTTGCCCACAAAATATACAGTCATTCTGCTTTAAAGTAATGTTCTGTCAAGCGCTTTGAGACGTCTTGAAGACGTGAGAAACCCCTATATTGAAAGCAAGGATTATTATTCTTTATTATTATTTTACATGCAAACATCGGCGCCTCTCACTCCGCGGAAAGTTATGGGAAAGTTATCAGAAAGATGTAGAGATGCGGACGTTTCCCTGCTGGGGGTGGGGTAGTGGGGGGTGGGGGGGGGTTGAAGATTTGTGTACTGTTTAGAAGAAATCCTTTTGTTTCCAGGCCACAGGCTTATTAACTTATTTTGACAGTTTTATCATTAATCTCTCTGCTCTCACATCCTAGTCAAGTTCATTTTTATCACAGTTCCCTTCATGTCATACAGTGCTTTCCGGAGGAGTCTGATGGTAACCAGCGGGGGCTAGGGCTGGATATTATCTTGCGTTGCTCTGCTAGCAGCACGCCCCCCCCTCCCTTCGCACAAGAAATTGTTACCACATCACAATCCACAGCCAGCCTGAATTCCGTTCTGAACTGAATGCTTCCAAACCTCTGGGCAACCGCAGGCCTCGGTATTATTAGTACGGTGCAGAAAACACGTCAATAAAATGTTGGGACTTGGCACATAACGGAAGCCGGCGGCAGCGATAATGAACCGGTTCACATTTTATTCCTATTGCCGAAACCTGTTTCGAGACTGATTGCGCCCCTCTGGGACCGATTGCACCTTCATTGGGTGGTGGGGGAAAGAGGGTAGGTGGTACCTGGGGCAACATTATTGGGCAACATTTAACTAAAAACTGAACAGAAACTAAAACCAGGGTGGGGGGGGGTCACAGTCTTAAAGTTAGGGGTCAGCCCTTTTGTACTGAGTTGAGAAAAAAACTTCTTCACTCAGAGGGTAGTGAAAGTATGGAATTCTTTACACCGAAGGGCTGTTGATGCTCAGTCCTTGAACATATTCAAGACTGAGATAGATAGATTTCTCATTCATGAAGGGATCAAGAGGTAATGGGATAAGGCAGGAAGCTGGAGTTAGAGTAGAATATCAGCCATGATTGAATGGCGGGGCAGGCTCGAGGGGCCGAATGGCCTACTCCTGCTCCTACTTCTTACGTTCTTATGTTCTTATAATCCTTGCTTTTGACAGGCCTCGACGGAGGCAACGGAAGGGGGCAAGGTGGAGGGGCTTCGGGATGGAGGTCCATGAGTGGGGTGGGGTGGGTGGCAGAACGACTGGAATGGGCTGGCTGGGGAACAGGCCGCTACCCGCTGAGAGGAGGGAGAGGACTGGTTGCTACGATGGTAGGAAGTTGCAGAGGGAGAGTGGAACATGATTGTGGAGTGAGGACAAAGATATCAACAAACCCTCGAGTCTGTGAATGAGGGAATGTCCTGACCACTGATACATTTCCCTGGATATTCTGTCGGAATCAACCTGCTCGCGATTGACTGTATCCCAGTGTGATGTAGTACTTTCACTAGAGAAGGGATATCCTTGGGACGTCCTCCTGACTTGAAAGGAGCTATTACAAGTGTAATTGTTGTTGTTGTAAAAAGGGGAGGAAGAGTGGGTTTGACTTAGAAGGTCAGCCAGGCACCAATTCGCAATTTTGACGAAGGGTCATGGACCCGAAACGTTAACTCATTTTCCTTCCTCCATAGATGCTGCCTGACCTACTGAGTGTTCCCAGTGACTTCTGTTTTTGTTACCAATTCACACCCCCATCCTGGATTCGGAAACTCTTTAAGGTTTGCTTGACAAGGCAGTTCCCATCTTGGTGGAAAGGTACGGTGAGGCAGAGAGCTTTGTTTTAGCCAGTGTCAGGCAATTGTGAAACTGTTCATAGTATGTTTCAAGAAAGTTTTTTTTTCAGACGCGTGAGAGCTTGTCCTGGTCACTTGGGACTCTGTGAGGTTGACGGAAGATGTGAAAACAAACATACGTTCAGAGATGACGGCCGAGAGCTGGACTGACTGTAATAGTTGAGCTTGTTCACATGAACACGTATGTAGTAGGCTCATACAAAGGCACACACGTGTGCACACGCAACAGACATTGCTTTGAGGCCACAGTGACCCACACACGCGTGCACACACACACAATGATACAGTCACACACTGATAAACACACCTGACAATGGCACACTCACTTATAATAATGATAATCTTAGCATTTGATATAGCGCTTTTCACATCTTATCGATGTCTCAAAGCGCTTTACAGAATATACTGTAAAGTGAATTGACTGTATACTTGTGGGCGAAATGTATACACACAGTCATACAATAACATCAACAAATTGTACTTTTCTCATGGCTTTCACATTGGGAGGACGTCTCAAGGCGCTGAAATACACACACAGTGACACACACACTGACACACAGTAACACTCTCTGACAAAGTGACACCCATACACCAGTGATTCACTCACACACATACAATGACACAAACACACACACACATACAATGACACAAACACACACACACACATTCAATGACACAAACACGACCGAGACTAAGATCATTCACTGAAGAATCTTTAACAGCGAAAAACAATAAATAATCCAAACCCAACGCAGCTTCAAGCAAATATCTGAGATTCCGAGTGCGTGTGAACTGCAATCACCATCTCTCTCTCTCTGTCCACCGGTGGGAGATTGAGATCCAGAATTCTACTTTTGGCTCAACCTCAACACTTCCTCTATGACACTTGTTGGACATTTAAGAGTTTGAAAATATCCCTAATTTACAGCTCTGCTCCCACCAACAAACCAACAGAGCCTGGGTTCTAACCCAGCCGTTCCTAATGCTGGTGGTAAAAGGTAGAGAAGAAGAAAGGTGCTTTATTCATTTAATTGTTTCTTTCAAGGATGATGCTGGAAAACAAATACTTTCGCCTTTGTAGGCTCCCAGAGTCATCCCCAGGTCAGTGGCAGAACAGGTTAGAGATAAAGTAAAGCTCTCTCTCTCTACACTGTAGATCCAGCATTCCCAAGTCCAAGCACAAGTTACAGGCTGCTGAGTTAGGCTGACACTTCGGTACAATAATGGGAAGAACACCGCAATGTTAGAGTTGCTATTTGTTTGGCTGAGATGTTAAACTGAGCTCCCGTTTGCCTGTTCAGGTGAACGCAAAAGTTCCCGGAACACTATTGGAAAAGCAAAGGTGATTTCTCAAGCAAATATGGGGCCAACAATCCTCATTCATTTTAACCCTCATTAAACACTCATTTAATAACTCATGGCTATTTATAGGACAATGCGGCGCGCAAACCAGCTGCCGTGCTCGGGCCCACGGTCACTACACTCGACCGTGGTTACCAGCGTGGGGGGGGGGGGGGTAGGGGGGGGGGGACACACGGAAATATTTAATTGTTTATCCGGTCACTACACCGGATCGAAACCATACGAAGCGCTTTGAGACACGTCAACGTCGTGGTAATCATAATCGTTGCGTTTGCTACGCCGGCCTGCCACGCCAGGAAGAGGACGTGCCAAAGCGCTTCGCGGGATTTGCGGTGAAGTGGAGTGACTGTGTTGTTTGCAGGTGAGCGCGGCAGCCCAATCGCGCACAGCAATGATGAGGAGCTCTGTCAAAATGCCTGGATAATGGGTACTGTCCCACTCAGGATGAACTACGCTGACAGTGGGAGAATCACCAACACAAGGGGGCGAGATTTCACAGCAAATTGGACAGTGAAGGCAACAGTTCAGCAGCCTCCCAGCCTCTGAACTAGCCGTATGCGCTCTTACCTCAGGCTGGGTACCTGCTATTGAAAGAATGCTCTTCTTGTCTCTGTTTGAAGTGCCTCATGCCAGTGTCACCGACTGACACCCTTCTTTCAGCTGGGCTTATTCCCTTTCCGCAGTCGTCTGTCAGTCACTGCCGTGTGCCTGCCCAGGTGTGAACACAGACTTGCCTTTTGTACCAGGCTTGGAGCTTATCCAAGCCTTTCACATCTCCTCCCACCTTTCATCACAACCAACAGCCCCCTCCCCCACATCCCCCCCCCCCCACCCTACACTCTTCTCTCCCACACCCTCTCCTGGGCGCACCTTAACAAACATTGCAAGGATTGACAGGCACTGGACAGACACACCCAGAAAGTGTGTTTCAATCTGCATTGTGTTTGTTGCCTGTATCATTCTGTTTGACTGAAACCACGGCGGATGAAACATTTAATATTATGGAGTCCTGTAGCTCAGCATTCGCCTTACAAGCGTGAGACCTGCGTTCGAATCCAGGCAGTTCAGGCTGAAATCCTGGGCAAGTTTCCTTACTCCACACACACGTCTGATAATAATCCCTCACCAGAAAAATAATAAAATTGGTCATTTTAATCCACGACTGTTTGCGGGTATGTTGCTGTGCGCAATTGGCTGTCGTGTTTCGCCCACAAATACACAGTCAATTCACTTCAGTATATTCTGTGAAGCGCTTTGAGACGTCTAGAAGACGTGAAAAGCGCTATATTAAATGCAAGCGTTAATATTTATTATTATTATTAAAGCTTAAACTGTCGTCGGGAACTGAGCTCAGACCAGTGCTGACATTAGAGGAGAAGAGACAACAACAGCTACAAAATTACATTTATAGAGCGCCTTTCACGTCGCGAGGACGACCCAAGGCACTGAACACCAGTCAGACGTCGAGGTACCTCAAGAGACTGATCAGTTTGGAGGGTCAATCTGATGGTAGTTTATGGTAGGAGGTGGAGAAAGGTAAAGTTCAGTGACTGTTGCATTTTGTCGGCAAACGTGGCAGCCAATTCGCACACAAAGCAATGTTTCCCACCAACAGACATGAAGTGAATGACCAATTCTCTTGTCGGCTGGGATGTTTGGGAGCGTTCTGCGATCTTTAACTAGTGCCCACCTGAATAGCCAGGGAGGACCATCAGTTCAAAGTCTCAGCCGAGACTTGCACTGTAATGAGCGCCGGCCTAGATTGTAAGCGCTCAAAGTTTTGACGTGGGGATTAATACCCACCACCTTGTGACTTAGTGGCAAGAGCGACAACACAGTGAGCCAGGCCGATACAGTCTTCAGCAAGCTGAGAGGTGATACACATTTCAACGAAAGAGCCGCGTAATTATTCCTTTCAACTACGGGCCTTTTATTACGCCACTAACCAGGGCCAACAAGAAGATTGTATCTCACTTTATATGTGCCATTTGTACATAATGACCCATTTCAATGTGACAGATGATTTCCACTGGTGCGTTCGGTGTCCTCCGCTCACACAGCGAAGTGTTTTCTATTTGCTGTTCAGTGATTATAAGGAAACCTTCATTGTTCGCCGATGGGATACTTATGTTGATGAAGGAAATGTCCTCATCTGATAAGAGAAGCCTTCAAAAGCAGAACGTTTAGGAAAAAGTTCATTCCGGGTTTTTTTTACCGCAATATTGGGAGACTGAAATTTGTTTCTAACACCATTATATTAACCCTTGCATTGGATATAGCGCTTTTCACATCTTCTAGACACCTCAAAGCGCTTCACAGAATATACTGTAAAGTGAATTGACTGTATATATATATATGGGCGAAACGCAGCAGCCAATTGCGCACAGCAGTGTCCCACAAACAGTCATGGATTGAAATGAACAATGTTATTATTTTGTGGTTTTTTTTGAGGGATTATTAGTATTAGACGTGCGGGGTAAGGAAACTTGCCCAAGGTTTCATCCTGCCTGGAATTGAAGCCAGTTCTCTCGCTTGTAAGGTGAGAGCTCTAACCACTGAGCTACACTATTTGGGACATTCTTTATTATCAACAGAGGAACACACCCCATTGCAGAGTCACAGGTCAGGGCTGCCCACAGAGGTTTTTTGTCGGATTTTATTTTAACCGTGGATTTCTTGGGCTTGTGGCAAGTGACCTTGATTACATCCCCATTGAGCAGCTTCTAAAAGAGATATTGCTCCTTTAATGTGCTTTGAAAGGGAAAGGCCTGGGCTGGTCTGGGTGGAGCTGAACAAAGGTTCCAAGTCCCTTGACGCTCCACTCACTGATGTATTCTGGAAGCTCAATTATGATCGAATAATTCAGCCATGGAGTCGACGGAAGGAACGGGGGATTTTCCCGATTCCAAAGGTTCAACATTGCAATGTCCGTTTACCAGCAGTAAGGAGGAACCTGGTTGTTAGTCGATTGGCAGATTGCTTCCACGTTTCGCCCATAGAATACACAGTCAATCCTTCAATACCTTTTTAATGACATGATAAAGCGCTACATCAAATGCAAGGATTATTATTATTATTATTAAATCCAGTAAGATTAAATTAGAAGTTCCACAATGTGTGTGTGTGTGGGTGTGTGGATGGGTGTGTGTGTGTGCAGGGGCGTACATGCGTTAAATTCAAACAGAAAACTCGACACCAGCAGGAGTTAGACTAATTATGTCAAAGCCTCTTTATGACTTTGTTAATCTCTTTTTTCCAACTGCTATTATGGTCACACAATAAATTCCATTGAACTCTTAGGTCACTGTTGGAAATAGTTCCACGCTTCCCATCTCGCACACAGATGGAAACTAAGTGAAATCAATCTCCGGTTCATTTAATTCCCCAATCCACATAATAATAATAATCCTTGCAGTTGATATAGCAGCTTATCATTGAGACGTCTCGAAGCGCTTCACGGCATATATTGTAAAGTGGATTCAGAATGTATTTTGCAGGTCAAACCGTGACAGCCAATTGCACACAGCAGTGTCCCACAAACAGTCGTGAATTGAGTGTTCAGATTTAACACCCGGAAAGCGATCTGCCAATCGGCAGACAACCAGGTTCCTACTCAGTTCTAGGTAAACAGAGGCAGGCGTGCGGAGAAAGGAATCTTGCCGAACGTTTTGTCTCGGCCGGGAATCGAACCCGGGTCCTGTCGCTTGTGAGGCGCGCGCGTGCAAACCACTGCTCTACAGCGTTCCGTGTCCATTACACTGAGACCTCTGTCCGATACTACGCACGTGAATCTCAGGCTGGACATTAAACCAAAGCCTCGTCTGCTTGGGAATTTTCCCCTGGTGTCCTGACCGATAATCTTGCAAGTAAAATTGGTCACCCATTCAGCGAATGTCGGCTGTCGCATTCGCAGGTTGGCTATCGCGTTCCACCTACAAAATGCACAATCACAAATACAAAATACACTCCTCTGCAGTCAAATGTATGCTGTGAAGCGCTTTGAGTTGACCTCCTGACGTGAAACATCAAATGTAAGAGTTATTAACGTAAGTATAGGGCAAGAACCAGGCTGCCCACAATCAAACAGCATTGGCCAGACTCACCCATAAAACACACAGGCACTTGGGTGAATCGTATGCCTGCGTGTGTGTCATCATTACATATTTGTATTGTATTATTTGTGCGGTGGGAGTCAGGGCTTCATTCTGTGTGTTTTTTTTAATTGAAACCGTCTTCCCAAGCCTGAGAGTGAAGTCTGGGGGCTAAATGAAGGGTTTAACACTGCATTAAACGAGGGCATGGGAGCAAATTAACATTGCATTAAAACCATGGTCCAGGGGGACATTAAGGGTATTTGCTCAAACTCGGTGGTGGATCTTAATCTGGGGTTGGGATATTAAGATATTAAGTGTTTACGATTGAACTGGGCGACAGCCCTGGGTGGAAACTGATTGAGCGAAAGGTTTCAGAGGGAACTTGGGGTTACACAGAGAAAGGTCTCGAGGTTAAATTGGACTCAACTCGTCAGAGGGAAAGAGCGTGCAGGAGAAATTAACACTTGGCACGCAGGATTGTCGGAGGGAATCAACAAATTCCACTCGGTTGGTAACCCGAGATGGGTCCAACTAACAATTTTTACTCATTTCCAGTCAGCTGGAGTGGAATCCCAGCTGCAGCAGAGAGAGCGAGAGAGAGAGAGAGAGAGAAGGGGGGATGGGGGGGGGGGGGGGCGGAGAGAGGGGAGTGGTGGGGGGGGGGGGGTGAAAAACAAACAATGAAACTGCTTCACACCAAGTGGCCAGCAGGAAACATTCCCAACAGCACCTGCTTCCTCGACGTTCCCTTTATTTGATCCCCTGACACCATCTGTGTGGTGCCCTCTCTCTTGTCGTGCAGCAGCCCGAAGAGAAGGAAAACAATTTGAGACGTGACTAATTGTTCTTTTGAAGCTACCAGCTCTGACCCCCCCCCCCCCCCCCACCAGCCCCCCCGCCCCCCCCCCCCCCCACACACACACACACACAAACCCCCTTCCACCCGGTTCCCTTTCAAACTTTCAAGCCTGTGCGCGTGTCTATGTGTATGTGCCTGCATGCACACACGTCTGTGTGTGAGCGCGCATGTGTGTTTGTGTGCGTGCGTGTGCGTACGCGCACTCGCACGTAAATGGATAGAAGGTACAGAAGGACGCTCGACACGTAACCGAAGAGCGTCCAGAAAATGTCCGTAGAATAAATCTGTGCGCGTGTTAAACAATAAACGCTGGGGCGCCTTCCGAAAGGTGCGGGTGATATCTCGGGGTGGGGGTGGGCGGGCAGGCACGTGGTTGTGGTGTACACAGGGGGGGGGGGTGATTCCTGGCTGTTTTGAAAGGGAGCGGAGCCCGAAAAATGTATGCACAGCCTGCCTGTGGATTTTTGCTACTTTGTTTGGGATTTTCGGATTAATGCCGTAACAATACATTGGTCGTTTCAATCCACGACGGTTTGTGGGGGACGCTGCCGTGCGCAATTGGCTGCCGTGTTTCGCCCACAAAATATACAGTAATTTCACTTTACAGTGCATTCTGTGAAGCGCTTTGACACGCCTAGAAGACGTGAAAAGCGCTTTATCAATGCAAGTATTATTATAATAACGTGTGTGTGTATATATATATATATATAGGAATATTTATTTAAAGTAAGACTTTATTAGTTACCCAGTTGTTTGCTCCATTTCAGAGAGAGAGAGAGAGAGACGGGGGTGGGGGGGGGGGGAAAGGGAGAGGGGGGAGTGAGATTAATTAGGAAGAAACTTATTTGATCGAATAGTGAGTTATCTATGATGAGGATAAATTATATTTAAAACGATGGGGAGACACACAGAGGAAAGAGAGACAGGGAGCAATCAGCTGGGACATCTGGTTAGAGGAATTTAGACAGAAATACAATAACAACAACAACAAAATTACACTTGTATAGTGCCTTTTGTCAACAGGACTTCCCGAGGAGAGACTGAGGGAGAGACTGAGGGAGGGGAAGACCTGTACAGCCTTGAGGTCTTAGGAAAGTCTGAGTTAGAAATGAGATTCTTATTTGATGCATTTGATTTCGATGCAACCCGGATGTGGAGAGGAGGAAGAGGGTGATGTGAGGAGCTCGGGAATTACTAGAGATGAACGTTAACTCAAACAACGATTGGCATTTGCGTAGCGGCCTTCACGTAGGGTAACATCTCAGGAGGATTTAGGTGAGGGGGTCGGACGCCAAGCATTAGAGAAGGTCGACGATAGTGACGTCAATAAGTTAACGAGTTATTGGGTTGTAGTAATATTCTCGAGACATTCAACGGTTGGGAAATTATTCATTTCCTATTGAGAAATACTGCAAATTGGACGCCTGCAAGTACTTAAACTCACAGATGAGAGGAGGACTGGACAAAAAATAGTAGTTCAACTAATTCTACAAGAACAAGGTGTCCATAATGCCCTCTTACCCCCCTCCCCACCGCTGTTACAAAACAGACTACAGAGGAGCTGAAACAAACTCAAGAGAGGCATCTGGCCTTGGCACTTCATCCATGTGACGGAGGAAGTTGCGTTGAACATGGTGACGGATCAAATCTACCATGAAAATGACGGCACACACACACACACACACACACATACACACACATACACACACACACATACACACACCAATCTCCTGGACTTCTGAATACAGTTAAGCGCTTGTACTGAGCACAATTAAGTACTTGTAAATATTAGCATCATTGGTTGGTGCACTATAGAAAAGACAACACGGGGGCGGGGGGCATAATAATAATAAATAATTTTTGCATTTGATATAGCGCGAAAGATGCCTCAAAGCGCTTCACAGAATATACTGCAAAGTGAATTGACGGTATATTTGTGGGCGAAAATGCGGCAGCCAATTGCGCACAGCAGCGTCCCACAAACAGTCATGGATTGAAATGAGCAATTTTATTATTGTGTTTTTTTTGGAGGGATTATTATTAGGCACGCGCGGGTGTGTGTGTGTGTGGAGTAAGGAAACTTGTCCGAGGTTTCGCCCTAACTTGCCTGGATTCGAAACACAGGTCTCACGCTTGTAAGGCGGGCGCTCTAACCACTGAGCTACAGAACAACATGCCTTTTGTGGCCACTTTGTACAAGACACTGAAATAAGTGTGAGTTAAAAGCTGAGAGAGGAAGGTGGCGGGTGTCAGGCTCTCACAAACGAACACCTTGTCTCTTCCGATAAACTTAAAAGCGTCGGAGGGATTTGGATTGCCAGCCTCCCTCCTGCCCTCCAAGTTCACTTAGTGTTCGAAAAGGTCAGCCTGCAGATTTCAGTAAAAAACATTAAGCCTTCTAAGGATCTCACAGGAAGCCCCTGGCATGTCCTGTCCTGTCCAAACATCACACACTTATCACCTCTGCTCATTTGCTCTATATCATTACTTCCTGCCACCTTAGACAGACTTCCTGGAGAACTTCCTACGCTTAAACGGCAGAGATTGGGAGAGCCAATATGTCTAGATTTATTGGTACCTATTCCTGGGACCAGGGCTTAAATGAATCCTCAAGCTGTATTCATTGCTAGTCGTGTCTCAGCGCTGTCCCTTTGGGATGAAAGCCAATCATTTAGATAAACAAATGGCATTCTGGATCAGGGAGCACAGGAAGTCAGGAGAGATAGTCCAGTCTTGCGAAATACTGCACCTAAGGAATAGAGGGCGTTTCATAGGTTATAAGAAGGGGATGCGGACAGCTTTACCCCGCGTCCAATCTGTGTCAAAACCGGATCTCTTTGGGAATGTTATTGCACACACAAAGTGGAAGACTGCTCTCTCTTGCTCTCTGTCTCTCTCTCTCTTCCCCACTCCCGTTCACCATCATCGGGATGAGGAAAACATCAATTATTATTTTTAATGATAATTTATTATTATTATTTTATTCAGTCTTTCCCCCTCCACCTCACCCCGCCCCCGCCCCTCCCCCTCCCTCACCCAAAGAGCCTGTTTCACCTGTTTTGTATAATGTGCTATAATAATCTTTGCATTGGATACAGCGCCTTTCACCACAGGAAGGTGTCTCAAAACACTTCACTGGGTGTAAGGTGTAGTGACTGTGTGTTTTGTAGACACCAGAAAACGCCTACAAAATACCCTGTTCTTCTCAATCCACTTTCAAGCAAAAATCCATTTGTATTCCGCGATAGTCACAGTTATATTTGATACACAACCTACAACATGGAAACGTCTCAAAGCGCCTTTTTGCAAGAAATTGCTGCAAAGTGTAGTGACTGTTTGTCTGTACGGGAACAAATAACAAGTAAATTATTTACTTAAGTTACTGAGAAGCAAATTTTTTTTGTAAACCAAGTGTGTATTCTATATGAACGATATATATTTTATGTATAGAAAAATCCTGGGTTTTATTCTGTTTTTCACTGGAATAACCTTCACACCCACACATATGTACACACAATTTGTCCACCGTGGTTCCATCCAAGTGTAACCCTGAGGTTCGCTCAGACAAAGGAGGTCCCAGGTTCGATCCCCAGGATGTGCTGCATTCCCTGAGCTCAGTTCTGAGAAAGAGATTCAGTGCATGGGTTAGAGAGAGAGAGAGAGAGAGAGAGTGGGGGAGAGAGAGAGAAAAAAAAATCAGACAGCATTTCCTGCTCTTGCTATTATCCATTGCTGAAAGGTACTTGCACAGATGGTTTGTATAGAGTATTTCGCCCACTAAACACACATTGACTCCACTTTACAACAGATTCTGTCAAGCTTTGAGACGTCTCAACAATGTGTACTGTGTGATATCGAGAATCGAAGGTGGGCTTGATGGTTTGAGAGGCTTAGGTGCAGAGTATAGCAGACAGTCTGACCGACCGACCGACCGACCGACCGACCGACCGACTGACTGACTGAGCGATGCCATCAGAGGTTGGCTGTGCGTAATTGGCTGCCGTGTTTCGCCCACAAATGTACAGTCAATTCACTTTACAGAGAGATCGGTGAAGCGCTTTGGGACGTCTCGAAGACATGAGAAGTGTTGCATCAAATGCAAGTAATTATCATTATAGTATTATCATTTGTACTTTTATTGGAAATAAAACACTGAATAAATACAGGCTGCCTGGCTTCACCTGTCACTTCAAATGTATCCAAACCTCAAGCAGGAAATGAGCAGGAAATAAAGGCAACTGTTTATTCCTTTTAATGCAAACTGCGCTCATCAAAATATTAGAATTATCGCGGTAAACTCGGTGAATTCATTCAAAGCTTTTTCTTTTGAGCAAAAAAAAAGCTGCATTATTTTCCAACCAACTGTGTGTGTGTGTGTGTGTGTGTGTTGTTGTGTCCCACAGTCAGTCAGTCAGTCAGTCAGTCTCACAAAATAAAGTTAACAAAACAACTATTCCCTGACATCACAGTGTATTAGAGTGTAGCTGGAACTCAGCAAAGTGAAAGGATTCTGGTTGGATGTTCAGTTCAGTTCAGTGTGAGAGTCTCTTAGCAAACAAGGACTGACCCCATGTCTATCTAGTCTATCCACCAGCCAGGTCTCACCCACCTAACCAACCCACCCACCAATTCAAGTCAATGATGTCTATTGAGAGTAACTAGATTCCCCATCCATCCATCCAACTAACTAACTAACCCCCACATAGTCTTTTAACCCAATCCAGCAGAGACTGGGAGCCAGGTAATGGATGAAAACAGATGAATTTACCCCCACACACAAACAAAAGGAATCACACTGAAAAAGGTAAAGGGACGTGTGTGTTTGTCTCCAAAACATTGTAATTGTGCAAAAATAATTAATAATGATGATTATTATTATGATTTGTCAGTATTTGTGTTCAGTTGGAATATCAGGCAGTCACTAATAGGTTTGGTGGGGGGTGATGCAGTGATTACTGGGAAATTGTTAGAATTGGTCAAAGTTATTTTGATCGTTCTAACTTGTGAGTTGAACTAGTTTAAACTATTTTCCTGATTTCACACAGAAAGGCGCCCCCTGGCGGCACTTCCCATTCTGGGTGGAAATTCAGCCTCTCTGTAAAAGTTGGTGAAGTTATCTAACATTTATTTTTGTGGGGTGGGGGTGGGGAGAGGGAGGGAATGTCAGGGTTGAGTAATGGTGAGATTTATTCCACCGGATCTGTGTGTATTTGCATTTAATAACAGCCTGGAAATTAAAGACACATGAACTGTATTGTATTTTTTTTAAAAACACACACACAATATAAATTGATTATTCATTGGAAGCGTGAGGAACAAACCCAGAGAGAGAAAGAGAGAAAGAGAAAGGTAAGAAATATCAATGTTTTGGAGCCATGAATGTTAAGATGGATTAACATTCACTTGCACAGTTTAACTGATTGTTTAAAGAGTGTTCTGCAGTGTGTACAGTTATCACTTAAAGTCATACGTAGCTTTGAGAGCCATCTTAACGGAGGCAGAGTTTTAATAAATAAGAAAATATGCATGTACTTTATATTAGGTTATTTTTAAAGTAAAATAAAATAAAACGATTGTATTTCATTGTAATGTCGCTAGTTGACTGAGGGATGGAGTGATCGAATTACTCCAGGGTCTGAGGGTCGATAAATAGATGTAACAGTGAGATTCATTATATTATTACTATTATTCCCGTTTGAAATCTACACCCTGCCTTCCTCAGAACTGAGACACAAGTTACATGTAAATCCTCGCATAAAGAATGAAATGCCTTTCTCTGCAGATCACATGGTTATTTGTGTATTTGTGTAACTCTGTGTGGATACAGTATACTTTATTATATATTATATTATTTCGCAGATTTCCAGCGGTCATTATCAAGCTAGATTGAACAATAATTTAAATTCCTGCAGACAGCTGATGTGACTTTAGAGGGAGAAATTTCAGTAATTCTAATATAGTCATTTGCATTAAAGTAATTTTCCTTTATATATAGCGAGGAGGTACGAGCGAGGAATTCTGCATATATATTATATACTGTATATATATTTAATTTATATTATATATTTCAATAAAGGCCTCGAATTTACCATATCAAAAGTTTAATGAATGTCCACATCATCCAAGCAATGTGTCCTTTCAAAGCCTGTTCATCTGCTAAATGTTTTATTTCCTTAATTAAACTTGTTTTTTTAAAAAAAATAATAAAACGAATACAATAAGTTGGGTATTTTCTTATTATGTCAGAGTTTAAAAGATTCGTTTTCTAATGATTTATATATACAGTATATATTTTCAAAAGAAATCAGTTTACAGCTGCCAATCTTCCAGTGGTTGTGATTCAAATAAAAATTTGTTTTGATTGTTTGCTGGTTTTGTAATGACCCCCCCCCTCCCACCACCCCACCATATAAAAATATATTAATGGTATATTACTTCCATTTTTGTAAGTGTCCATATAAACTACAGTTTTTCAATGGAAAGAGAGAGAGAGTAAAAAAAAAACAAATTGTTTTGTCTGATCAGATCCCTTACATGTAACAGGATTCCAGTTAGAGGTGGGATGTTTCCCTTAACTGCAAACCTCTAGCAATAAACCCAAATTGTTATGATGGCATCAAAGCTACTAAATTATCATTGACATTAATAAGCTTGCCTGCAACACATTACACCTCCAGTCTGTACACACAGATATATATTATGCCTATTGATCAGGTTGGCTACTTGTTAGGGGGATTTAATTTTTTTTTATAGTGTATTCTATCTCCCATTCAATTTACTGTAGATGACTGCAAGTAATAGTAATAATAATACTCATATAAATTACAAGTATCTGAATTAGGCAAATTTTAAACGCGTGTCTTTGCCAAGCCAGTCATTGGGTGGCCCTTTATAAATAAGGTTACACCACAAATTCACCCGAACTTTAATCTAAATCTAAATATTATATATATATTTCTTTTGTCCTGTGACACATTGACACACATGCTTGTTATCAGCCAGCATTTGAAATGAAAGCACAGAGAGAGAGAGAGAGAGAGAGAGTAGCTGGTGCCTGAGAGACTCTCTCCATCACTGGAGCTGTAATGAGATAATCTAAACGATTTCTGTACGCACCGTTTGCAAACAGAATGGGCTGAAATGAACTAATTACCATCAACAAAAGCCTCTCTTTCTCCTCCCCTCCCTCTCTCCTCGCTTTGATTGAGCTCCACATGTATAATATGAAATCAGGGGCTGGTAGTTGCAGTGCGGCGGCATTGCCGCTAGATGGCGACCGCCATCCACTAATCAGCCCCCATTCACTCAGCCATTCAATTGCTGCTCAAGTCAATCTAGACCACATTCACAGCAATATATACATACAGTATAACACACACATACACACACACACACACACACAGAGCCATCAATGTTAATTTACCTCGTGTAAACGTCCTGGGCTTCCTTTTGGTTTATTGTGTGTGTGTGTTTTGTGTGTTGTTTGCATATTCTTATTCTTATTATTCTTATTATTATTTCACCCCCTCCCCTCTCACAAAACCTTCTACACACACACACACACACAAGAGAGAGTGAAATAACAAGGGAGTGGGTGGGTGGGTGGGTGGGGATTGCATGTGTTTGCATTGAAAAAGAAAATTCGAATCCAAATGATTTGAGATGAAATGAAGGAGAATAATTTCTTTGGTGGGGGGGTGGTGGTGCTGGGGGTGGGGGGAGAGGTAGAGAGGAGATGGATTAAAGCCAGATCGTCTATTTGCAATAACGACTTTGTGTTGACCTTTAAACCAGGAGAACTAAAACCTTCGGGATAATGCATTTCACACAGCCCTGAATGAAAATGGCGAGCTTTTTTTTATCACAGTTTCCAAGGATACAATCTCCCGCAGTCTAGATGGGATTGTTGCTTTATTAAAAGTGTGAGTGAGGCTATATTGTATGGGAGGGGAGGGGAGGGAGGGGAGATAATAGCCCCCCTCCCCACACACACACACACACAGAGTTACTTATGTATGTGCCTTTGACACTGATGATTGTGGTCGTTTTTAAAGAACTATTACTTCTCCTTTTGTACATAATATACTATATAATAATGTGTGTGTGTGTGTGTGTTTCGAGTTAGATTTACAAATGTCGCTGCCAGTGTAAATATCTTTCAATGGGTTTTTGCTGGGCTGTGGTGGTTGAAACCTTCATGTGATCTGATACTTTCTAATCACCAGATAGGCAGGTCTGTTCTGTACTTTTTTACACACACACACACACACACACACATGGAGGAGGTTTAAATAGCTGTCAGGATTGTTTGTGGATCGAACTCACTTGTTTCACTGCCGCCACCCGACGCCAGGCTACATTTCTAATCCCTGTTTAATGATCCTTCTTTCCAGAAGAACAAACAATAAAGATTCTGGTTTTTTTCAGAGAAAAATTACACCAAATATTTCCCTTTGTTTTCAAATCCAAGTGATTCTCAAAATGTAAATGGTTGGATGATTAATTTATCTGAATGATGTAATATCTATCTATCTATCTATCTATCTATCTATCTATCTATCTATCTATCTATCTATCTATCTATCTATCTATCTATCTATCTATCTATCTATCTATCTATCTATCTATCTATCTATCTATCTATCTATCTATCTATCTATCTATCTATCTATCTATCTATCTATCTATCTATCTATCTATCTATCTATCTATCTATCTATCTATCTATCTATCTATCTATCTATCTATCTATCTAGTTTTGATAAGATAGACTTTCACAATCATTCAGATTATTCAGCAGATTGGGGCAGAAATCTGTGGACATGCTGAGGAAAAAAAGAGACTTTCGCGTTTTAAAAGTAAAATTCGTTATTAAATTTGAAGCAGCCTTCGAAAATACTACTTTTACACCAA
>CM068753.1:4779433-5085784 GCA_035084275.1 Hydrolagus colliei
ACCCCAGTGCTGTGCTGGGAGGAGCTCTGCATTGTCGGACGTGACGTACTTCGGATGGAAAGATTGAACCAAGGTGCTATCCTGACTGTCTGTTCAGATGATATTAAAATTCCCTTCCTCTATCCATCTGCCTTGCACCTTCCTTCCTTCAGATCGTGCCTGAAGAATTTCCTCTCTGACTGTGCCTACTGTCACCTCTCCATTCCCCAGGATTATTATTATTATTATTCATAATAAGTTGTTGGTGGATGTGGTTGCACAAATTAACTGCCACATTGGGCAGCAAATATCACAGACACCAAGCTTTACAGTAAGTCCTGTGAAGCGCTTATTTAAATAAAGAATTATTTAACCTCAATAAGAACCATTCCTTGATCCCACAAGTTTGTGTCAGTGAAGTCCACCAAAGGAATAAATCCAAAGGTATGTACGTCATCAAATGGTTATACTTCTTCCATTTTATTACAAGCTTTGAATGAAAATGAATTGCCTCTACTGACAAGTGTTACTAATTGTGAATTGAAATTTCAGTTGGGGCTGATAACAGTGTAAAGATTGCGGTGAGTAATTCTGCGGAAGGCAAGTTAATGGGATGTTTTTCAATATTCACTACAAGTTTCACGTAAATCACTGCTATTTCCCCACATACTTACTCTGCCCGGATACCTGCCTCATCTTGTGATAATAATATCAATAACAATTATAAATAATAAGCTTTGATATTGCACCTCATCCAGTCAAACCACCTCAAAGCACTCACACGTTTTTTCTGTAAAGTGTAGTGCCTGAAAATTGTCCCACAAACAGGGGTGAAGTGAACAAACTTTTTTTTAAAATCTGGGGTGGTGGGGAGAAATTGTCCTCCAAGGCACGAGGAGAAAATCGCTTCCTTTTTCCAATAGTCCTGAGGGATCTTTAACAATCACTTCAACAGACAGACGGAGGCTCGGTTTGATGTATCTCGTCTGAAGGATGGCACCTCCAACACCGCAGGCTCCGTGTCAACATTGACTGAAGGATCAGCCTAGACTGAGTGCTCAAAGTCCCTAATGTGGTGTTTCAAACCACAACTCTGTAGTGTCAGAAGCAACAATGCCACCAACTAAGCCAGGCTGACACTGTATAATAATTGTAAACTTCAACCCACAGTGTGCGGTCACTGAACAGAAACACTCAATGATTCCATTTGCCACATCAATTGTGCTGGTTTACCTCAGTAAATCAGTGTTAACCTCGGTTCTATTGAGTCATGCTTAGCAAATACGTGCTTTGTTAAGCAATGATTATCGTGATAAATAAGGCAAATAAGGCAATAAATTTGTGGCAGTGCTCCGAGATGCCATCCACGTGAAGTGGGGAAGTTATAGCTGCAAATTGTTGTTTGAGACAACCTGAATTCTACTTTATGGAGCCAGCAGAAAGGTGAGGCTTTCAGATGAAGTGTCTAATGGTTGCTCACAGCTCTAACAGTGGGGAGCTCCTCGTTGCTCTCCTCTCCTGCTTGGGCAGCCCCTTATGTCACAGCACTCAGAACTGCGCGCAGATAAAGGGCTTAAATTACCAAGTGTACAGAGGTGGATTCTGATATAAGCTGGGCAAAACAGACCCTCATCAAGGTAATTAATTCCAAAACTTGTTATACAAAATAATAATATGAATAATAATAATCCTTGCATTAGATTTAGCCCTCTCATCACTTCATTGAGACGTCTCAAAGCCCTTGACAAAATATACTGTAAAGTGACTGTATATTTTGTGGGTGAAAAATTATAAAATTTCTGCTCCTAGCTTTGAAATTGCTCCATTAATCCATTTGCCACGGGAATAGAATGTTGCAACGATCAGAATGCAACTTGCCTCCGCCCCATGATGGCATAAAGTACCTTTATCTATCCACAGAAAAGTTAGAACAAAGTTCTCTTCTTTTAAGCCCCATAACCACAAACAAAGCCTGGGTCCAACCTTGCTCAAAGGAGTTATTAATAGTTACAACATCTCTCCTCCTTTGATTTAGGAAAAACAAGTGCTCCTCTCGTTAAATTACAGCTGTCGGGGAAATGTGGGAAACCCATCTGAAGCCTGTGATGTGGTTTTGCGGATGGAGAAACACATTGCTGGAGAATTAACCCCGAGCTTCGCTGGGGTTAATTCGCGGGAAGGAAGCGGGAAGTTGGGTTGTAATTTAGCAAAATAAGAGGAAATCAAGGACAATGGTCAACAGTGGACCGGCAACTACAGGGAATTATCCCAGAATACTGGTCCAAACCTCCATAGCTTGAAACAGTCCTTGTCAAAGAATTAACATTGGCCTGGTTCGATTTCCAGAGTTCTCAAGTTGTGTGGGAGAATAGGAAATTGACAAGCTAATGCAAACCATAGAAATTTACAGCTTAGAAGTCATTTGGCCCATCATGTCCTTGCTAGCTCTTTAAGAGATATCCATCCAGTTCAATTAATCTACCTCCCCCACTCCCCCACATCCCACCGGGTCTTTTAAAGCTGTTCATTAAAGTTCATCAGAACAACAGACGAGACGTCACATCCAATGAATATCACTCCAATGGTGCAGCGGCTCTCTCACATATAAATTCCTCTAGCACCTTCCTATCTCTCTGATCTTCTCATGTCCCACTCCTCCACTCGCGCTCCCTGCTCACCTAAGGCGGGCCAGTTGCTGTCTCTTGCCCCATCCGTGCCATCATCGGTAGCTAAGCATTCAGTCCCAATGCTTCTGAGACTCCCTATCTCTACCGCTCCATCTCATCCCCTCTCTATTTGACTTTAAATCCCACCGTAAAACCAATCAGGAAAGGCTTGGTCTTGTTGACGTTCAACTGCAGAAAGTTAGCTCTCATCCGGGAATTGATGTCTGACCGACATTGTATGAGGAGAGTAGTGGTCCTGGAATTGAGGCAGAAGGCAGAGAAATAGAATTGGGTATCATCCGTTTACATGTGGAAGTTGACTTCTGCGGATGATGTCACCAACAGGGAGCATATAGATTTTGAAGAGAGGACCAAGGACAGAGTCCTGAGGAACTCCACACAAGACATTGCGGGGGATAGAGGAGGAACTGTTTGTGGAGATAAACAATAATATAATTCTTGCATTTGATATAGCGCTTTTCAAGTCTTCTAGACGTCTCAAAGCGCTTCACAGAATATACTCTAAAGTGAATTGCCTGTATAATTGTGGGCTAAATGCGGCAGCCAATTGCGCACAGCAGTGTCCCACAAACAGTCATGGATTGAAATGACCAATTTATTATTGGTTTGTTTTGAGGGATTATTATTAGGCATGTGGAGTAAAGAAACTAGCCCAGGGTTTCGCGCTGCCTGGATTTGAACGCAGGTCTCACGCTTGTAAGGCGAGTGCTCCAATCACTGAGCCACAGGACTCCACAAAAGATGAATTGACTGTATATTTTGTGGACAAAACGCGGCAGCAATTGCGCACAGCAGTGTGGATTGAGTGACCACATTTTTTTAACAATTTTGGGGGGGATTATTACTCCCAGAAAAACAATGCGCCAATCAACTAACAACCAGGTTTCTAGTTATTGCCAGGTAAACAGAGGAGTGTTTAAAGTTTCGCCCAGCCCAGTAATCAAACCTGGGTCCTCTCACTTGCAAGGCTCTAACCAACACTCTAGAAGGCTCTACAACATCAGGCTCTGAAACCCACCCAGATGGCATGCACTGACAGCTCCAGCACACCTCACACTATAGTACAATAGTCAATTTCTGCAGTATGCATTGGCTGCATGCTCTCAATTAGGTGTGGTTCATTTCACTCTGAGGTACACACCTGCCACAGAGCCAAAGCCAATTCCTGCCTTTCTAGTGAGGAATTTTCCATCTCCTGTGGTAAACTCTCGCCCAGAGCTTGCACACAACTTTATTGCCGCCCCATACGAAAACAGCAGTCACTACACTCGAGTATGTCCTGCGAAGCGCTTTGAGAACCCTCCCGACAAGTAAGGTGCTCATCAAATGCAAGGATTATTAATAGACATTAGCTTGGCTCAGTTGGTAGCAATCGCATCTCTGATTTGAGCTCTCACTCCATTCCCCCTGAGATCCTAAAGCTCCAGTGGTGTACTGGGGGAGCGCTGTATGGTTGAAGGCGCTGTCTTTTGAAATGAAACATGAAATTAGATACTGTCCATGCCTGCCCAGGTCAAACTCTCCCTACAGTTCCTCTTCCCTCACAAACTATCATCTAACCCAATGTGCTGCACACTTATGATCTAGCTTTACCCTCAATGGGTTCCCATTCGGCCTGACCACTGTCTGAGGTGGACCAGATGCTGAACTTTTTAATATCATTTTAATAAGAAAGATATTAAAATATCCATCTTGAATGTCACCTTTCCCTTAAATACAAATACATGCGAGTCCTGACCTGAACTAATCTATGAAATGAGATAGTACATTGAAAGCAGTCATTCTTCAGTAATCTTTCCGTTTGACTCGTGTGAGATAAAAGCTCAACGCGAGGTATAAGAGGTGATCTATATTAACACTACTTCATGTCGTTACAGGTTTGGTGAAGCCTGCAGGAATCTGCTTGATGATAGAGCTGCCTGGCAGCTCTTCCCAAGAAGGAATGGGAATGGTGTTAATAACAATAATAATCCTCGCATTTGTTGTAGTGCCCTTCACGCAGCAACGACAACTCAAAGGATTTACTGCGATGTGTAGTGAGTGTATTTTGTAGCCCAATGTGTTCCCAGTGACAGCTGCTGAACATAAAACTGAGCTGGGTCCCAAGCAATACATGCAGAGATGACAGCAGCACTCTATCAGCACATCACACAATCACAAGATCAGTATGGCCAATTTAAACTTATCCTCCCAGAACATCCAACCCACTGTCCTCCCATCACAGCGTCAAGAGTGTCTGCCCTCAAATTGGCCTTTGTCACTCTAAACCTGTGTCCTCTTCGCTCTGTTGTTTTGGTTCATCCACAAGTATTTTCTGGGTTTACTTTTTCAATCCCATTTAAAATCTCTATATAAAGTCCCCTCTAAGATATCTCCAAGAAAGCCCTAGCTTGTCAAATCATTACTAATCATGGCATCTTAAACGTTAGGGCAAAATGGTCTTGTAGGCTAAGAGCAGGTAGAAATTCGGGCATCGGGATTGAGAATAGACCTGAGCGATAAACTGAGAAGGAATGGATGGAGAGCAATCAGGTCTTACGTCTTATGATAATGACTGAGTGGCTCAGTTGCTAGAAAACATGAATCCAGAACTGTATCAGCGGTAACTCTTCATTTTGGTTCCACTCACACTGGGTTGAGTTCAGGAGCTTTTACTTACCTCTAGCGCCAAAGGTTATATAGTAACTTTGAATCGAGCCTGCTGGTGATTTCCATGCCAGCTTCAGATGGAAGTGCCCAACTGAGACAACTCGGAAGTTTGATACTCCAGTCAAGGCCCCTGAAACATACACAAAAAAGGAATTAAATATGTTCAGATCTGGCTAATGTTCCTCCTGCTACTCAAACTCACCAAGAGTCAGACTACATGGTAGGCCCCCATTTGTCCCATAATTTTTCTTCCTCCAAAAGCCATGCATCCTTATCCCAACTCCATGCTCTTTTCAAGTACCTATTAATTCCCTTTGTTTATGTGGGCTTCTCCATTCCATTTGTACACATCCCAAATCCACCCTGCTCAAAAAAACAATCTTGGAAATTCATCCCACTTCTTGACAAGAAGTTCTATCGAATCTCTTTACTCCTCCAGTCACAATCTTGAATTCCCTTTGTTTTATCCCCAAGCAGGGAAGAGTATTTCATGAGTAATACTCTCAAATCCTTTAACTATCTTAAACACTTGGATCATATCACCCGCAACTTTCTCTAGTCCAACACGTAAGTCCTGGCCTCTCGAGCCTCTCCCAATTTCTATATCTTTTCAACTTTAAGGTCATCTTCATGAACTCTCTCCATATCTCTAACATCCAGAGGACACATCTTTAAGATAACTGGCACAAGAACCAGAGAGGAGGTGAAGAGAATTTCTCTTGGGGTTGGGGACGGGGAGGGTGGAGGGAAAGGGGGGGGGATTTGGGGTGACCGAAGGCACCATTGAAGAGGAGTGTCTTGATGTGAGACTTAAAGGAGGATAGGGAAGGGGCAAGACGGAGGAACTGCAGGATGGAATTCCAGAGGTTGGGGTGAGTGGGTTGGGGGCATATTGGTAGGGAGTTGGGAGATCACAGAGGTACGGTGGAGCAAGGCTGTGGAAGGCTTTCAATGTGAGGACCAGAATCTTGAATTAGATCCTCTGGGTGATGGGGAGCCAATGGAGTCGGGTGAGAATGGGGGAGATGGAATCAAGAAGCTTGTAGCGATAGAAGGACATAGACTGTAGAGTTCTGGATTATGTGCAACCTATGGAGGGAGGAATTGGGAAGGCCAACAAGCAGGGCATTGACGTAGTCGAGCCGGGATGTGATAACGTAAGGGCCAAGAGTGCCCATTACCAACCTGACCTAAATACCCAATGAAGAACTGACTGAAGCAAATTCCTGATACCTACTTGTGCGTCGCTTTCCAGAGGTAGATTCTCCTATACTATTGGCATATTGAGCGATGACTGTGACCAAATATTCCGTCGCAGGCTTCAACCCTTGTAAATAAGCTATGTTTTCATTTCCTCGAACAGCAATCTGCGTCAAAATAAAGGAAGCACAGCATTAGTGTGAGGGGCCTTAAGCAAAGTCTGAGCCTGGCTCGGTCAGTAGCACTCGATTCAGAATGTTGCTAGTTCAAATCCCAGATGAGGGTTGTTAAACTCCCCAGTCTAGGCTGACCATGTCAGTAAGTTGTAACTCCCAGTGTCCTGACCAACAAATCCCCAGATAAAATCGATCACTCGCTTCATAGATGTTTGCGTCACACGCCTCCTGTTCAGCGCCTTGGGACGTCCTCCCGACGTGAAAGGCGCTCTATAAATGTAAATTGTTGTTGTTGTTGTTGTTGCGTGATAATTGATACACAATAATTATACTTTACGGTAAAGCCCTGTGAAACGCTTTGAGGCGTCCTCCCAATCTACATCAAATAAAATGAATGAATAATTATTATTATTTAACCCGACGCAGTGCTGCGGCCTGAACTATTTTCCGTGTTACTGTCAACCAACAAATTAACCTTCTCTTGGCTGCATGTGGACCCACCTCTCGGAGCTCAGCAGTGATGGTGTTGCCCAGGATAGTCAGGGGTGTGAATTGCACTTTGTATCCAGTTACAGGGCCCACTGCTGCAGTCCAGCGGATTCTCATTGACTCAAACCTCTCGTCTGTGAACTTCAGATTGGAGGGTCCTCCAAACACCGCAGCAGCTAAATGCCAAGAAACAGGTGCATCATAGGCTATCAGTGACTTGAAGGCATCGATTTCTCTAATTAACACTGTAAGATCTAGTACATAAGTAGTTTGAGAGATATTTCAAGCGAATGCCAGGAAGGTAAAAGGTAAACAAAATGGACTTTGTTCTTTTTTTCATCTAGCATTTATTATGTTAATTTCAAATGGTTAATAATAAGCATAATCCTTCCATTTGATATAGCGCTTTTCACGTTTTCTAGACGTCTCAAAGTGCTTCACAGAATGTAAAGTGAATTGACTGTATATTTTGTGGGTGAAACGCGGCCACCAATTGCGCACAGCAGTGTCCCACAGTCGTGGATTGAACAATTTATTATTGTTTGAGTATACGATCAACGGATTTGTTAGCTTGACATTAACGCCATACAGCAACTCCGCTAGACCCAACCAATTTAGCCTCAACCAGAGACATTCCAAATTCTCTTACCTCCCAACACTTCCAGGACACCCCCAGCGATGGTACAAACCCTCTGTGAGACAAGCCGGGAAAGGGTTTTTAGGATCCTAAAATCGTTCACAAAGAATGAATATTCTTCTGTGGGTTTCGAACTGAGCTCATCTAGTTCCTTCTTATCCGCATTCTTTATACCTGTGTGTGTGTGTGAGGCAGAATAATAATAATTATAACAAACAGAAACGTAAAAAATAATTATTATAATCCTTACATGTGATATATAGCGCATTATCATGTCATTGAGTCGCCTGAAGGCATTTCATAGAATATACCTGTACAGTAAAGTGAATTTGGTGGGTGAATTGTGCAGTGGTAGATTGAGTGATGGAGCACAATTTTTTTTAATTCTTTGGGGGTGGGGGGGGCAATTATTATATGTAGAAAGCGATCCACCAAATGACTAACAACTAGGTTCCTATTTACTGCTGGGTAAACAAAGGTACGCGGAGTAAGGAAACTTGCATAATGTTTCCCCCACCAAGCACAGGAAATGCCGTATCAGCTTTGTGATAGGGTAACTGCAGCATAGGTGGAGAGACAACTGATTTATACCGTGTGAATTGTGGTATATAAACACAACTTGTTGTTCTTGTTGTTATTTATGTTCGTGTCCCAAGCCAATGACCAACAACAACAACGCCTCCCAATTGTTGGTACGAATCTACTAGATCTTGACTGGCACATACCGACTGCAAATAGCTTAACGTCTTGGCTCTTCAACTTTGCGGCTGAATCCCCCACGTCATCCTGCGACTTGCCATCTGTAATTAAGATCGTAATCTGGTACAAACAACAAAAAGGTGAGACCAGCTGGTTTGTTGAAGGACTCAGTTTGCATTTTTACATCATTAGTAATAATCAAACAATCCTTGCCCCAAAGTCCCAACATGAGGCTTGAACCCACAACTGTGTCTCACGAGGCGAGAGTAGTTTTCTTTAAATAATTTCAATTTGCTTTCCCTTCTCCTTCGCCAGGCTCGTCAACTCCCCCTGTCCCATTCCGAGCACCAGTCACCCACCAAAATGAATTGACTGAGTATTGGTCAGTGAAACGCATCAGCCAATTGCACACAGCAGTGTGCCCCACAAACAATCGTGCATTAAAAAAATTGTTTTTGTTCGAGGGATTATTATCAGGTGTGTGCAAGAAAACTTGCCCCAGGTTTCGCCCTGACCTGCCGGGAATCGAACCCAAGTCTCTCACTTGGGCAAGTGCTCTAACCACTGAGCTGTAGTACTCCTGCAATGGACTCCTACAGGACTCCTATAAAGCTTTTGAGATGATTTTAACGTTGCAGTTACTGTGCTAAATGCCTAGATTATTGTTAATATTATTATTATAACTGTATAGTCTTCCACTCACCTTGGGTACATTCCGCTTCAGTTTGGTAGAACCAAAATAATTGTCCGCTACGTATTTTAACCCGACTCCTGTTCTCGTGTTTCCACCTTTGTATCGCATGTTGTGGACCGCGGTCAGCACTTGGGATTGATTCCCATGGTCTCGGAAAGTGAACTCGAGCCTTGCAAAAGGAAGAAGATGTAAGCAATTCCAGAGCTTTTGCAGGCCACCCTGCAATAAAGATTACTTGCAATAATTTCTAGAAATCACTGACAGTTTCTCTGGGAGTTTACAGAAACTTTAGACAACCGATTTTACTACAACTTCCATTGATACAGCGCCCTTCACACAGGGTAGTGTCCAGGAACATTTAACAGTGATGGAGCCTGACGCCAAGATGGGAGCAAGGCGGATGGATTGAGGGAGAGTTGCAAAGTTTCAGTGTAGAGAGCTGTGTTGAGTCTAGCGGCTTGCCGGCCAGGACTTTGGGAGACACTCCCTTCTCTTTTCAAAGGCAGATTTGTGCAACAATTGCATTAACAAAGGTGCATTGATAAAGGTTTGTGTCTTGATTTTCTCACCACCGGCTCTGACCTTCTCAACCTCCCAGGCCTCTCTCTCAAACTCGCCGAGCTAGTGCGCACCTCAACCTCCACTTCAATTCTCAGCGCTCTTTCCTTCCTCACATTCAGTCTCTCATCCTTCACCTCCACCACATCACCTGCCTCTGCATCAATCTCACAGCAGCTGCCGCTGAAACCCTCATTCACGCCTTGGTTACCTCCTAGCTGGACTCTTCACACATACCCCTCCCCGATCACCTCGGTTCCACGATCCATAATCTCCAATTAATCCCAAACACAAGCTAAACCAAAACTCCTTCGCCCATATCCTCACCCACACCAGCCTCTGCACATCAATGACCTAATTCCTCTCCAGATTCCACTGGCTCCCCATCTCCCAATGGATCGACAAACAACAACATCAAATTAAACTTGTATAGCACCTTTCATGTCAAGAGGACGACCCCGATTCTGGTCTGTCAAGGATTTGCACTTGACCTTGGGGTTAGGTTAAGGGAGGGTAGGGGTGAGTCAAAGCGTGAAGAGGAAGATCTGGAGATGGGTCTTGAAGGGGGCAAGGCAAACAGACTGTAGGATGGAGTTCGGGGGGGTCAAGATCCTCACCCATAACTATAAAGTCTGTACAGCCACGTAATATAGTCAATAATGCTTGGCCAAGCTAAACCTGCCCTAAACACTGATCAAGACATTTTGCTATTAATTATAAAATGAATTTGAGAACGGCAACAAAATTAAATAGGGCCAAATATCATGATCAGAGCGCAGCCAGAGTTCACCCAGACAGAGAAAATCAGGATGAGTCAAAGCAGAGTGCTCACTCCAGAGCAACTTAAAGCCAGCAAGGTTTAACCCCTCGCCTGCTTTGCTTGCCTGTAGAAAGACTGGATGGTGAAGAGGAAAAAGGCTAAGATTCAACAAAGGGAGTTGTGGGGGGGAAAAGAGGGAATGAAGAATCAGAAAAACAGGTGGATTTGACCTAAGATTCAGAACTCCCTGTGCTACTGAAAACAGCAGGAAACACATGCATGTAAAACATATCAATTTGGCATTGGTTTTATTATTGCATCAATAAGTAGCAAGCGTATCAATAATAGTAAAGCAGCTGGAGGTAGCCCTGATGGTGTAGTGGATAGAGTTGCAGCTTATGGAGCACAAGCTCACTGGTTCGAATCCAGTTCACTGTTCCTATTTCTTACAGCTCTGGAGGGCCTGTGTGTGGGTGGAGTGGGGGAGGGGTGGGGAGGCCAGGCTCGGTAGTAACATCTTCTACAATCAAATCGCCCACCGATACTCACTCACACATGAACTTGGACTCAACCGACAAATGTTTGAGCAGAGTAACAATAACCGTTGCCCCCAAATATTAAAT
This sequence comes from Hydrolagus colliei, assembly GCA_035084275.1. NCBI lineage: Eukaryota > Metazoa > Chordata > Chondrichthyes > Chimaeriformes > Chimaeridae > Hydrolagus > Hydrolagus colliei. The sequence continues at coordinate 4,790,585 of CM068753.1, forward strand.
TGGCCAAACACAACAGTCCTGAAGACTAAGTTTTGTAGATGGTAATTTGACATTCAAAAGCAAAGCTTTCGGTGTTCATGAAGGGATACCTGGGATCATCACTGTACTGGACCAGACCAAATCGGACTGCATTCTGACGGACATTTACAAACGGGCGAATGGTTTCTCCAATAAAGTATTTAACTTCCTGAAAGTTTACTCTCCCGATACTCGAGGAACCATCCACCAGGTAGACAATATCAGCAGCAGCAACATTCCTGCAAATGACTGAAATAGAAAAGATACACGAGAGTTACTCTGGTTACAGCTGGAGGTGTGTATTGCAAGACAGTTGTCTCCATTATAACATCTCTGGGTCAGTAGGATGTGCATTTGAGTCCTATGCCAGGGACTTGGACCTCCTAGTCTAGGATGACAACCCAGTGAACTTCTGGAGGAGCACATCATTGTTAGGTGAGACATTAAACCGAGGTCCGGTTTGCCTCTTCAGGTGGATGTAAAGGACTATTGGAAAAGAGAAGGAAGGCCAAAAATCCCCCCTGTGAAAAGCTGGTCATTCTCTTCACCGCTGTGAAGGCTATTGCTGTGCAAATTGGCTGCCGTGTTCGTCTACAGATACAATAGGAATTATGGTTTTACAGTAAACGCAAAAAACTGTGGAAAATTCCAAAATCAAATCTCAATTTTGAAGCCAGATTTTTTTTTAAGGCCAGAGGACAACTGGCTTCTAAATTAAGACTGGGTATAAGAATTTTCCACAAAACCCAATTGGGAATTTTAGGACCCAAAGAATTCACAGGTTTAAACCAACAAGATTTTGGACTCTGTTGTGTCCAGACAATTCCTATTCAAACATTATTCTAATCGGAATGTTTAACTTTTATGTTAAATAAATGACTTTTTAGCAACAATCTGCAAGAGTCAATTGATAATAATAATCCTTGCATTTGCTTTATGGTACCTTATCATGTCATTGAGACATCTCAAAGTGCTCCACAGAATATACTGTAAACTGGATTGACTGTATATTTTGTGGGTGAACAGCAATGTCCCACAAACAGCCACAGAGTGAGTGACCAATCTTATTTAGGGGATTTAATGGCCAGGACACCGGGCGAAACTTCCTTCTCTAACATCCACCTGAAAAGGGACACGGGATCTCAATGTAGCTTCATCTGAAGGATGGATCGAAATTAAGGAAATGGACGCTTGCTGAAACTCCTCTCTGTACCTTTGGGAGCCTGGGTCTCTGTGAGTACCGTAGAGCGGAGAACGGAGAACGCCAACAGAAATGGGAGCCACATTCTCATTGTCATCACCTGGAGAGCAAAGGGAATAGTATATTAATATTGTACAGACCACTGAAAGACTCAAACATGAAGTTATATCCAGCACCTTGTGACGTCCTCCTGACGTAAAAGGCGATATACAAGTGTAATTTTGTTGTCGTTATCTCATAGAATGATAAAGCATGGAAACAGACTATTTGGCTCAACTAGTCTAGACCAGTGTTTATATTCCACATGAGCCTCCAAACCTTCTAACTCCCTTACCTATAGCCCTCTATTCCCTTCTCCTTAACATATACAACGTGGCAGCCAATTGCGCACAGCAGTGTGCCACATGTAGTGTCAATTTGGGCCATAAGACGAATGCTCAGTGAGAGTTTTGCAGTGCTAACCTCAGGGAATAGTTTGCCACTCGTATCATTAGCATTAGCTCAAATCTGGCTTTTTTTTTAAGTCAGTCGTCTCTATGTTTCTTTCATAGCTCTCCCAGCACTGCACTATCAGCCTAGACTATGTGAGCTTGAAGCCCCCAATATGGGCTTGAACCCACAAACATTGGAGGCAAGAATTCTGACAACTGAGACCTATAAGGAAGAAAATCTTGCTGGGTACTGGAGAGCAGCTAGACCCATGGAGGATAGACAGAGGGGAAAGGTCTCTGGTGGATAAGAATGAACTGTTGAAGATCAGAGGGAAATGGGAAAGGTTGACGTAGAGGAAAGGAGAATAGAAGAGGGGAATAGAGTAGAGGAAAGCAAAGAGGAAAACAAACTGAATCAGTGTGGGAAATATCAAATAAATGCTCAAGACAGCAAAACCAGGCTACCAGACAGGGAGGTTAAGGGCCAAAGAAAATATTTCTGCTAAATGCTGAATGTATAAGAAATGTTCACTCATATCATTCAGCTGCTCAATGAGGAATGATTTCTCTGATGGATGTGAAGTTCTTTCCTTCGATGCACTGAAGTTGTGTGGCGCACATCTGTGCGATGCACACACACAAGCCAGCACAGTATGTGCCCCTCTGCAGAACTGGAAAAGAATGGGAGGAAGGGATGGAAGGACAGAAGGGTGACAACAACAACTTGCATTTATAAAGCACCTCTCACGCAGATTGTTGTTCCAGAATGATTCATAAAATATTAAGGGATAAAAGCTTTAAAGGGGGGTGAAATCCCACTTGGGAGGGAAAGGGTACGTGAATGGGACCTCCCTGGTCTGAACAAGCGTTGCGGACAGACAAAGCCAGGCAAGTCCACAGATATCAAATACTGACTCAATCCTAAAAAACACCAGCGGGCAGAGGAGGGCAAAGCCAGACCGGAGCTGAAAACTGACTGGAAGTGAGGTCAGAGATGGTGGGAATCAAAGATAGGTAGGAACCGAGATATGTGCTCAGAAAGAAAGTACATGGACAGAGTTGGATGGGCGTAGAGTATGCATTCCACCCACATGCCTCGGTACCATTGAGTTTCACATAATGTGCAGGCTCCAGCAAAGTGAAAAACTATTTATTTCTCCCTCAGATGCCTGGGATTTGTGCCAATAGTCCTAGCCACACACACTGAAAGCAAAATAAACTACATCCTAACAACTGGGGCCAACAAATCCTGCATGTACCCAGATCAATAATAATAATAATAATCCTTGCATTTGATATAGCGCTTTTCATGTCTTCCAGACGTCTCAAAGCACTTCACAGAATATGTTGTAAAGTGAATTGACTGTACATATGTGGGTGAAACACGGCAGCCAATTGTGCATAGCAGTGTCCCACAAACAGTCGTGGATTGAAATGACCAATTTTTCTTTTTAGGGAAATGGAGTAAGGCCCAAGGTTTCGCCCTACCTGGAATTGAACCCAGGTTTCTCACTTGTAAGACAAGTGCTCTAACCACTGAGCTACACGCCTCCACAATAAACTTCTGATGCAAATTTCTAGGGGTTGTGATTCAGCTCCAGATACTTACAATTCCCTTATTTGCAAACAGAATTAATGAGAAAGACAAGGAGCGTTAGTCCTGTGTATGTTTGCACACGAGCCCCCACACATCCTAGTGCCCCATTCTTGTCCCCCTCGGTTCCCTTCTCCCTCATGTATACAATGTTTCCTCTTCAATACATTGATGTTTTTTTGCTCCAACCACAACATCCGGAAGTGAATCCCCAAAATATCACAGACTAACAACCCTCAGCGAAGGTTAAAGCTCTCTTTCCCATCACTCTTCCCCATCAGTTTAAGGTCAGGTTTAAGTCTTTTCAGACATTAGTTTTTTTTCAGAAAGAAGTATGGGAAGATTCGCCTGGCTAGAATTCCCCCGAGAGCATTTATCTTTCCAGAATTCAGGATTTATATCCCATCGGATTGGCAGACAGCTCTATTCCACACAAAGCAACAGTGAACTACCGGTGAACAATCTACTCTCGACTATCACAACATCTGTCTTGAGTTAGCCTGTGATTTTTCAGAAAGTTCCAAAAATTTGCTGATAACACACAGATTGCAGAGAGGTAATTATCCTTGCGTATGTTGCTATAGCCACTTATCATATCATGGAGGCATCTCAAAGGATTTCATGGGATTTTACCGTGAAGTACAGTAACTGCATTTAGACTTGAAGGCAGCAGCCAATTTGCTCATTGACAATGTCCCACAAACAATCATAAAGTGAACAACTGATTTTTTCCCGGGGATTATTGACCAAGACAGCAGAAGAAACTCAATTTGTTTTATTCAATGGAATCTTTAATAATAGTAATAATAATTGCTGCATTTGATAAGAGTGCTATATCACGTCTCCAAGACATCTCAAAGCGCTTCACGGAATTTACTGTAAAGTGAATTGACTGTATATTTTGTGAACAAAAATTGGCAGCCAATTGGGCACAGCATTGTCCCACAAACCCTGGAAATGCAATACATCAATTGGCTTACAACTCGGTTCGTACTTACTGCTAGGTAAATAGAGGCACGTGGAGTAAAGAAACATGCTTAACCTTTCTCCCTGCCTGGGACTCAAACCCATGTCCTCTCACTTTCAAAGCAAATGCTCTAACCACTGAACTACAGGTGTCCACCTAAGCAGGCAGACGGGACATCCATTTAACGTCTCATCCCAATGACAGCACATCACACAACCCGTGTAAAAAAGACCTTAAAGTACTGTGGACCTACAGGTCCACGGTACTTTAAGGCATTGCTGATGACAGACCCAGTAAGCCTAAGCCTTAATGGGCAAGATGGTCCTAGTTGGACAAGCAATCAGAAGTTTTGCCAGTGTTTGTGATAGTATGAAGCACATTTTTAGATTGTTAAACTCTAGAAGTACTCAACTCACACTCTGTTCTGGATTAGGTATTCAGGGGTGTGTCCATCTTGGGGCGGTGGGGGTTGAAGAGCAAGAGTGCTCTCCATTCCTGCCAAATGGAAATTTCCATCCATTTCATTCACTTGACTTGTGGTAGTTTGGTTTGGAGACTCTCAAACATGGCAAAGGATTTCTGCAAGTATCAGACACCCAGCTAACCAAATTTGCGTTCAATTGAAGGATTTGAGTTAAAAATCAACTCACAGCAACAGTGAAGAAACAAAACACATAATTTGAACACTTTTACCCCATTTCAATTGTTCAAAACTGATTGAGAGTCTAGCTTTCAAAGCCAGCCCTCGTGAACCTTTCTTGTGGTTTATTGAGGCACACTTGCCTTCATAGAAAGAAACCAGTTCTCTTCAGGCTCAGAAAGAGCTGCACAAAGGGCTCTCAGCTAGCAAAGAAGTCATTGTTTGGAGCTATTTTTGGACAGCATTAGAAAGAAGTGTTCCTCCTACACGAAAGAAAGAGAAGGCAATGCAGAAGAAAAAAAATCAACCCCTTCTTCAACAATTCTACATTGTAAATGATTCCTGCAAAGACACCCCCCCCCCCCCCACCCCCCCCACCACCCCCCTCCCCCGCCCCGTCATCTTGGGAAGATCAATTCTTTGCACAAACCAAAGAGTTTCAAGTTTCAAGAGAGTTTTGAGAAACTCTCTCCCCCGCACCCCCACCCCCACACCACCCATCCCATTATATAATTTGGTTTGAATATAATAATAATCCTTGCATTTGATAATGGCATTGAGACTGTGCTGTAAAGTGACTATGCTGTAAAGTTAATTGACTGTATTTGCAAGATCCAAATCTGAATGTATAATAAAGATAATAATCCTGCCATTTCATATCATGTCAATACATTTCAATGCATCTCACAAGGTTTTTGTGAAGCTTGGCAATAGTGTATGTTATAGGCAAATGCGCAGCCAGTTTGTACACCACAATGTTCCACAAATAGCATGAAGTGAATGGGCAATTTTATCTGGGGGATTGCTAGCCAGGGCACTGCTAAAAACTTCCTGCTTTCTTTAAACCGTCCAGGGGATCTTTAAAGTCCATCTCAACAAGTAGACAGGCCTCCAAGATACACAGTCATTACACTTTACCATGTATGCTCTGAACAGCTTTGAGTTTTCGTGATCCAAATGCTAAACCAAATGCAAGGATTGTTATTAGCAATACGGCTTCAAATAAATACTGATCAACTGCCTCGCTTTCCTTTACAATTAAAAAGTCTGCCAAACTGATAAGGACACCTTCCCAATTCACGGCTAGACCAGTCATTCTATCCCCGAGTTACCCTGGCACAGAGCTGGCTTGAAGCAGTGTGGATATGTGGAGTCCTGTAGCTCAGTAGTTAGAACACTCACCTTACAAGCATGAGACCTGCATTCGATTCCAGGCAGGGTGAAACCTTGGGCAAGTTTCCTTACTCCACACACCTAATAATAATCCGTCCCAAAAAAAAACATGGCTCCTTTCAATCTACAACTGTTTGTGGGACACTGCTGTGCACAATTGGCTGCCGCGTTTTGCCCACAAATATAGTCAATTCACTTTACAGTATATTCTGTGAAGCGCATTGAGACGTCTAGAAGAAGTGAAAAGCACTATATCAAATACATTACCATTGCACTAATTGAGAAAAAGATTTCTCCCAATGTTCTGGGCAACAATCTCCCAGGTAAAATTGGTCCTAAATGTTTATGGGACACTGTTGTGCGCAAATTGACTACTGCCTACAAATACAGTTATTACACTACACGGAAATCTTGTGAAGTACTTTGGGATGTCCTACTGACCTGAAAGGCTCAACAACAACAACTTAAACTTACAGAGCGCCTTTCACGTCGGGAGGATGTCCCAAGGCGCTGCACAGGAGGCGTGTGACCCGAGCTGGGAGGGGAGTGTTCGGGAAGAGGTGAAACATGTAGGGGAGGTCTAAAACTTCAGGGTGGAACAAAAGGCACGGTCGAAGAGGAAAGTCTTCAAACCGGCCTTGAAAGAGGAAAGGGAAGAAACAAGGCGGAGGGATTGGGGGATGGAATTCCACAGGGTGGAAGCGAAGAAACTGAAGGCCCGGCCTCCGATGGTGGGGCGGTTCGGGCGGGGGGCTTGGAGCAGGCCAATTTCTGCTGAACGGAGGGTCCGGGTGGGCTTGTAGGGGGAGAGTAGATTGGTTAAATAGGGCGGGGCAAGGTCGTGTAAGGCCTTGAAGGTGAAGACGAGGATCTTGAACTCGATCCTCTGGAGGATGGGGAGCCAGTGGAGACGGGCGAGGGTGGGGGTTATGTGGTCGTGGAGGCGGGTGCGGGATAGTACACGGGCTGCAGAGTTTTGGATGACCTGCAGCCTGTGAATGGAGGAACTGGGGAGGCCGATGAGGAGAGAGTTTCCGTAGTCCAGCCGTGAGGTGATGTACGCGTGCACGAGTGTTTCGGCAGCGCGGGGGGTAAGATAGTTGCGGAGCCTGGCAATGTTGCGTAGGTGGAAATAAGCGGTGCCGGTCAAGGCACGGATGTGGGGGAGGAAGGAGAGTTTATGGTCGAACGTGATGCCGAGGTTCCTGACTGGCTTTATGAGGTGGAGAGTACAGCCTTGGATGTTGAGGCTGGCAGCGCCCGATGTGCGGAGGCTTGAGCCAATCAGGAGGGCCTCGGTCTTGCTCACGTTCAATTGGAGGAAGTTGTCCCTCGTCCAGGACTCTATGTCGGACAGACATGCTGTCAGAACATCGATGGTCTGGGGGTTGAGGGATGAGGCAGAAAGGTATAACTGGGTGTCGTCCGCATACATGTGGAAGTTTACCCCATGTTTGCAGACGACATCGCCCAGAGGGAGCGTGTAAATGGTGAAAAGGAGGGGGCCGAGGACAGAGCCCTGGGGGACGCCGTGAGAAACTGCGCGGGGGTTTGAGGCTCGGTATCAAAGCATTATTATTTTTGTGTTCCCTGTTTGAACACATGTTGTTCATCCAGCTCCCCTCATTATTAACCCTGTTCCTATCTCCTGCTGCAGAGAGAGTCTGGTGGTGGTGGAGGGGAAAGGGGAAGGTGGGGCGTGGGGGGGAATGCTTGATATAGCACCTGATCATGTCATTGGGATGTTTCGATGCACATTCCAGCGGCAGCAGGTTGGGACTTTGAGCTCACAGCCTAGGGTGACGCTCTGATACAGTGCAATTGAAGAGAGGGCAGGAAAGACACAGAAACTCACAGCCAAGCTGCTAGTTAACGGACGGATTCAAGAGGCCCTTGACACTTTCTGTCCTTGAGGCTGAAACACAACAGAAGGACGAAACAGTCTTTGCCCCACTCCTCAAAGGACTCTTTTGCTATGGAACCAAAGCTCAGGCGTACAGTAAAAGCCTCGGTAAGACTTCACTGCAGAAAAAATTCTAATACTTCCCAACAATTGCAAGTTCACACATGCACTTTCCTTTCTCAGCTCAGTTTGAAGTTATTTTTCTCCTCCCTTCAGCTGCCTTACCCCTCACGCCCCCCCAAACAATCCATGGACTAGACACACAGGCAGGGCGGATGTGAGCTCAGTGATGTCCAGTAACACATGACTGTCAATTTAATAAACTAATGCCTTACATTTGATATTGTGCCTTCACCCAGCGAAAGGTTTCAGAGTAGGTCACAAAGCAACCGTACAAAACGTGGTCACTCGATCCACAACTGTTTGTGGGACGCCGCTGTGCAAACTGACTGCCACGTTTTGCCCACAAAATACACAGTGAACCCACTTGACAATTGCGTTCCGTGAAGCGCTTTGAGACGTTTCAACGACATGATAGCGGTTTATATCAAACGCGAGGAGGATTATTATTATGTTATTGTAGTGTTTAAACCATTCTGGAAGGGCTGACAGGCACCTGCTTCAATTCCAAATTGATTTAGTATTTTTAAATAATTACACAATACATCTACAGGGCATCAGCCTGTCTAGTAAATGAATAAGTTGGACGGCACCGGAAAGGCCAAATCCATTCCCAAACCCTTCTTGCCTGGAACCATTTGCAGGACAGAGATGTATATTGCTCCAAACCAGATTCTGAATGCAAGTGGAGCATCAATCATGTCAGTGCAGCCAATTCAAAGAAACCATTAAACAAAAACTGCCCGCCTTCATCCCCTCCCTCTCCTTCCCCTCCCCTGTAATGCCTGGAACTATTTTGTTCAGTCAGTTTCAGTCAGTGGGTGCTTTTATCCTGTTGTGATCTGTTTGCTGGAGGAGGTTGGGTGTGGGGTGGTGGGGGAGCAATTCCAAGTGTGCAAATTAACCTCCACAAAACGTGGAACTGACCTGAAATTAACATCTAATAAGAGTTCACATAATCCCATCAGGATGATGAGCTTGATTGCCAACATGGAATAAGAGTAGCCTCTGGCCAGGAATATTTTACAGCCACAGACATGCTGCTTGTTATATTATTATTATTATTACAGTTTAGTGCACAAGGGAGCCAAGGAAGGCAGGTCTAAGGGGACTGATGTTCCTGTCAGTCAGGGCATGTATCAGTACTTTGCTGAAACCAATTCTTTCCAGGATTTGCCAAATAAGAGAAGAATTCATACCAAAGAATACATTTCATCTAACAATGACCTCCCTGTCTGAACTCACCCTGCAAAGCCTTTAACTTATAGACTTTTTTAATATATGTGTATTCTGTACATATATATAGATATATAAACATCACACACACACCAAAAATGCAAAACTTCTTCAAAGTTACTAAGAAAAAACTATTTGGATCAAACTTTTTTTTACTTTCCCCCCCCCCCCCCTACCCCAATCCAGAAATTAATAAATGGGTTTATAAAGTTTATATTATCCCTGTTTATTATTTTTTGGGGGGGAGGAGGGAGGGAAATTGTTGTTTTTTGGGGGTTGTTTTTTATTTGGCAGCATTGATTTTGTAATTCAAAGCTTCCCCTTGATCTGCATGACGAACCCACCCGCTTTCCTCTCATTCAACGCAAAACCATTTCTAATTTTAAACAGATCAAAACTGTTGCATTCCACAATAACCACTAACCCAGATTGAGTCAGTCAGTCAGTCAGTCAGTCTATTTCTCTGACAAATTAGCGAAAGTTCATTTATTTCTAGCGTTCAACATACATACATATACACACACACATATACACATACATACATATACACATACATACATATATATATATATATACAGCATACACACCCATACAAACACATATATACACACATACACCTATTGCATATACACCCAAACACACATACACATATGTACACACACACATACATATTATATGTACACATACATACTACATACACACACACAAAGAGATTCGACACACACAATGTGTACACACATGTGTGTACACACACACACACAAATATATTTCTTACCTGTTTCGAGTGAGCATAGTCCCTCGCCTATTGGAATTTTAATGCGCACTTTAACAGCAGACTAAAACCCTCCCAAGTCGTCCCTTAAAATTCGCAAGTCGTAGCCGAAACAACAAGTCACACTGTCAATGAGTCCACAGGTAAAAACACAGCCAGGGTACAGCAATCCTGAGTAAATAGCCTCAGTGGGAGGAAACAGACAGCCACACGCTTTGACTTTCATGCAGACATCAGCTCTGTCACACTCCCTCTGGGCTATAACTTTTTATGTGTGTGTGTGTGTGTGTTTTTCCGCAAATAATAAAAAGAAAAAAAAAAAAACGTGATCAAGTTCTGTTTTCTTTGGTCTCTTCCCCCCCCTTCGCAGTCTGCAATCCACATGCTCTGTGTCCTGCCTTCAAACTGCACACAACCAATGATGTTTCCTGGCAGGAATTCAGTGACCCCCCCCCACCCCACCAGCACTAATTTGGCAGAGAAAGATACACACTGACTGACTCAATCTGGGTTATTGGGTATTGTGGGTTGCAATTACTTTGATCTGTTTTTAAACAGAATCTTTTAAACTCCCCCCCACCCCCCCAACACAAAAAACACAACAACTATTTTACTAAGTAAGATTGAACCCAGTCATGGTTTTCCCCTGTTGATCGAACGCCCCAGACAAACTCCCATTAAACAAGACAAAGGGTTGCGAAGTATTACTTTGAGCGTGGGCATCTGTTGCTGTTGAAATCAATTTCATTGCCATGTTTCCTACGCTTAACTCATTCATCCCCGGAAAGGAATGACTCTGGAATTCCTTCGGTCTCCCCGCACCCCGAGTTCGGCGTGTGCCCTAACCCTTTCTTCCTTCAACTATCTTCCTTCCCTGACAGATCTACCTTCCAGGTTGTGAATCGTTAGTCGAAATATCTCAAGGTAGAATGTCTGCCAACTGTAGTCTCGACACCTCTGTCAAATTGCCAGCCCATTCACCAAATGCCACCAAATCCCTGTTACCTCCTGCCTAGATTTTCTAACGCACATTTGCCAGTCTCCCTAGTTCCACTGTCTAAAGCTCCGCTATGAGAAACCAAGTCTTGAGCCATTAATCCCTCCCTCTGCCCTCTCTCTCTCTCTCTCTCTCGCTCGCTCCGCCTTTAACTCACGCATATACACCTACTTCTTCCCTCCACACATACAATCATCTCATGTCACCTCCCCCTCGCTTGGCATCCAACTCCATCATTAGGAAGAGCCTTACGTGAAAGGTTCTATAAAAATATAAGTTATTGTTGTCAATACACACTTTGTTTGTAGATATTTAATTTTGGAGGGTTAATCAGCCAGGTGTCTGACACAAGTAGAAATCCATCCTCTTTAGGAATATCCAAACTAGATTAACAGTTCCATATATGTATTCCACCTACACATGGAAATGTCTCTCTCCTTTAGGTCTGCACCTGATTCCGAGAACAGGTTAAGTGTCTATTGTGAGATATAATAATCCTTGCATTTGAGATAGGGCTTTTCACTTCTTCTAGACGTCTCAAAGCGCTTCACAGCATGTACTGTAAAGTGAATTGACTGTATATTTGTAGGCAAAACATGGCAGCCAATTGAGCACAGCAGTGATCTACAAACAGTCGTGGATAGAAATGACCAATTTACTATAGTTTTTTTGAGAGATTATTAATATGGCAGAGTTTAACCAGCTAGAACTGCATACCTTGCCCATTAAGGACAAGCTTCCACTGCGTGTCTAGCTGGGACTTTGGGATGGGGATAAGGCGTGCCTGTTAGGGTCTTCGCTTGCAAGGTTGATAGGACCTAAACACCAACTCGGCTATTGAGATCACTGCAGAAGGTCAATTCTATTGCACTATTCCATTGCCAATCGCACACCGGGGAGCCAGCTCATCTCCTCTTATCTCATTCCCAATACTGTTCATAAATGGCATTTTGTTAAAAGTCTGCATGGTGATGACTTGACTATGGGAATTGGCTTGGAGCAGTTACTAATCTTTAGTTCTGTGAGTTAATTGGCTTCTAAACCTCAGCATAATGTTAGGACCCATGTTAGTTTAGCCTCTCACATGTGGGGCTCAATCACTCCTCCAAGCTTGTACTCCTTCTGATAATGGCAACTGGCTGATCAAACAGAAAATCTCATCAAAAGAGCAGTTCATAAAGCAAACAGGATGTTAAAGGCTCCATAATTCTTAGTAACTGACCTTTCTGAAAGGAGCAGAGTTGCACTGACAGAGACAGAGACTTAAAGGGGGAGTCTTACCGCAAACACTCCTTTCACAGTGAGTCAGTCCAAAAGAATTAGATGAAATAAAATAGTCAAAGACCAAAAATAATCTAATTATCCATGCCAAAGAATCTCACCCCCACTTACTGTTTACTCTTCTTGCCATATCCCTGGTCCCTTCTCTCTCCTGCCACACATCAGCTGCCTCTCAAAACCAAGAACAGTAATAACTTGGAACCAGAAGCTTGTGGGTGCAAGCTTTAAACTCACACAGTCTAGACCAGTGGTGGCCAACCTTGTTGGTCAGCCAACAAAATATATTTTCTTGATTGAATATCTCTTGATTAATACCAATCTCTTACTTTAGGTCCGCACTTAATTCTAGGAACTATTAGTTATAGGTTAAGTGTGCATTGTGATATAAGGTGGAGTTTAACCAGCTAGAACTACATAGCTTGCCCAGCTAGGACATTGGGATGGGGAGTGTTGCATATTCGATGGTGTCTTGTTTTGGATCATATGTTTAACTGAGGTCCCATCTGCCCATTCAGGTGGATATTAACAATCCCATGGCACTATTGCAAAAGATAAAATAATTTCTCCAGGTGTCCTGAGCAGCAATCTCCCACATAAAATCCAATCATTTATTTCATGGCTGTTTGTGGGACATTTCTGTGTGCAAACTGGCTGCCCTGTTTACCTACAACCTAGACAGTCACCACATTCTACAGTAATTCCTGTGAAGTGCTTTGAGATGTTTCAATGGTGTGATCAATTGCCATATCAAATGCAAGGATTATTATGACAACAGGAACAAGCTAAGAGGCACAACCGAAGTCTGTAGAAATATTATTATTAACAAAAGATCCTTTTTAACAAATTTTATTTTATTTAAACGTATCTCTTTAACTTTCCCAATCCCTCTCAGCTCCCCCAACCTCATTGTCTCCCACCTCATGCTTTCAGTCAACTGTGTGAAGTGTTTAAGAAGCACCCACCCCACCCCACACTCAGACATAAAAGGCTCTAAACAAACATAAATCTCACTCACTTGTGCTTCTCACAGACAAGCACACGTGAGAGCTTTGCTGTATTTTCAAAACAAGCATGAATGTCATTCGTATTCAAGTGGAGTACTGTAGCTGTAGCTCAGTGGTTAGAGCACTCGCCTTGCAAGCGAGAGACCCCTGGGTTCAATTCCCAGCAAGACAAAAAGTTGGGATAAGTTTCCTTACTCCACACGCATTATTAAGTAAGAACCCAGTTGTTAGTCAATTGGTGGATTGCATTCCTGGGAGTTTTAATTCCTTTAAAAAAAATTGGTCACTCAATCCACGACTGTTTGTGGAATGCTGCTGTGCCCCATTGACTGCCACGTTTCACTCACAAAACTTACTTTACAGTATATTCTGTGAAACACTTTGAGACATCTCAAAGACTGTATCAAATGCAAACATTATTATTATTATTAGAAGAAGAAGAAGAACTCATCCCCAAATCACAAGCAACATCTTTATGGTCCATTTTCAAACGAGCTTCATTTTAATGAAGGCTTTATTTTCCCCCACAAAGACTAAAACTAAACTTGCCGGGTGTCCATGGAAACTGCAGGCCTTTGTGGGCCTCTTGAAAACATACTCTGTGCTACATTTAAAAAAAAGAAAAATACCTCACATTATTTTGTGCATTGGTGATAGCCGCAGACTGACAGACTGACATGGCGATAATCGAGAAGGAAGGAATTTGATGCTATCTCAACCTAATTGCCTGGAGCTGGCAGTGCCCAGTACTTATTCCATCCATCCTCCCAGGGGCCAACTATGGATGCAGTCATTCTTTGTCAATTGACAAAATGCGTCAGCCTAGCTCCTCGGCAACACGTGGAGTCTTGTGGATTTCAAGACCCATGTAAGTACTTTGAATGAACAATCGAGGCAGACACTCCAGTGCAGTCCAAGGGATGCGTCGCACTGTTGGAGGTGTCGTCCTTCAATTGAGATGTTAAACTGAGGTCCCATCAGTGCCTGTTCAGATAGACCTTCAAGCTTCCAAAAAGTGAAGAGAGAGGGAGATTGTTGTTGTCCAACAATCCAACCAGGTGAATCAGTAATTCACTTTATGGCTCTTTGTGGGACACTGCTGTTTGCAAATTGGCTCCCATGTTCGCCCGCAAAAAATACATGGTTACTATATTGTACAGTAAATCCTGTGAGGTACTTTGAGGTATTTGGATGACACGCTATATCATGTGTAAGGCTTATTGTTATATGTTAGCCAAGCATTAAAAATAAACTCTTCAACTCACACCTGTGATAGAAGAGATGAAACAACCTGTTGCTTGAGAAAAGGACAGAAAGCATCATATAATTATTGCAAGGTTTCAATTTGAATCCCTCTCATCCTTTACAGAATTGGGAATCCACAAAAGGAGAGCTTCAGGGTTTGACTCAGTTGTAGCATAGGTTTTCTGTGTGTGACAGTACGAGAGAGTTGGGCATCTCACCCCAAGTTCCTCTGTGTTCAAATGTTCAGAGCACAAAAAAAGCATCCTTAGTTCAGTATAAAGCAATAGTCTGGTTCACAAAGGCCACAGAGATAGGAAATGAGAGCCACTATTCTAGTCTTATAAAATTGGTCTAAGGTGCGTTGTTGGGCAAGGAGAGGACACTTTGCTCCACATCTCACTCATGCCAATAACTATATATACTAAAAGATCACTGTGATGTGTAAGAGAAATTGTCAAAGCCTTTTACAAATTCTAAATGGGAGCCTGAGACTGGGAAGAAGGTAGGGGGACAGTAACCTAAGGAAGAGTTGAAAAGATGGGATTTTTAGGGCAGGTTTTGAAAACAGAGGGAGAGGGTGAGGCGGAGGGATTCAGGGAGGGGGAGTTCCAGAGGGTGGGAACAAAGTGGCTGAAAACTCATCCGCTAATGGCAGAACAGAGGAGGTAGGCAGGAATAGTAGAAGCACATGCGATCACGCGAGGGAAGGTGGTAAAGGTATTTGAAGGTGAGGCCGAGAATCGTGGACCCACTGGTGGATAGGGGGAGTCAGTGCGGGTAGCTGAGGACGAGAGTGAGGCCAATTCAGGACTTGAGCAGACTCCATGGAGTGAAAGAAATTCCATCCCAGCTGTGATACACATCTGGATCAATTACAACCTTTGTCTTCCACTAAGCACCAATTAGAAAAGCTCCCCTGTTATTCCATCAATAATGATCACCTTAAGTAAAACAACAAAATGTAAAGGGCTTCAAATGGAAATGGATGTAATTAAACCCTAACAAAACTTCATCTGTATGGAGTCTGGTTTTCCTGCCCCTTCATATGCTCTATTAACTGGAGGTCTTTTGACCAGGGAGGGACGTGGGGAATTTCCATTGATTTAAAACTACTGTACATTCTTGTTGAAAACTCATCAGAGTTTAGGGTTCTGTGTGGGAAGCGTTCCTTAGCCTCACGGGTTAGGGGAGTGTCAGTGTCAGTTGAGGTAATAAATAATAACACTTGAAATCATGCCTTACACCAATGTTGAGACATCTCAAAGCACTTCAGAGAATGTACTGTAAAGTGGCTGTGAATTTATTGGCAAATGCAAACAGTAAATTTGTATATAGCAATATCTCACAAACAGTCATGAGAGGAATGACGGATTTTACCATTTGAGTTGGCCAGGATAATGGAAGGAATTCCCCTGGCGGCGTTGTTGAATAAGGCAAAGGGATATTTAACATCCCAGACACAGACAGGGCAGGAACAGAGAAAATTCGGAACAGAAGAGAAGCCCTTTTAGCCCATTGAGCCCCCTCCACTAGAGACTATTCCATGGCCCATGTCCTACAATCCTCTAACCCCAACCCACTCTCCTCTCCCGTATCCCTTCATATTTTTACTCCCCAATTAGAAGGGAAAGCGTCTTCAGAATAGTACTGAAAATATTCGAGAATTACACTGTCTCATTTCCCGAACAGCTACACAGATGAGAGGGAGAACTTTATGCTGTGGTAAATGTTATACCATATGCATGGATTATTATTATTATTATGATATATGTGAGTCATATGGCTCCGATTTCTGAACCTGAAGTAAAATTAAATGAGACTATCAGGGTGGCATCCTTTGAATCTTTGCTACCCACAAATATCGTGTTAAATGTGTTACGTCCTCCTACACTTTACCGATCAATGGTAACATGACGTGATTCACCCAGACTCAGTTGGTAGCACTCTTGCCATGTGTGGGCAAATTGACTGCTGGATTCAATTTCAATTAGAGTTGCAACACATTACAGTGAAGACCCTCTTTGAGATGTTTCAAGGATGGATCGAAAGGCAATATTGTACATGTAAATGTTATTGTAAGACATTACCCAGCGATGGACAGGATGCAACAACCCACTCAGAACTTCAGAGGGAGCCACTGATGAAATTCCATTCCGCTGTCTGACAGGACAGCAAAGCACAAATTCAAAACCAATTGTCATCATTAACAAACCTTCGCTGGAACTGCGGGTAGCGACTGTTTGAAATGGTGACTGTGCAGAATTGGTGCTTACATGAGAGCAATGAAGGATCTTTGGCTGTGCAGGTTTCAGGTGAATGTTCCAGCAACCTTGGCACGTCCTCCCGACTTCAAAGGCGCTCTACAAAATGTAATTTTGTTGTTGTTCTACATCTCGTGTGGAGGGCGCTATACAAATGTAAGTTATTGCTGTTGTTATTGAAACACTTCACCAAATGTAGACAGAGATGGTGCAATGGAACCAATAGCTCACTGAAGATCTACACCCAATAATATAATATGGAGAGTTTACTTTCTGAAGCCTCCTCCATATTGGAAAGGCATATAGGGACAAAAGTCAGCAGGTGATACAAAATAACAATATGATAATAATGATCCTTTCGTTTGATATAGACCGTATCACATCTTCAAGACAGAATATTCAGTAAAGTGAATTGGTTGCATATTTTGTGGGCGAAACGTGGCAGCCAGTTGAGCAGTGTCCCACAAACAGTTGTGGATTGAGTGACCATTTGATATAATGCCTTTAACATCGAAAGGTCTCAAAGTTCTTTACAGTAATGAATGTAAAGTGCACTGACCATGCATTTTGTGGGCAAACACAGCAACCAATTTGCGCACAGCAAATTCCCGCTTACAGCCATTAAGTGACTGACCATTCTTATCCAGGGGATTGTTAGCCAGGACTCTCTTCTCCCTTCTCTTCTTTGAAAATGCAGGGCTCTCCCCAACACTGCCTTGGAATAGCCCCACCTGCCCCACCTGCCCCACCTGCCCCACACCCCGCACGGGAAACCAATAGTGAATCCACACAGCAAGTTGTTTTGGGCCTGATTGTTGATGTTGACGGGTCACCTCTGAAACATTACCAAGTCTCCCCCTGACAGATGTGGACTCACCTGCAGTGCGTTGCTAGGTATCGGTCTCTATTGTTTTGTGACACTCGGTATCCACTATTTTGTGACACTCGGCATCCTTCTTCTTTGAGGGAGTACACTGTACTGTATCATTGTAGGATACACAAAAGCAAATCCATCCTCATTTCCACCTAGAAAACATAAGGTGACATTTCAGCCTTGGGGACAGGAGTTGAAACTTCTCACCCGACTCTTTCTTTACATTAAATCTTGTGAAGCGCTCTAAGGTGTCTCTACATTAGTGCTCCAACCAATACGCTCCAGAACTCCACAATTACTATTTCTTAATCTATTTATTTGAAGGAGGCATTGCTCTCTATGCAGGGACCTTCAAAGAGCTTCCGCATAGTCCAGAAACCCTGGATGACAACTTTAGGAGGGTATTCTGCACAGTCGTTGCTATTTTAGTTATATCAGAAATATGTGGCCAACAATAATGTCTCACTGATTTTGTTTTGTTCACTCTTTGAAGATATGTTTTCTCTCATTTTCAATAGATGGACATCAGGTGATGTCTGTCCTTACTTGGAGTGTTCAACTGAGCCTTGAACCTACAGGATTCTTACCCAGATCTGCTTAGCAACTTACAGTGAATAATAACAATAATAATAATCCTTGCCTTTGATAAACCTGTAATGCAAAGTCTCAAAGCGTTTTGCAAGATTTCTGTAAAGTAATAGTGACTGTGTATTTGTAGGCAAGCGCAGCAGCCAATTTGCACAGACCAATGTCCTGCAAACAGTCATGAAGTGATTAATCCAACTTTACTGGGACGAATGCTGGCCAGGACAACAGGAGAAAAACTGTGCAAAATAGCATGGCACATTGGGTGAGTTCATTGTGTAGTGACCCACAGCCAGTTTGCGTCTGACTCAGTGCAACCCCATTACCCTGATATTTCTTCAAAAGAATGGGTCCAAGTCAAGTCCAAATGTTCCCAGGTCTGGTTCACTCATCAGGAAGATTCATGAACACATTCGCAAGGGGGAGGAATTTGAAGAAAGAATAGCCTTTTGACTCAACACAGACAAGGGATCAAAAACTGCTGACCTACTGAAAGAGCTAGACTGTGGGATGAATGAATCCGTTTACAAGCTAAATGTCAGCTGGAGATTTGGGGGTTGAGAATTCCAATGTCATACTTCCTTATAGCGCTACATCCTCTTTAACACCAATCTACATATAAATGCCATCGTGGACAGAAACAGGATTCATTCATAGTCCATTGCTGGAATGAACTGTTAAACCCCAATTCTTTAAAAATACATTCTCTCTTCAGTACGTTTCGCTTGTAAGCTTCTACAGCTTAATGCGTCTTTCCTTTCTTTCTATCTGTTGACTATGCAAACACCCTGCTTGTCGGCCTTCCTAATTCCTTCCATCATTCCTGCAGATAATCCAGAACTCTGCGGCCCCTGTCCTGTAACCCCAGTCTAGGCTGATGCTCCAGTCACAGTGCTGGGGGGAGCCCTGCATTGTGAGAGAGTTATCTTTTGGATGAGACATTAAACCGAGGTCCAGTCTGTTCTGGAGGGCATTAAAGAGAAGAGAAAGTATTTTCGCCCGGTGTGCTGCCTAACAAACCTCCAAATTATTTGGTCAATCATTTGTGTCCTCCCTCATCCCAAACCTTCCCCCACTTCTGGGTACTCATCTCTGATTGTTCAGCTCCTTGGGACGTCCTCCCGACATGAAAGGTGCTTTACAAATGCAATTTTGCTGTTGTCATTGTTATGCTTGCCACTTATGCTTATAAAAACAGTCACTACATTTGCCAGCAATTATTTTGAGATGTTATTGGTGCTATAAGAAGGTAAGTTATTTCATAATCCTGAATGGGTTAACCATGTTGTATGGACGTTGGGAATCACCTCTAAATTACGATTATTATTAATATCAGCAACAAAACAATAATATAGCTCCATTCACATCAGGGTGTGTCTCAAAGCGCTTCCCAAGAATTATTGTAAAATGTAATGATTTTGTTGGCAATCACCTAATCACAGTCAATTATAACACTGTATAGCAAAAGCTCAAGTTGTATCAAGATTTACAATGGATGTCAGAATTTCCCAGCAATTAACTACAGATCTTATTGTTTAGAGGGGAAGTGCTCCAAACTATTTGCATTCCACTCTTGTGGTTTGTTGTATCCGCGCACCTCGACTGGGAGGCTTCCTTGTGAGACATGTTTTATGGTGAGTTTCCATTCCACTGAGGAGATTTCCCAGACACAGACCGTGAGACAAAATGCCCTGAAGAATTTGCTCCAAGCTCTGACAACAGGAACAACCCAAACAATTTCAACTCATCAATAAAGTCTAAGCACATCTGTATAATTACAACAAAGTCAAACAGTCTGCTATTCGACATGTGGGAGAGGTATTGACTACCTTAGTGGTAATGTAATGATATACAGTAGATCATTACATTGATATAGGCATATCAATGTAATGTTCAAACCATAGCTAATTAACTGTTCAGTCCCAACCTCAGATTGGGATTTTGAACTCTCATGGTTTAGACTGATACTCCAGTGCAGTGATAGATGATTGTTGGCCAGGACACACGGAGAAACTTGCTTCTCTTTCTGATTAGTGCCCGGGGATGTTTAATGTCCACACGAAAAAGGCAGACTGGATCTCATTTCAACACCTCGACTAAAGGACGGCACCTCTGACAATGCAGCCCTTCCCCAGCACAGCACTGCACCATCAGCCCAGCTCAGCAGCAGCGAACACAACACAGTACGTACTCTTTATCGATAAACTGAAAACCCACTACTGATCGAACGCTGACTTACCTGGACTGGTGCGAATGTTCGGGGGCCGCGTTTGGCCACTTCCGGCCCACTGTGTGGCTAAAACTGATCTGGACCATGATAGACAAGGCTCATATGCCAGTAAATGTACCATTTCTGAAAAGCTTCTCGACTCAATTCACACTGAATTGACTTGTTTTACACCCTGAGGGCCACCAAAACACTTCTCTGGCTGTGTGATTGAGGAAGGCGTCAGTCAACAGAGGCGAGGCAGGACTCTCTGTTCCTGAAAAGATTGGAAAACATATCTCCTTCAAAATAATTCCTGCCTCAACTAGTTTGTGGCTCATTTTTGCTGACTGTGTAACCAGTTAATAACAAACTATTTGACTGGAGTGGGATTGTCAGTGAACTGGCGCAAGCATTGCCTCTTCCTTTGGTGTGTATCACAGGAGCTAATATTCGGCCTCCTCCCATCCCCAAGACAGGTCATTAAATTTAGCAATGATGTCTGCCTATTAGAATCATAGAATCATAAGCCTAATCATACACATCCACCTGCCATCTTCAGAGATTTACTTATATGGACTTCCAGGACTCTCTGTTCTTTTACCCCCCTAAAATTGTACCATCTAGCTTATGGTGCCTCTCTTCATACTTCCTACCAAAATTCAACACTTTGCATTTCTCCACGTTGCTGCCCATTTTACCAATCTGTCTAAATCCTCTTGGAGTCTGGTGCTATCCTCCTCGCCATTTACCACTTTTCCTAGCTTAGTATCATCTGCAGATTTGGGAAATTATGCTCCCTATATCCACGTCCAGATCATTTATATAGATCACATAGAGCAGTGATCCCAATACCAATTCCTGAGGGACATCACTATACACCTCCCTGCAGCCTGCAGTTTAATGATGGGGGAGCACTGCATAATGAGAGCTGCCGTCCCTTGGATGAGATGTTAAACCAAGGTCCTATCTGCCTGTTCAGATGGATGTTAAAGATCCCATTGCACTTTTGGAAAAGATAAGGAAGATACTCATGGCAGCATCTACTCATTAACCCACTCTCTCCTCCAATCGATGAGCACACAGTCTTGTTGGACAACTCTCCCCAACTCTTCCTGTGCAAGTAAACTTTAGTTGAACCCAATGAACCAAATCCCTTGGATGAAACAGCAATAATTACTCAGAGCAACTAAGACAGTAATAATAATAATAATAATCCTTGCGTTTGATATAGTGCTTTTCACATCTTCTAGACATCTCAAAGTTCTTCATAGAATATACTGTAAAGTGAATTGACTGTACATATATGGGA
Source organism: Hydrolagus colliei (assembly GCA_035084275.1). NCBI lineage: Eukaryota > Metazoa > Chordata > Chondrichthyes > Chimaeriformes > Chimaeridae > Hydrolagus > Hydrolagus colliei. Next base: position 4,812,405 of record CM068753.1, read on the forward strand.
AAAACACAGCAGCTAATTGCGCAAAGCAGTGTCCCACAAACAGTCATGGATTGAAAATGACTAACTTATTATTGTTTTGTTTGAGGGATTATTATTAGGTGTGTGGAGTAAAACTTGCCCAAGATTTCGCCTTGCCTGGAATTGAAACCAAGTCTTTCGCTTGAAAGGCGAGTGCTGTAACCACTGAGCTACAGGACTCCATGTGTTCAATAGGGTGCGACTACTGGAATCTTGGCAGGTATAATGTGGCTGAAGGAGTGAACAATAATTAACTTTGTGTCCACAGTTTATTGGCTGGGTTACAGTCTCTATCTATAATAACCTTCAAATCAGCCAGGGGTTGATTGTGTGTAACTTCAGTTGAGGGTTGCTGAATCATTATTTAATGGGGCTGTAGGCTGGTTCCACTCTGGTTTAAAGTCAATGCCCCACACAAGTGGATTAACTTTGAATGGTTCTATTGTACTGACTTGTTCCTAAAACCAGCTCCTTTATTTTTTAATTCTCCCCCTCCCCTCATATATCACTGATCCAGACAAATGCATCCAACAATTTGTGTGTTTTATACTACAATATAACAATAGTATTCCTTGCGTTTGATATTGCATCTTTTCAAGTCAATGAATTGCCTCAAAGTGCTTCACAGGATTTCACAGTAAAATTCTAGGTTCTGTGTCATTGTAGGTAAATATGACACCTGTGGCTGTTGGAAATAAAATAATAATAATCCTTGCATTTGGAGTAGCGCTTTATCACATCTTCTAGACGTCTCAAAGCGCTTCACAGAATATACTATAAAGTGAATTGACTATATATTTGTGGGCAAAACACGACAGCCAATTGCGCACAGCAGTGCCCCACAAACAGTCATGGATTAGGTAATCAAACTTTTTTTTGAGGGTTTATCATCCCCAGAAAAATGATCTGTCAATCAACAACCGGGTTCCTACTTACCGGGGTCCTACTTCTAGGTAAACATAGACGTGTGGAGTAAGAAAACTTGCCCAACGTTTCACCCTCCCTGGGAATCAAACCCAGGTACTCTCGCTTGTGAGGTGAGTGCTCTGACCACTGAGCTACAGGGCTCCACTATTGGACCAGAGCTGATTATGGACATTTTTTTAAAAAGTATTGGACACGCACATGGAAATGAGATAGAGGGGACAGGGAAGGAGCAGGAAATCGGGATTAGGAAGGACAGCTTCTTGGAGAAGCAAAACACTGATGAATTGCACTTAATGTAGTGTACATTTCTAAGGTTCTGTGTAATTGAGTGAACTGGTGCCTACGGCTAAAGAGGATGTTGTTTTTCAAACGAATGCCTCAAAAATTAAACTGTCTGCCTTTATAAACAAAACAAAGAAATACGCGTTTCATATATATAGAATATATAATCATGATGTAGAATTCCAAACAGAGAAAACAATGCTGCCTACTGAGCCAATATTAATATGTGTTGACATATCACATCTCTGGGTTTAACAGCAACTCCCAGGTTTTGCAGTGTCAACTGTAGTGTTTCCACAGTATAGGCCCTCCCTCCAACAGGTAAAGCAGAAACAATCCATTAGTTTAAATAGTAATAATAATCTTTGTACTTGACACAGCATCTCATCATGTCAAGTAGCTTTCCTGTAGGGAATATTTGGAGACAAATGCACTTATCCCAATCACTCTATAAGTAATAGTTAAATAAATAGTAATGATAAATAATATTCCTTGCATTTGCAACAGTGACTCTCATATCAGGACGAACATCTCAAATTATCTTCACAGCAAAATGCAATCTCTGTGTAGTTTATAGGCAAACGCAACACCAAACTAATGCACAGCAGTGTCCCACAAATGGCCATGAAATGTATTTTATTTACAGGACTGTTGGCCAGACAACCTAACTTTTGGCTAGTGCCAAAAGTTGTCAAAGGATTATGAACAGGCACAGACTGTTCTACTTCAACATCTCATCCAAAGATTGGCATGTTCGATAATGCATCGATCCTCCTTAGCATTAAATTGGAGAGTCAGCCGAGACTGTGAGCTCAAAGGCCTGATTGTAGGGCCTTCAACCCACAACCTTCGCACTCAGAGGCGGGAGTGCGACCAACTGAGCCAGGCTGAAGCATATGCCCGACTGTGAGCAAGTCTGTACAGAGAAAGAATTTAATGAATCCACTTAGTCCATTCAGAACTAGTGACATGTTGTGATGTGAGCAATTTGTGCTATATAACCTTGAGACAGATGAAAAATATGCAATGGTTTTGTAATAAACAAAGAACCTGTTATCAAAGAGCGTTGTGTCTTTTAAGAATTTACATACAGTGTTAATAATCCTTACTTTTCACACTGAGTTATAATGTCCAAACATCTCAAAGTGCTTGCCAACATTTTATTTAAAGTGGAATGTATTTGTGAGTTGTGTGGCTGCCACGTTTGGCTACATTATACTATTCCATTAGTGTGGTGGCAAGCGTTTGATTCCCAGCAAGGCAAAACCATTGGCAAGTTTCCTTACTCCACAAGCCTCTGTTTACCTATTAGCAATTAGGAACCTGGGTGTTCAACGATCGGCAGATCATTTGCCGCAAGCAATAATCCCAGCAAATAAAATAATTATAATAATTTGCTCAGTGAGTTCATGGCTGATTGTGAGACACTACTGTGGGCAATTAGCTGGCGAGTTTCACCCACAAAATACACAATCAATACACTTTACACTATCTTCCATGAAGCCACTTTGAGATGTCTCAATATCATGATAAGGTGCTCGATCAAATGCAAGGATTATTATCATAGTATACAATCACCATACATTTTAGCAAATCCAGTGAAGCGCTTTGGGGTATTTTCCTATTTGTGGTGGGAGTTGTCGTTTGACGGGTATTTTGCTTCAAGGGTACGTATTAGGGGAAGGACAGTGGGATGTCAGTGAGCCTAACTCTCACCAAAGCCCCAGGAATAAGGTCATGCTAATTCACCTTGGTCACCATCTGTCTTTGTGCCTCTTCCTGGCCAGTATCCTTAGTCATCTCAAGAACCATTTCAAGATAAATATTTAAAAATTTGAAACCGCAGTAGAATATTTACAGCATAGGAGGAGTCCCTGCACCACCAGACCCCACTTCCAGTAGCTCAGCATCCGGTGTCTAAAGCTCTATTTTCTGTGTGAGCAGAACCAAGGGTCAACCTTCTGCGACATTCTCAGGAGCTTCTCTTGAACTCGCGAACTCTTTCCATCCAGCTCCGTCTCTCTCTCCACTTTTAAAACTTTTTTAAAAACCTCTGTTTGACTGTGCCTGTCCCCTCCTTCCACTTAACCCCACTCCCCCACCCGCCCTTACCCCCATCTCCCACCCTTGATTTAACATCTCATCCAAGACACACGGTCATTTGTGGAGTCCTGTAGCTCAGTGGTTAGAGCACTGGCCTTGCAAGCGAGAGACCTTGGTTCGATTCCAGGCAGGGCAAATCCTTGGACACGTTTGCTTACTCCACATGCCTGATAATATCCCCTCCAAAAAACATGAATGAACTAGTAATTTCAATCCACGACTGTTTCAATTGGCTGTTGAGTTTCGGCCACAAATGTAAGCAATTCACTTTTCAGTATATTCTGTGAAGCGCTTTGAGATGTCGAGACTTGAAAGGCGCTTATCAAATGCAAGGATTATTATTATTATTATTGTTATTTTCTGCTCAGGGAGCGAGCATGGGGAGATGGGGCACTCAAAACAAAATGGATGACTGTACACAATTGGACAAAACCACAAACCAAGAGAGAAAGAGAGAGAGAGAAAGAGGAGGGGAGAGAAAGGAGAAATGTACACACAGTACTGTAATATAAACTGTAACAGCGGGCACATTTCCTGAAGCTCTTAAAGGCATTTGCAAGAGCAGACAATTGGCACCCAGCCTGCCAGACTTCCATGCAACACACCAATCCATGTAGTCTAAACTAACACTGGGACCCAATAAAACCTATCAGCCCTTCAAGCCATGACAGGACTGGAAATCTCTTGTAATGTACAATGGCATCTTAATTAAGACCATTTAGTGCAATATTTAGTGGCTTTGATGAGTCCTGCTCACCACAGCCGTGACTCACCCCTCGTGTCTCAGACTTGCTTGAAGGCACGGAAGTATTCCTCATCCACGTTTGGTTTGTTGGATCACTGACACTGCCCTGTCTGCGGGGAATTCTCCAACAGATAATAATAATAATCATAATAATAATCATAATCATAGTAATAATCTTTGCATTCGACATCATCAAGATGTCTCAATGCACTTCAGAGCTCAAAGTGAATTGATTGTGTATCTTATGGAGTGAAATCCAGCAGCCAATTGCAGTCTCTACAAACAGCCATGGATTGAGTGACCAAATTATTATTTTTTTAAAGGAAATTATTAGCCCCAGAAAGCGATCCGCCAATTGATTAACAACCGGGTTCCTACTTACTGCTAGGTTAACAGAGAAACTTCCCCACCTGGGAATCGAACCCGGGTCCTCTGGCATGTGAAGCGAATGCTCTGATCAATATTCTTGGACAGATCAACGAGGAGTGGCGCAGAAATCAAGTTGAAGCTTGATTTCTGAGGCCTGAATTTGGTTGGTGCCAGAGAGACATCAACATTACCAGGGCTAATAAAAATGCAAGGACTCCCGCTATCTTTAATTTTATTAACAAAGTACAACACCTAGATGTCAAGGACAATATAGGTGGCCCTTCAGTTCCACTTAAACATGACACAACTGATACACCATGAAATAAAAAAACCTCAAAGGTTAAGCCTGAAAAGTGAATGTGACATACTCCAGCTTCCCTCGTACCCCATGATCGCTCAGTGTGTACAGAACATCTCAGGTTCAATACCTGGTGCTTTGAGTTAACATATTTATGTAGCAACGATTGGTGGGAAGAATATGTAAACAAGTTTAGCAATTCAACCACCAACAGTGGAGGAAGAAATGCCTTAAAGGGGTATTTGGATTAGTGGGTTTGACACATACCCATTACTGTGTTTAATAGTATTCACATCAGACTGAGAGTTCCACATACGTATGTCATTCAAGCAGTTCTTTAAGAGTGAACATAATAAGTCATATCAATACAGTACTTCCCTTTCCATGTTGTGACATGTTGTGACACAGAGACATTTGGAATGTGCATGGACACATACATTCAGGCAGATGGGACTTTGGTTCAACATTTCAAAGTATGGCACTTTCAACAATTGCCCCGTTTCGGCCACAAATTACACCATATTCCGTGAAGCGTTTTGAGACGTTTCAACAATGTGATAAGGCGCTACATCAAATGCAAGGATTCTTCTTCCTTTTATCATGATTAACTATTATTATTAACATTATTAATTCAGCACTAGCCAGAACTCGCCAATTTGGAGTTTGAATAACAACCTTCTGACACGGAGGAAACATTGCTGCAGCAATAACAACAACATCTGGCATTTATATAGCGCACTTGTTTCGCGGAGTAGGGTCCCGGAGCGCTTGACAGAGCCAAGCTAACTCGTAAAAGACTAACTATATCAAACGCTTCATTCTATGGCCTGTGTAGCTTAGCTTGTGAGCTTTTTTTAGATGTAAGGATGGATGTAATCTACTAACCTGCGGCCTTCCTTTCTTTCTCAGTGAATAATCAAAACGTCAGGTAAACTTATGTATATAACTTTCGTCGTCAATTTATAAATCTAGGCCCAAGGCTGGTTAACCTCTGTGTGTACTGGTGTGTGATCAGAATGGTGTAGCTTAAGTCCCTGAAGGAGAACTTACAAATGAGTTATGTCTGAATATTTACAAGGACCCGAAGACTTGTCGGGGATAGTAGCGTAGCGATAACGTTACTGGATGAGTGACTGCAAGGTCATCGGTTCGATTCCCACCGTTTCAGTTGCGTGATTTGAATTCCAAATATTTGACAAGTTCAGCTCGAGCCTGAAAACTCACCACAAAAAACCTGCCGGATTATTGTAAAAACCCAACTAGTTCAGTCATGTCCTTTAGGGAAGGCATTCTGCGTGCCTTACCCAAACTGCCTACAGCATATTACGTAGTTGACTTTTAACACCCTCTGAAATGCCTTCGGGAGTTATAATAAATAATAATACTTGCACTTGATATAGCACTTCATCATGTCTTCCACATCCCAAAGTGACTGTATATTTGTGTGCAAAACGCAGCGGCCAATTGTGCACAGCAGCACCCCACAAACAGTCGCAGATGGAAGTAACCGATTCATTATTGATTTGTTTTTTGGTTGAGGGATTATTATCAGGCCTGGTGGAGTGAGGAAACTTGCCCAAGATTTCGCCCTGCCTGGAATCGAACCCACGTCTGTCTTTTGGGAGGCGAGTGCTCTAACCACCGAGCAACAGGACTCCACAAAACCTTCTGACTCAGAGGCGGGAGTGCTTCTTATTAAACCAGAGCTGGAACACAAATTGAGACAAGACTCAGTAATCCATGAGTGGAAAATACACATCTTTAATGAACAAGGTTCAAGCTGCCCAGATATCTGACTGACCCAGACCCATATACACACACACACCTGCTGTGTATGCATGGAAAAGCTTGCACTTTTGGCAGCCCTGTAGTTTGTGTAATGTACAGGAAGGACGATAATCTTAAAAAGAAATGGATAATTAACCGCAAAGTCATACAAACAACTGGAGACAGAGAGAGAGCAGGGATTAAACAATTTCCACACTGCAAATATCCTCACTCATTCCGTAACACATTTTTCCAATTTAAATTGTTATTCTGGAACATTCTGACAACAGCTTAAAAAACTCAGAGGTAAACGGAGCTTTGTCACTGTTGCAAATAAATAACCCTTACAGAGCTGTGGGCGAGGGTTTACTCGAATAATCGTTGCGTTTGATTTAAGATTTCACGCTTATAACGTGAACCATCTCATAGTGCGTCGCAGGAAATTGCTGACAGGAGTAGTGGCTGTGTGGTTGTAGCACTTATTGGGATTAATCTGTATAAAGACATAATTCCTGGTGCCTGCCCTAAAGAGTCACTTTGCGGTTTCACTCAACCCACCTCCTTCAGTGTCTTCTATTTTGAGATGTGCTCTCAATGTAACTGTATAAATGTACTATATTGTGTTGTATTTTTCCAGGTGCTATCATCATTGCACCCAAACTGAAAACATTCTACCCCACAAATGGTACAGCTTGTCTTTTTTGGCCTTCATGGAAGGAATGCGGAGGAGACACCGGGCCTCTAATATACAGTGTATTCGCCCAAAAAATACGCAGCAATCCACTTTTACAATATGTGTTACGAAGCGCTTTGAGACGTCTCAACGACGTGATAAGGCGCTGTATCAAATGCTAGTAGTATTATTATTATTACAGTATTATTATCATGTTGCACTCTCAAATTGACTTCAGATGCCTAGTACCATGCAAAGCCACAAACACATTCTGAAAGCCCCAAGGCTTTGATCTTCCCAACTTGTGCCTACTACTGGCTGGGAATTGGGGAGCTATGACGACTAGCTACCGTCAGAGCTTTCCTTCTTTCACAGAGCCCGACATTGAGGGAATATTCAGTCTACCTAATGAACCGCGATCACCCTTGGAGTTCCCTCCACCCACAGCCCACAAACTGGCAGTAGCTTCCTGCATTCTCACGGAAAAATGTTGCTTTATGTTGAGCGAGACTTAAAGAGACTGAGATCTTCTCACAAATTTTATTTTTATTTTTTTCTCCAAAAAAAACTCCGCCCACGTCTGTCGTGGCCGCAAATTTCAAGCCGAGGAAATAGTAGGAATCACTGATGATAGTGGATATCTGGGAGGTTAACCTGTTTTTTATTCTGCAGATGCTGATTAAGCTCCACGAGATTTATGATAGTTCTTCCCACTCAGCAGAACTCCTTTGGTTGTTAAGAACAAAGTAAGCCTACGGTTCATTAGATGGAGGAGGGAAGAATCTTCTTCCTTTGGGGTGGTGGGGTGAGGGAGAAGCTAATAAATAAATTCCTATGTGTTTACTGGTCGGAGATGTCTCTCATGAATTCCAATCCCCTCCTCCTCCCTTAACCTCCAATAAATATTTAAATCAAGCACATTGTGTACCTGGAGGCTGATGCACAGCAATTATGGTCATTAGCAGTGACGTTCTATCTGCCTCTTCAAAGCGAGACATGCGTATGACTCACAACCCAAAGTTAAGCAACTCGGACCAGCTGCGGATCACACACCAGAAGAGCAGATGTCTGTCTTCATGCTGAAATCGGTTTTGTTACTAACGCAGCATTTTAAATTAGCTGCACTGGTCAGGCCATGTTACACCGCAACAAACCTTACATTTGACACAGAGTCCTATCAACTTTCAAATGTCTCAAAGTGCTTCACAGTTGTTACTGTACAGAGTAGCGACTGTGTATTTTGTGGGCGAACGCCGATTGGCACGCAGCAATGTGTCACCAACAGCCACAAAACGAACGACCAATTTTATCCGGCACCAACCACCGGGAGAAGTTTCCTTCTCTTTTCAAATAATACCGTAGGAACTTTAACGTCCAACGAACAGGCAGGCGGGACCTTGGTTCAACAGCACGGCATTGCTGATAGTGCAGCAACTCCCCTCAACACGAAAAAAAGCCGAGCCAGAGAACCCCAAGTTACAGCCTAACCAGAGAAACCCAAGTTACAATGTGGAGCATAAACCTACAACCTTCTATCTCAGTAGTGACAGTGGTACCGACTGACCTCGGCTTCTCTACCCCCCACCCCCCCCCAAATGCCCACCAAGAGAATAGTTTATGGCTTTAAGTAATTGACTGGGCGGGCAGGTCAGGTCAGGTCAGGTCAGGTGTGTAATCCTTTCACTGCAGTGAAAGCGTAAAGCACTTGGACTTTTACTGACTGCTGCTGACTTTTCCAGGAAACAGCTGCGGCTCCAGCCTTCAGCCCGCCCTGGCAGTGAAGGAATATCTCATCTCACCAAATGTACACGCCTCGTTCCTGAGTTATTGGGAAGATAGTCGAATAGTCCAAACCAGGTGAAATACATGCTCCCATAATAATAATAAATTTTAAAAATAACAATAATCCTTGCATTTGATATCGCGCTTTTCACATCTTCTAGACGTCTCAAAGCTCTTCACAGAATATACTACTGTAAAGTCAATTGACTGTATATTTGTGGGCAAAAATGTAGACCCTTATCCCAGTCCCTAGACAGAGAAGAATGCAGCAAGTCATACATCACCAATCCTACCTCCAGGGCACAGGTGTATTAGCAGACCTTGAGCCTGGGTTAACTATCTTGGTTTTAGAGAGAATGTGGGCCAGTGTTTTGGGCCTTTTTCCCTCCTGCACTGACACTGTGATTAGAGTGGGGTCACATTACTATCTATCTCAATCAGGGACTTTGTGTGTGTGTGTCCCTTGTGCATGGAGAACTTCCTGCGAGTGAAATGGAATGTGCATTCTCTCCTTGGAGGGATGCTCCCAGTTTACCTAATCGCGGAGGGAATTAGATGTGAGCAGGCAAGAGCCAAGGTGTTGGGGACCTCAGAGTGTACTTTGGGACAACTGTTGCAGTCTAACCAGCTAAAAACGCAAGGCTTGCAAGAACTGTCTGGCAGGCTTCCCACTGTGTGTCCGTAGTGCAATTTATAGGTCCTACATATAACCAACTAAATCCCAAGCTACCATTCCCCCTCCACACTGTATTGTTCTGCAGAACACAACACCATGTCCCTCATTCCTAGGGTTTGACCCACATTTCCTGGGTTACGTGTTGCACAGCAAGTCTGAATAACAAGGCAGGGTTGACATTTAATGCTGTTTTTTAAATTATGGAACGATAAGTTTTAATAAACAGCACCCTCTGGAGGAAGGATTGTGGAAAATGACATTTTCATTTCTAAAAATGATTAGTAATGAATGCAAAATGCACATTTACCTCACAGTACATCATGTAAAGTGCTTTAGACAACTCAATGACGTTATACAGTGTTATAGCAAATGCAAATAATTATTATTATATTATCATACTTTTAAGAAAAAATGTTTGGGTCAGTCGAATGTCTGACACACACCGAAACCATGCCTAAGGTTCTCGAAACCAAATTACTGAACGTTTTGCGTATAAAATGTATAGAAATGTCCTTTTATCTGTAATGGTGTGAGCACTCTCTCCCTCATTGCTCCAGATATAGCACTTTTCACGTGCTATAGAAGTGACTGCTCTGCCCCTCTGCCCCCTCCATAACCGCTTTCCTAATGGCTCAGCGAGTAAATACGTCTAATGATGTGGGTCTGAACCGAGCAGACAGTGATGTTTCTAGATTCAGCCTGTGCTGAGTTAGCTGACACAATACAATTGACATTTATATAACGGCTTTCACGTTAGGAGGTCGACTCAAAGTGCTTATGGGACACACAGAAACTGTTTTGCGATGCTTGGGTCTCCAATCCTGCTATCTAGAATTCACAGAAGCAGAATTCAGCAATGTTCACAATCCCATCCCATCAGGGCAATCCCTTCCTAATTCCTCTGCGTCCACAGCAAAGCTAAGAGTTAACAGCATGGAGGACACAATAGCCTCTGGTAAGTCTCCTCTCGTGACTTGAGTGCTTTTCAGACCACATGAGCTTGATAGATGGATGTTGGGTTGCAACTCTAATGAGATTTTACAGTTTGATTCTGACTCCCCATTTGGAGGTGGTGGGGGGAGGGGAAAGGGCTCAGGCCACACACCTGGCCCTAAATCAGAGTTTGCAGCTGACCAATTTGGCATCGAAATGCAAGGAATTCAGGGGTCAGTGAGTGCAGGAAAGATGGGTTGCTGTCTCAACGACGCAGGCAGTTTGCGGAAGAAATGGGCAAATGTTTGTGCTTCAGCCAACCTGGAGTAGATGTTCTCCGCCCCCACCAACCCCCCAGCACCCCCAACCAAAAGCTTATACGAATTTTCAAAACTGAGGTGGACAGATTTTTGTTAGGTAAATGAATCAAGGTACTGTATATGGGGCGAAGGCAGATAAATAGAGTTGAGGTACAGATCTACCATGTTCTAATATGAGCAAGATCATTGCTCAAGGGGCTGAATGGACTACTCTTATTCCTATATAATAAATAATAATCCTTACATTTGATTTAGTGCTTTTCATGTCTTCTAGACGTCTCAAAGCACTTCACAGAAAATACTATAAAGTGAATTGACTGTATATTTTCTTGGGCGAAACATGGCAGCCAATTTCGCAGGGCAGTGTCCCTCAAACAGTCGTGGATTGAAATGACCAATTTACTATTGTTTTTTGTGGAGGGCTTATTATCAGGCGTGTGGAGTAAAGAACCTCGTCCAAGGTTTGCACCTGCCTGGAATCGAACTCAGGTCTCTCACTTTGCAAGGCAAGTGCTCTAACCACTGAGCTACTGGACTCCACTATGTCAGTATCAATGTGAAAAAAGTGTCTCGGAGCGCTTACCGCCCGCTGTATTATGCCAGCATCTGTTACATAGTGTTACGATGGCTGCAGAGAGTGGAGAGGGGACACTGCAGCCGTGCTCCTGTCTGGACTTGCATCCGACAAAGGCCAATGATCCCCACGTACCCTGCAGCCTCAGCATAGCCAGGTCAGATGAACCAGCACCTAACACTGTACTTGCCCTGAGCTGTTCGCGAATGTCTTAAATGTTTCATTGCTTCTCCCTTTGTGTGTTGCAATTATCTGCACGGTGTTAAAAACTGAGGCTAAAGAGGGTGATGATGACGCAGCTACTTGCTCCCAGCAAAAGTGGTGTTTTATACAGCGGCTTTCTCTAAATCAGAAGGTCGTGGGTTCGAGCCTCGCGTCAGGACTCGGATCCCATATAGTCTTTGCTGATGCTCCAGTGCGGTGTTGGGGGGTGCACTGTACTGTTGGAAGCACCATCCTTGGGATCAGATAGTAAACAAAGGTCTTGTTTGCCTGTTCAGTGGACGTTAAAGATCCAATGGCACTACTGGCAAAGAGTGGGGAGTTCCTACCAGCGTCCTAGCCAACAATCCCCACAAATAGAATTGGCCACTCACTTCATGGTTGTTTGTGGGGCATTGCCGTGTGCAAATTGCTTGTGTAATTCCTGTCTATGCTCACGACATCTGATAGAACTTGAACTCATTAATAACAGTGACTTGCACAGTATTGGAAACAACAGTAAGGCTCAGAGACTTGTAATTTCTTGATCCACAAGAAGTGTAATGTTTAAATAGCAATGTCTCGAGCAAACGCCTCATATTTTGCCCGTAAAGAGCAAAGAGGCTGATGCCAGAACCCTTGAAGGCTCCCACCATCAGAACCATGTTATGACTCCCTTTGTTATAACGCGGGTGGCTGGTGAGAGTGGCTTTGGTTGTGTGCAACAAAGCGGGTGGTTTTCTCTGTCCATGTGCAGCGAGCAGGAAATTATGTCAGCCCCGAAAATGTCACCTCAAAAGTGATCAATTTTGTTGATGCTGAAACAATGTCCGGTAAAGGTCAGTTTGAAGGAGGCGTGCGTGGGCTTGGGACCTAGACTTTACACCAATGGCACAGCAGAGGCCAAAAAGGAGATGTTTAACCAAGAGCTCGTCTGTGCTGTTTGGGTGGAAGTTAAAGATCCCATGGCATTTTCTGAGAGAGAGAAGAGAGTTTTTCTCCCAGTGACCTGACCAAAACTCCCTCAAATTAAATTAAATGGTCATTCAGCTCATCGCTGATGGACATTGCTGTGTGCAAATTGGCTGCTGTGTTTACCTGCAAAATACAGTCATTACACTTTACATTGATTCCTGCGAGGTACTTTAGATATCCTGACGATGTGATAAGGTGCTATATCAAATTCAATGAGTAGTCATTACAAGAGAGGACCAAACTCTTCTACACAAAATGTTTAGCATAGTGAGCCGACCCAGCCTCACTGTGCTCAACCCTGGTGTTTCGCCATCATAGCAAAAGTGGACTTTAGCTCAAGGCATGTCTTAGACAAATTCCAATTCATCTGTTGGCACATCTGCACAAGCTCAGGTCTTAACATCTGTCCTGAGTTAGCTGATCCCAGCCGGGGCAGTGACAGAGCGCAACAATAGGTCTCAACAAACTTCGGTCTGTGTGTTTGTGTGTGTGTGTGTGTATGTGTGGTGGAGGATGGGGGAAGAAAACCAGTCGGGATTTCCGCACCTGACACTATCTGAAGACACTCTGTTGGAAGGCAAACAAATTTACTCGGCTAAAATGCTCGCAGCCCAACCCACCCGCCATCAAACAGACAAATACCAGAGGACAAGTGAGACTCTCGTCAAACCAAGTGGAGGGAAAAGGAAGTCTGGCGTCCACAGCAGGAGAGGAGAGCGAAGAGAGAAAAAAAAATTGGTGAAAACATCAATTAAGTTACTCACACATGTTGAACATTTTGGTTTTAGTGCGGCAGTCAATCTGAGAAACGCCATAAATATCTTGGGTCAAACACATCCAGTCAGGCCTGGGGCTGGGCAAACTGTGGTATCTGTGAGATCTGTCACCAGGTTGTAAATCAACCAGCACACCTGATGGGCTTTGGTTCTCTGTAGAATTTCCCTTTTGTTTTATGGCTCACCAATGAAAAATGGCAGGTTTATCATCCTTTTCCTCATCGTAGGTATATGCGAGCACACACACCCACACCACACACACGAGATGGGGAGGCAAGCAAAAGGTCAATGTTTGCAAGCTGTTACTATTACTACTGCTAACCCAAGGAAAACAATCCTTACATTTGATATAAAAACAGAAATTGCTGGGAAAACTCAGCAGGTCAGGCAGCATCCATGGAGAAAGGAAAGTGAGTCAACATTTCGGGTCCATGACTTACGAAACGTTGATTCACTTTCTTTTCTCCATGGATGCTGCCTGACCTGCTGAGTTTTCCCAGCCACTTCTGTTTGTGTTTCAGATTTCCAGCATCTGTAGTATTTTGTGTCTTGCGCTTGCATTTGATATGGCGGTGCCTTATCACGTCGATGAGACGTCCCCAGAAGTGCTTTGCAGAATATATTGGAAAGTGGATTGACTGTGGACAGTATTTTGTGGGTGAAAAGTGGCAGCCAATTTGCTCACAGCAGTGTCCACAAATAGAAGGGAATTGAGCGACCACATTTTTTTGGATCTATCCAGGTGTTTAGATTACCATTCCATAAAACATAGATCAGACTTCACAGGGAGATGAGATGCGAGGATTGCTTCGAAAAGCTGGATACAGCTACTCAATAAAAAGGTTGTAAGAGGTTAAATAACGTACCCTGGGCTGACTGATCAGCAGGATTCTGCTACCGACTACTGAACTACTGCAGTCTCAGAACCCCCCAGGCCTTGGAGTTAAATCTGCACAAAGATCGAGGAGAAACCAGCAAGTATGAAACACTAATCTGACTTTTATCTACTTTCTCTACAGAGGATGTGCGGCAGCTGCCTATGGGAATTCTTCCTGTTGCAGCAGAGGTTTATGAGACCTTGAATTGGGCGGTAAGTGATCTACTCTGACCCAGTAAATTATTATTTTTTTTAAAAATCTTCAAATTAACCATTCTAGCTGGTTCTGGTGAATGTCCGTGCACATCAAGGAGAGTATGACAGCACAGGGATAAATAGAAAAGTTTCCACTCATCCCCCACAAACACACACACACACAGACACACACACACATGCGCGCACACCCATCCATCCACCCACTCACACACACATGCACACACATATTCTTTGCTTGCAGATTTATAAGGATTTTACCAGGGATAAGCGCTACTGAATCATTCAAGAAAGATTGGACAGGTCGGAGCTTTTCTTAATTGATAATTGAGAGGGGAACTGATACAGGTGTTTAAAAGTATGCAAAACTATAAGTTATTTATGGGTTGCTTCCACTTGTTGGTGAGTCAAAAACTTGATGGTACAAATATAAGATAGCCGGGTACAGATTAAATAGTGAGTTTAGGAGGAACGTCTTTACACACACACACACACACCCCATCAAGGGTGGTGAGAATGTGGAATTCAATGCCAGAAGCTGCGTTTGAAGCAGAAAGTATCAACTGATTTAAGAGGAAACTTGATGTTTATATGAGGAGAGGGTATAAAGAGAGGTGAGGGGAACAGGAAGGGTTCAGAGCTCGTGTACAGTATAAACACGAGGATGGACTAGTTGGGGCGAATGGTCTGTTTCTGTGCCGTATCTATCTATGTAAATCTATCTATTAAAACATAATATTCATCTACAAAATGCACAGACACTACACTTTACGGTATATCGTGTGAAACACTTTCAGGCATCCTCCCGACACGTGAGAGGCGCTATGTCAAATGTAAAGATGATTATTATTTTTTATAATATTGTACCTTTCAGCAGCAGCCACTGGAGGGCAATCAGAAGTGGGAGCTCTGGGTGATTTCTCTCCGATCTCTCCATCCAATTTGCTGTGTTTCCCCCCGACCGCACAGCAGTTCCCCATATCTGGGGAAGGTTGGCAACAACCGGTACCATTCTGGAGACCCTTAGTGTAGTGGTCAGTGCGCTCGCCTCGCAAGTGAGAGGACCCAGGTTCGATTCCAGGGCAGGCAACTTTCCTTACTCCTTCCTGCCTCTAGCAGTTAATTGGAACCCGGTTATTAGTCGTTTGGCACATAATTTTCTGGGGGAGGTAATAATCCTTCCAAAAAAATTGGAATCACTCAATCCATGACTGTTTGTTGGACGCTGCTGTGCGCAGTTGGCTGCCGCGTTTCAACCACAAAATGCAGTCAATTCACTTTACACTATATTCTGTGAAACGCTTTCAGACTTCTCAATGATGTGACAGATTCTACATGAAATGCAAGGATTATTATTATACTTATTATAGGTAATTTCAGTGATCAACCATTTGCCTGTTGCCAGTCAGGGGGTCTTGTTTGACTCCCAATTGTCCTTTCTCCCCCCAAATCCATGCCGTGACCAGTACAACAACTTCGATTTATATAGCCACCCTCCACACCAGGTGGCGTCTCAGAGCACTCAGTACTGTCTTCCACCACCTCCACAACATTGCCCGACTCCGCCACCTCCGCCACCTCCTCACCCCTCGCTCCGCGGAATCCCTCATACTGTACAAGCATTGGTCACCTCAAGGCTCGACTATGGAAAGTTCCTGTGTGAAGAGCTTTGAGATGTCTCAACGACATAATGAGGCAAACATATCAAATGCAAGGATTATTATTATATTGTTATTTTGCACACCTTGGTTGACTGTTTTAGTGTTGCCTCACATACTGAGCATTTAATAGCATGAAAGGAGAAATTATTTTGATTGGTTGGTGGATCAGTAACTCAAGGGCACAGATTTATGGTTATTACCCAAAACAAACACACACAATTGGACTTGATATTTTTACAGAGAGCACTGATAAGTCTGGAACACTTGACCTGGAACTGGTTGATGGAAAACGTGTGTTGGCTTTCGAGAAGCAATAAGATAAATATAGTATCTGAAAAAGAGAAATGCAAAAGAATGAGTGTAGGGAAGAGGGGGGAGGGGACGGGAGGGGAGGAGAAACAACAACAACAACAAAATTACATTTATAGAGCGCCTTTCACGTCGGGAGAACATTTCAAGGCGCTGAACAGTTAGGTCGGGACACGAGCAGGTGTGGGGCGGTTGGGGTAGGGGGAAGGAGAGTAGGAAAATGGGGAGAGTTAGAAGGGGAGCAGAAGGCACGGTTGAAGAGGAAGGTCTTGAGACCGGCCTTAAAGGAGGAAAGGGAGGAAGCGAGGCGAAGGGATTGCGGGATGGAAAGGCAGGCGAGTGAGGCTAATCACCCAGCAGAATCACAGGATGGTTGGAACAGTATCAATAATGATATAACAATAATAATCCTTGGACTTGATATAGCGCCGTGACACATCTTTGAGACATCCCAAAGCACTTCACAGCATGAACGGTAATGTGAATTGACTGTCCTGTACATTTTGAGGGTGAATCGCAGCAGCCGATTGCACACAGCCGTGTCCCATTAACAGTGGTGGATTGCGTGACCAAATTATTATTTTTTTGAAAGGGATTATTACCTCCGGAAAACGATCTGACAACTGGTTCCTACTAACAGCAAGGTAAACAGCTGTGTGGAATAAGGAAACTTGCCTAAAGTTTGGACCTGCCCAGAAGTTGAACCCAGTTATTCTCGCTCGCGAGGCAAGCGCTCTAATCACTATGCTACAGGACTCCCGTAAGCAGATTGATGTCTGAAAAGCCAGCGATCGGATGCAGAGACCAGTCCAGCCGGCACAAAAGACAAGGATCGCTCTGCTTCCTATTAGGTTTGTCATAAACTCAAGCAGAAATCAAAACAACATGTTGTTTTGAGAACATTGTGTATTGCTTCTTGTGAAAGACGACTGCCACAAACAAGGAAACACATCCTACTTCGACCACAATTTCAGAGTCCTTTTCTGAATTAAATGCAAATATGTATGTTGTACTGGGAGTGGAATTTTAACCTTTTACATCCCTCCCTCTAATTTTCCAACGCCGCAGAATGCCATTTCTGTCTTGCTGTAGGGCTGTGGGGTGGGGTCCGAGGGGTGTCCTGTATTCGGGTGCCATCCTCCGGTTAGATGTTAAACCGAGGTCCTGTCTCCCTGTTCAGCTGGACATTAAAGACTCCATGGCTTCCTATATGGAAAAAGAAGGGAATTACTCCTGTTCATCCCTTGCCCCTTCCGCTCCACCATCCGTGGCCGTGCTTTCAGTCACTGCGTCCGAAGCTCTGGAACCTTCTCCCCCCCCAATCCCTCCGCCAGCTCCCTCCCTCACCCACTTTCCAATCCCTCCTAAAGAGCTTCCTTTTTGATTGTGCTTCAGGTCACCTCCCCACTCCCTCTCCCCCTGACTCAGAGTCACTCTAGGACGCTACCCGACATGAAGGGCGCTCATGTAAATGCAACTTGTTGTTGTTGCGTCCTGGCCAACTATCTCCCAGATAAAATGAGTTGTTCACTTCATGGCTGTTTGTAGGACAATACCGTGTGCAAATTGGCTGCCGCGTTTGCCCATAAATACTGTCACTAACTTTATTGATTTAGACATTTGTATCGTCCTGTAGCTCCGTGGTTAGAACACGCGCCTTACAAGCAAGAGACCTGGATTCGATTCCTGGCAGAACGAAACTTTGGGCAAATTTCCTTACTCCACATGCCTGATAATAATCACTTAAAAATAAAACAATAATAAATCGGTTATTTCAATCCACGACTGTTTGTGGGTCACTGCTGTGGACAATTGGCTGCCGTGTTTCGCCTACAAATATACAGCCAATTCACTTTACAGTATACAGTATTCTGTGAAGTGCATTGAGACGCCCAGAAGATGTGAAAAGTGCTATATCAAATTCAAGGATTATTATTCTATAATTTATATATACATATAACCCAGAACTTTGTTTGACCTGTTTAGTGCTGCCTCAAATAGTGAGTGTTTAATACAGAGAAGAACAAGAAAAAGAACCAAATTGAGATTGATGTTCTCACACAGAGTTAGGACTGGATCACACGATCTGTCAAATGCTGTGAAGGGCTTTGAGAAAGCTCAATGCTGTGATAAGGTGCTGTATTTGAATACAGGAACTATTGTGTACATTTCCACCTAATATCCTTTTCGCCCACTTTACAACCTTGTGAAAGAAGAGCAAATCATTCAAGTTCTCATTAGGTGCTAGAGAGTCCAGGGATGGCTTAATACCCCCACCTCTCACCCTCCCACTCCCCACCCAACCAACTCTATTGAGAAAGGCACTGCTCAGTTCGTAGCTGAGCCATACAGATGAAGAAAGGACCTAGCAAATTGCAGCCGGCGAGACCAGCAGCAAGGACAATACTGCTGGAGAATATCTACCAAAACCACCGAGTTTGCCATTCTGGTAAGATTCCCAATTAACTGATACTATCATAAGCCAAAGACCCCCCGAAGCACACCCCCATGCCACCCCCCCTCCCCCTCCTGCACCAATCAGGAAGGATAGTTGGAAGTTGCATGGAGTCTGGGTGAGGAAGGATTGGGCTCAACATCGCTGCTTGTAGCAACAACAACAGCTTGAGTTTGTAAAGCCCAGTTTCACGCGAGATAGCTTAACAATGGAGGGCTGGGGAGAATGGGGCACGGTCAAAGAGGAAGGCTACTTCTACGGTCATCTCTCTAACACTCAGGATCAGCCACGTCGCCGTCCTCTGCACTGCCTGCCTCCAGGCCCCGCTCAACCTCCGCATATCTCAGCAAACGGAGCTTTATGATTCTACCATAAAGTATGTTATAAGTTGCAATTGCCAAATGAACTTCCTAGCATGAGAATCTGCCGTATATAAATACAGCAGGCTTGATGTGGCGGACCTTTATCACAGTATGAAAGGAAGAGCCTCCACGAATCTATACAGTGTTCTGCACTGCGGTCTGGCTGAGTATTTCATATGCTAGACAGATGTACTCCCACCAAATTCCTTCATTTTCCCTTAACAAGCGGAGTGGAATCATTTCAGAAGAAAAGACAGTACAGTTTAGAATTAAAATTAAAAAACAAGAGCCACAAACCTTGATTACTTGATTACTTGATTACTTTACCCTGGATTAATTTAATGTTGATTTTCTTTTGATGAGGAAGGGGTGGGCGGGGGATTGCGTTGGAGAGGGTGGCTAGGTAAGGGGGTGAAGAGTTGAGGAGGGGGTGGAATGAGAAGTTACCCAATAATCTATCACTAATGCTTCCATGTGCTTATACAGAAATATTCCTCCCTAGTTTTGCTGATTGCATGAGTTACACCAATGTGGTCAGGGGGTCCATGTAACAAGACCAAAGATGCCGTTCGTTCTTCAGATGTGATATCAACGGAGTCTGCCTGTTCAGCTGAACATTAAAGATGATTCCATTGCATCTGAAAATAGAAGGGACGTTCTCCTGGTGTCGCAACCAACAATCCTCCAGATAAAACTGGTTATTTATTTTAATGCTGTTTATAGGACATTTCTGTGTGGAAATCGGTTGCCATGTGCACCTCCAAACACATTGTCGTGACATGTTAGGGCGTGGTAATCTTGAAAAGGGTGATACAATGAGCTTGCGAGAGCTCGTGAGAGAAAATAAGGCAGACTGCCATTCTGACATTATTCTGAATTCATTCTGAATTATTATTCTGGGGTGCTGAGGTGACCTTTATCAATGCTGGGATTTCTATGCTTTGGGCCCAGTTGGATACACGATTAAGACAATAAGAACCTGGCAATTTTGGCTTAGGGAAACATGTCGAAAGACAATGAGGGACATTGACCACAAACACCGATGTCAAGATGGTTAAAACATTTGTTAATCTCAGAAGAGAAAAA
The DNA here is from genome assembly GCA_035084275.1 of Hydrolagus colliei. Classification (NCBI taxonomy): domain Eukaryota; kingdom Metazoa; phylum Chordata; class Chondrichthyes; order Chimaeriformes; family Chimaeridae; genus Hydrolagus; species Hydrolagus colliei. The sequence continues at coordinate 4,832,787 of CM068753.1, forward strand.
ATTGAGACCGCAGGTACAACACAATAGAAATGGAGGGAAAACACAAAGTGAACAAGTAAAGGGGAAAATCAGGTACACAAAACTCAGGCTAGAGTGATGTAATTATAAAAAATAATAAATAATAATCCTTGCATTTGATACGGCGCCTTAGTATTAGAAGTGCTTATGCAGCTGGGAGAACCCAACAAAGACAAATTGGGAAAAGGCAGGAGCAGAAGTCATGATAGAGACAGAGGGCGGAGTAGCTATAGAAGTTGAGTACAATGATAAAGTTTCTCATTGTAAAATTAATAGTTGAAGCTCTGCTCGGACTGAACAACATCATTGTAATGAGATTGCTCTGAAGTCAGAGTGCGGAATCAGAAAACTACAAACAAATGGAGATGGAAGAAATACTGGAAAAATATCAACTTTGAGGAGAAAACGATACAAAATCCCAAATTTATAGTGGAAAAAAAACAAGGAAATCTTTGCCCGGCGTGGAATACCAAAGGAGATAATTAGTGACAATGGGCCCCAATTGTCAAGCAAGGAATACAAGGCATTCACAAGGCAGTGGGAAGTAAACCACAAATAAACCGCTAGGGTATCCCCAAGGCGATGCTCTGGTAGAACGAGAAGTAGGGACTGTAATGGAAAAGTGGAAGACAGATAACGCAAAGCCAGCACCTGGTAATCCTTGCCTATAGAAACACATCAAAAGACAATGAGGGACATTCACCAGCAGAAATACTGATGGAGAGAGAGTTAAGAGATTTGCTAATCTTGGAAGAGAAAAAATTGAGACGGCAGGTACAACACAACAGGAATGGAGGGAAAACGCAAAGTGAACCAGGAAAGGGGAAGTGTTTTACAAGAAGGGGCGAAATATGGTTCAGGAAGAAAAACCTAAAAAGAGAAGGTTGGACAAAAGGAGAAATTTGGTTTAAAAAAAAACCAAGATCATATCAGCTCGAAAGTGAAAACGTAAAAATATATAAAAAGGACATTGTGGGAAATACTTCAAAGAAGGACAGAGAAACAAAAACAACAACAACAACAACAAAATTGCACTTATAAAGCGCCTTTCACGTCGGGAGGACATCCCAAAGCGCTGTTCGAAAGAAGAAGAGCAGAAGGAAGATCCGAAGCTGCCAGAAATATCGGTATCTACCAGGTCAGGAAGAGTAGTAAAGTCAACAAGGAGATTAATCGAACAAGACATAGAGAAAAAAAAGTGGAAGATGTTAGATATTCATTAAGACCATAAATGACAAATTGTTGAGGAAAACTGAGTGGAGGGTTTTTGGTTGGGCTGTTTGGTTTTGTAACTGGGTGACATTAAATAAAAGAAATAAAAGTTCTATACATTGTTTGTTGAGAACACAACAGGCCCCACCACTCAGCATCCTCCTCATCTATTTGATTCAGTGTATTTTACCCATTGACCCCAAATCTCTCTCTCTCTCTTACAAGAGGCAGTTTCTCCTGTTGTTCTGGGTAACAATCCCCTAAATAAAATTGGTCATTCACTTCATGACTGTTTTGTGGGGCATTGCAATGTGAGTGCAAATTGGCTGCCGCGTTTCGTCTGCAGAGTGCTTTACAAGTGCATCTTGTGAAGCGCTTTGAGGCATACTCCCAAAATGAAAAGGCGCTGTATCAAATAAAAGCATTATTACATGGCATCTCAAAGAAATACACCCACGCTTTGGGCTGAAACCAGGTCACCATCTGGTGGCCGTGGGCTGTGGCAGAAAGTCATGTATCTGCTCTTAATAAGCAGTCCCTTTAAGCTACCCATATGAAATTATACAAATTACTTTGTGCCTTGAAGCGGATACTGGAAGTGTGCCCTGTGTATGTCGCCAATCCCGTGTCTTATTTTAAAAAAGTAGGAAATGGCACACATGTGTGATGCAGCCTTAGCCCAGTTTTCTTTACCCCCACACCCCATACACTCTATCCTTTGGAAGAGACGTTAAACAGAGGTCCTGTCTGCCTGTTCGGATGGTTGTTAAAGATCCCATGGCACTCTTCGAAAAGCGAAGGGTGTTATTCTTTCCCAGTGCCCTGGCCAACAAATCCCCCAAACAAAATTGGTCAATCACTCCAAAGGTTATTTGCTGTGTACAAACCGACTGCTGTGTTTCACCCACAAAGTGCTTTGAAATGTTGAAAGCCGATAAAACACAAGGCCGTTATTAAAAAAAAACATTTTTTTAAGTAAAATGATTTGAGGGTGAGAGGCAATGTGCCAAAGTGGCCAAGCCCCAGTGATCAGAGAGAAAGCTGGGACGTATGCATCAAGATCAACTCAGGTTAGTAGAAGAGGCAAACGGGAAGTCGGAAGGCAGATTGTCAAAGTTGCAAGTGTCTAAAGACTTTATGTGGCGCCCATCAGTAGGACATTCCATGCCAAACAGCAGAGACAAATATGGGTAATCAGGAAATGGCCATTCGTGTTAAATAAATCGTTCACATTATTCTTAACAAACAGAGTCTGTGGTCGGGCCAGATCTAATCAATTAGGAATCCATAGCAGGAAGATGCCGGTAAAACATGTGTTGGGAAGAATTTAATGCCACAAGGCACATGGGCCAGATGGGGAGACGCCCCTATATTCTCAAGGAAATGACAAAGGAAACTGTTGCGACAATTCAATGTTTTTCATCTCTAATATAATTGAATCAGGTTCAAATATGGGACACTAAAAGGGACAAAAAAAAAATTGGGGGGTGGGGTGTGGGGTGGGGGGGTGGGAGGCGGTCGGTTAGGTATCTGAAAATTGTGAAAAGCCATCACCATGTTTCAGAGTATGCCACCTATACAGGGAAATTGATTTAGTCTTGAATGGAATGCATAGCAACAATGTGGACTGGCATTGTACTACATTAGAGTGACAACTCAATGTGCGTTCGACCGTGCTTTTGGTCACCTTTTTCCCCCTCCCCCGGCTCGGCCTCGGGATCCGCTTTGTGCAGCGCTCTGAGACTCCTCTGGCGTGGAGGGCGCTATATAAATCCAAGTTGCTGTTGTTGTTGTTGTTGTTGAGTTCAAAGTCCTGACATGGAACTTGAACCCACAACCTTCTGACTCAGTGGCAACAGCACTACCAACTGAGTGAGGCTGATACCCAAAGTGTAGCCATCACCTCCATCACAATGCCCATCATTTTGCCCTGACCTCACACCAAAATGCCACTGAAACCATGCCTGACAGGCCGATATCTACAACAACAACAACTCGCATTTATAAAATGCCTTTCAAGAATTTGAACATCACGTCCGACTGTTCTGGATTCCTGTGCGGGAGTTTCCTTATCTGACTGCATCAATGAGGCTGCTCCGCCATTTTTCTTTCAGTAATTGGAGTGATTTCTTGAAGCAGGAGGAGCTCTGTCCTACACACAAAGGAATGCCTATAATCTCACATTGGCACGAGAGACTTTGCACTCCAGGGGAATGAATCACCCTGACGTCTGCCGTAGAGAGATAGAGAGAGAGAGAGGGATTTCACTGCAGTAAATTGGATTGAATCCCAGCACTCGATCGTATCGCTAGCTTACATGAACTGATTTACTGTATAGTCAGGACGAAAAGAACCCCACCCCCTCGCCACAGTTTGTAGCCAAGAAGACCTTTGTGATCAAAATGAGGACCAGCTGTACTGGGGAACGCTTTTACTGGACTCGCTGTTTGAGAAATGGGCCATAACTAGGCCATAACCAGTATTTTAGAGGTCATTACTCACACCCGCCTGTGCTGCTCATATGGTGGTTTCCAGCCCCCACACCATAGGTCCTTGTAGCTTGTTGGAATGACCTTTCCATCTTAGCATTGCTGTTGGTGTTGTTGTTGTTATTGTTGTTCCATATTGTGCCAAATTATGGGGAGAAGTGTGCTGGGTCATGGCTACTACTGTAGCCACCAGGTAACTAGAGATCACCAGAGAACTAGGTCACCAGATAACTAGGGACCAGCAAGTAACTAGGGGCTCACCAGCTCCCCCACAATCCCAGTAATAAGTGGTGTTTGTTGTGCCCATAAAATACCCATCCGGTTTATAAGAATCAATCAATCGAAACTTACATTTATACGGCGCCTTTCACGTCGAGAGGTCAAAAAAACAGGTCAACAGTAGCCTTGCGTGCACTGTGACATCACTGAGTGTTGTCCACCTGTGTACACCCACGTCTCAGATCCCATCATTGAGCTGACACAGTCTGTGCTGCCACCTGCAAGACAGTGTCGTGAGATGCTGGGTGTTTAGATAAGAAAGATGTCAGGGTCCACAACCCAACGTTGTTAGCAGACCTGTGCATGACCAAACGTCTTATAAAGAGTTCCTCCTCTAACTGCAGCTCGCCTTCATTTTATAAATTAGAAGCCACTGAGAACAAGCAGCAGGTCAGGCAGCATCTATGGAGAGAGGAAAGTGAGGTAACGTTTCAGGTCCACGACCTTTGTCAGAGTTCTGTGTTCCCAGCAACTTCTGTTTTTGTTTCTAGCGTCTGCAGCATTTTGCCATTAGTGTTTCAAAAGTGTTATTGACAGTGAGTTGAAAGGCATCTGCTGCAAGCTAATACCCACTTAACCTAAAATAATGGCTGCCGCGTTTATCTAAGGACTACTTAGAGTACCGTGTGTCTTGGTTGCTGTAACATTTTAACAGATGAACAAACCCTCGACAATTGGTTCTCAGAAGCTGTAAAGACAATTCATCTTCAGAGACCATGAAACACACCCAACAAAACTTGGAGATCACACCCCCAAGGTTTACGAGGCAAGTTTGTACAGAGGCCTTTTCCAGTAGATAGAATCCCAGAGCAGAACAAAACGCAGGGAAAAAGAGCCCCCTTGTGGGCATGATACATAATTCTCTTTACTTTGAGATTCAAGGAAAATTCACTGCTTGCTGGCATTCGATACAGTACCTTTCATGTTGAGAGGATGTTTCAAAGCACTTTGTGGAGTCCTGTAGCTCACTCGCCTTACAAGCATGTAACCTGTTCGAATCCAGGCAGATCAGGGCGAAACCTTGGGCAAGTTTCCTTACTCCATACGCCTAATAATAATCCCTCCCAAAAAAAAACAATCCTAAAAATTGATCATTTCAATCCTTGACTGTTTGTGGGACACTGCTGTGAGCAATTGGCTGCCGCGTTTTGCCCACAAACATACAGTCAATTCACTTTACAGTATATTCTGTGAAGTGCTTTGAGATGTCGATAAGATGTGAAAAGCGCTATAACAAATGCAAGGATTATTATTATTATTATAGGATGTACGGTTAGATGTAGTGGCTGTATATTTTGTAGGTTTCATATGATAATCTTACATTTGATATGTGAAATTGATGCAGCTTATCACATCTTCGGGACATCTCAAAGCGCTATACAGTATACTGTAATGTGAGTTGACTGCATATTTTGTGGGCGAAACACAGCAGCCAATTGCGCACAGCAGTGTATGTATGGAACTCTCAGTCTGGTCTCCTTAAGCACGGTGATAGGTTTCCACGGCTCACTCAGCTGACATTTCTTTAATTGGCTTTAAATTGGACCATTTGTTTGAGTCTCCTATCTATTTGTTCTGGAATTGGAGAGACCATCAATTTTCTTTGGTGAATATACTGCCCTGCACTCAATCCCCGTATCTCCTCTTTGCTGTTAAGTGTTTAGCAGTTTAAGTTTTCAATGTTTTATCAATGGAAAGATTTATGTCCAGCAAAGCTGTTCCTGCCAAGAGAGCTTCCACACCCCTCCTTCCAAGGTATGCCCAGAAATATGTCTAATCTGTACTCTGTATTGAATGAGCTGCACTAATTTGGTCAGGTGGAAGCTGGGTTGATGTGACTGGGTGAAATAAGCACCACATCAGTTGGAGGAGCAGACAGAGAACACGAGTAGACACTTTAGAAGCTTGTTCGTAGCGTGTGATCGCCTGTTGCAAGCCATTGTTGCCAACCTGGCCGGGCCAGCCGCACTGAGTCACAAAGTTTTGCGTTCAAGCCCATTTTGCGTCAGACCTTTTTGTGCTCATTAGTCTTGGTTGCCACTCTGGTACAATGCAGGGGGTAGCATTACATTGTTAGAGGTGTCGACCTTCTGATAAGACATTAAACCCATGTCCCGTATGCCTATTCATGTAGATGCTAAAGATCCTAAAGTACTGTATGATGAGTTTCTCCCAGTGTCCTGGCTGACAATCCTCCAGATAACATTGGTCATTCACTCTGTGGTTGTTTGTGGGTTATTGCTATGAGCAAATTGGCTGCTCCGCTACAAATACAGTCACTACACTTCATAATATCTTTATCCCGTGAAGCGCTTTGAGATACTTGGTCAGTGTGATAAGGTAAATATTAAATTACAGATCATTAGATTATTGTTTATATTTTGGGATAAACCTGATTTTAATGTCCTTAATTTCAATAATATGCACATTTAATATAGATGCTTCTCATAGAAACATTAAGAATTAGATTTTTGTTTAATTGGCTGCCATCTAGTGGGCGCTGTTAGCTTGACACCCGGACATAGACGATTTCAAAAGTGTGTCTCTGTTTTTCACCCCCTACTTTTATCAAACAATATTTCCCAACCAATGTGAAACCTCAACTTGAAGTATTTTAAAATAACCGTTTATAATGTTACAAACGCTATGCTTGTGATGCATTAGCAGATGTTTGTTAGGTCAGGGTATTAAGGGATATGGGGCAAGGGCGGTTAATTGGATTTGAGCTACAGATCAGCTGTAATCTTATCAAATGGAGGAACAGGCTTGAGGGGCTGAATGGCCTGCTCCTGTTTCTGTTGCAGTGATACACTTGACCAGTGAGACACTGGCGATCCACATTTAGACCGAGCCTTTCACAACAACCTCAACAACTTGCATTTATGTGGAGCCTTTCACGCAGGATAATGTCCCTGAGGGTTTCACCCGGTTGAATGGTGGCCTGAGTTGGGGAGAGGGGAGATAAACGTGGCCAAAAGGGTGATTTGGGGTGCTTCAGTATTGAAGGTGTCCGGTAATCTATGGAGAAAAACAGCGGGTGCCGCGTTTTTGCCCACAAATATACAGTTAATTCACTTTACAGTATATTCGCTTTGAGACATCAATAAGATGTGAGAAGCGCTATATCAAAATGCAAAGATGATGATTATTATTCTTATTAAGAAGGGCTTTGAATGATGAGGTACAGTAATAACCTAAAGTCCTGTCAAGTGCACGATAAAATCCCATGACCCTATTCCAAAAGAAAAGGGAGTTTCTCCCGGTGTCCTAGCTGACAATACACCGGAGAGCATCGATCATTCACCTCACAGCTGTTTATGGGACATTGCACAGTGAGCAAATTGGCTGCTGTGTTTGCTTACAATTAATAAAAAATAATCCTTGAATTTGATATAGCGCCTTATCACGTCTTCTAGGACACCTCAAAGTGCTTCACAGAATATACTGTAAAGTGAATTGAGTGTACATTTGTGGGCGAAATGCGGCAGCCAATTGTGCACAACAGTGTCCTACAAACAGCCGTAGGTTGAAATGACCAATTTTGTTTGAGACATCTTAAGACATCTCAATGCAGTGATCAAGCTCCATATCAAATGCAAGGATTATCTATCACCTTTATTATTTAAGAGTCCTGTAGCTCAGTGGTTAGAGCACTCACTTTACAAGTGAGAGACCTGGGTTCAATCCCAGACAAGGTTGAAACCTTGGGCAAGTTTCCTTACTCCACACACCTAATAATAATCCCGCAAAAAACACAACAATAAATTGGTCATTTCAATCCATGACTGTTTGTGGGACACTGCTGTGTGCAATCGGCTGCCGCGTTGCACATATACACAGCCAATTCACTTTACAATAAATTCTGTGAACCCCTTTGAGACATCTAGAAGACGTGAAAAGTGCTGTATCAAAACCAAGGAGTATTATTATTATTACATGGAACAATTCCACCTGAACATCACATAAATACTCAGCCAGTTGCCCGCGACGCCAGGGAGAACAGAACCCACTAACTACTGGTTTTAGTTCTTATTGAAGAATAAACAATTATAAAGTTAGCCAGGGTGCATGCTGTATGGCTCGTGTTCGCTCGCCTCGCTCAGGCTGAGTGACAGCAGCTACCCTACGGCCGACAACTGAAGCTAATAAACAGGACTGGTGTGAAATGGGAAATGTTTCCTTCCAGAGGCAATTTGCACTGGCGCTTGTGAACTTCGGAGTGCTACTGCAAATAGGACCCAGAGGAGAACCCTTTCCCTTGTTTTTTGCAGAAAAGTTTTGAGCTGAACTCAGGCACTCGGATCCTGTAGACAGCGGAGGAGTCAATCCCCGATCAAACCGTACCCACGAGAGACACACAAGGTAAAAAAAAAAAAAAACGGTTCGAGTTGGGGCAGAGGATCTCAAGATGACAGCTGACTGGCAAAGGCATTGAGCAGTGGGTGGATTGTATGCAGGCAGGCGGAGAGACAGAGAGAGAGAGAGAGAGATAGAGAGAGAGAATTTGCATCACTTAAAACAGCTTAGAAGAACGTTGGTGAGTTGCAGACCTGGAGATGGTTTGAGCTGCAGGTTATTGAGTGCTGGCAGGTTAAACTGGGCTTAATACCTGTATGTTTAAAGGGACAGAACTGCCTGAGCTTCAATTCGCTGCTCTTCGAGCACAGAACTGCAAAGGAAGCCTCTCTTCCATGTTCTCCTCCCAGCCAGACGACAAGCCAAGCCTGTTTCCCGACTCGAAATAACTTGTGCCATAAATCAGTCATTTCTGATCATCATTATCGTATTCAAAACAAATAATGACAATAATAACTCTTGCATTTCATGTCAGCGCCTCATTCCAACCTCGGAAAGTCTCCCACGAGGGCGCCCCGCAGCGTTTACCGCAAATGTAGTGACTGTGTGTGTTTGTAGGCGAACACGGCAGCCGATTTGTGCACACGCAATGTGCCGGGAATAGCCGTGAAGTGAATGACCGATTTCTTTTACTTAATCTGGGGAATTGTTGGCCGGGAGACAAGGCTCCATTCTGCCCAGAGCAAGCCCTTTAATCTCTGAGGCAGTAATGGACGGGAGCTGGCTGCTTTTCAGGAATCGACACAAACACAGTCATTTTGTAAATAAGTCATTTAAAAAAAATTCCATTCCTATACTCTCTCATGCCTCTCCCACTCCCACACACACACACACACTCTCAGAGACACAAACCCAGAGCACAGGATTGATGTAATATTAATAATAATCCATGCATTTGATATAGCTCCTCGTCACTTCTTTGAGATTTCTCAAAGTGCTTCACGGGATACACTGTAAAGTGTAGTGACTGTGTGTTTTTGAGGGCGAAAGGCGGCATCCAATTGCACACAGCAATGTCCCACAAACAGTCGTGTATTGAGTGACCCACATGATTATTATTATTATTATTTTGGAGGGATTATGTAGAGCTCACAGAGAGCATATGTCACCCTGTGCAATCGGATACTTTGCCCACAGTGACACATTCAGGTCAAAAGACCAATTCTCTGAGGGGTGGGTTGACCTCCCTGCACACGCACACGCACACACACACACACACACACACTGCGTCACTTTGAGGGTGCACAAGCGAAAGTTTATGAGGGCAATATCAGGTCTAACAGGTTTTTGCTACCACGACAGACGGGTTGGTTAGGTTGGGGGGTTTTTCACTGGATATGAGGCGTTTAATTGGCTTGTGATATGATTCACGTAAACAGTTTGGGGAGTCTGTAACCAGGGGACTCAAACTTCAGATAGTGACCCGGTGAAATGTTAACGAGAATACAGGTAGATTAACGTTGCTTCAGTCAACGTTGTTTCGTTGTTACGTCGCTGATACATAGGGAACATATATCCATTTAACGTTGCGACATCCGCTATTTCGTCGTGCGCCAGCAACGTGGTAAAAAGGGTGGAAAGGGAGCACGATGGCATTAGGGGCCTGCCAGTCGAGAGAGTGGCGGGCAGGCTGGAAGTGAGCCAGGCCCGCAGTGAGACAGCGAGGCAGGTTGGCAACGAGTGATACCGGCATCGAGTGAGACCAGCCAGGCAGCAGCGAGTGAGACCCGGCAGCAAGTGAGTTAGGCAGGCAAGCAGGGAATGAATATAATGTATAATGTTTTTTTTTAGAAAATGTTCACGAAAAATGTCTGAAAGAACCTAACTTCAGTTTAAAGATTAATTCTTATGGGAAAAATATGTTCGCTTAACATTGTTTCGCTTAAAGTTGCACTTTTCAAGAACCAAACTACGATGTTAAGCGAGGTAAACCTGTGTGGGAGGAAATACTTCACCATTGGGTAGCGGTGATTGAGTCAGATACATTCAAGAGGAAGCCAGACCTTCACACGAGGGCGAGAGGAATAGAAAGGTATGGGAGGGAGTAAGGAATCTGTGAAGACTCATGTGGAGTACAAACACCAGCAAGGTCTGGTTGGGCTGAGTGGGCTGTTTGCGTGCTGTACGTTCTTAGTAAATCCAATCACACACACACACATCCATATACATAGAGCATGTCTGAGCATGCATCCATCCACACACACACATACACATGCAGCATGTCTCTCAGGGAGTGTCACTTTGTCCACACACATTCAGTTGAACTCCCACGCAGATCCACTCTTTAGCTTTCACTTGAACAGTTGAGAACTAGGGGTCTTATCTTCAGGGCGACACCTCCAACAATGTAGCTCCACCAGCTCTGCTCCACTGCCCACCCAGGCTATGATTTCTGAATCCTAACCTGCGGTTTTGAATAATAATAAGCCTAGCATTTGATATGGCACCTTATCATAACGTCGACACATCTCAAAGCACTTCACCGGGTACATTGTAAAGTGGATTGACTGCGTATTTTGTGGACAAAACGCGGCAGCCAATTTACACACAGCAATGTCCCACAAGCAGCCTTGAAGCGAATGACCCATTTTTATTTGGGAGAATTCATTGTCCAGGACACCAGGAGAAACTCCTTTCCCTTTTTGAATAGCGCCACGGGTTCTCAAACGTCCATCTGACCCCACAGTCTTCTGAATCAGTGACGAGAGTGCCACCAACTAACAACAACAAAATTACACTTACAGAGCGCCTTTCACGTCGGGAGGACGCCCCAAGGCGCTGAACCATCAAGAATTAAGCAAGGCTGACACACTGGATTGGCAAGCTTTAGAAATTAAGAATGAATATTAAATAATAATAATAATCCTTGCATTTGATGTAGCACCTCATCATGTCTTCGAGACGTCTCAAAGCACCTCACAGAATATACTGTAAAGAGAATTGTTCACAGATTTTGTGGGCGAAATGCGGCAGCCTACTGCGCACAGCTGAGTCCCACGAACAGTCATGGATTGAGTGAACAAATTAATTTTATTTTTATTTTGAAGGAGTTATTACCCCCGGAAAAGGGATCTGCCAATCGACTAGCAACCAGATTCCTACACACTGCTAGGTAAGCAGAGGTGTGAATGAATAATAATGAAAATAATTAATGAATATCAACACTGTTTCAGCATAATTCATTGGAATTATCATCATAATAATCCTTACATTTGGTAGAGCCCCTTTCAGGAATACACCTCAAAGCGCTTCACAAGATGTACTGCAAATAAGGAGCGATTGTGTGGGTTTTGTGGGCAAACCCCATAGCTAATATGTACAGAGCAACCATGGAAATTGTATTACAAAGACGGAAACTATTTGGAGCTAGATAGACTGAATTATCTAAAGTTCGAAACCAACCGCAGAAACTGCAGATCGACATCTAAAAGCGAAAGATGAGAGAGCCTGTGGGTGTGACCACTTCTCAGAACTGGCGCGGCAGAAAGGTCCGGCCAGGAGGGGAGGGGGGAGGGCACGTTACATCAAAGAACCCAAAACCAGGAGGTGGGGAGGGATCTTTTCCAGCGCCTTGGGACGTCTTCCCGACGGGAAAGGCGCTGTACAAATGTAATCTTGTATTTTTTATACTTTTTGTATCTTAGCCGCTGGATGTGATTGGTAAAATATATACCTAGGATTCAAGCCAAGAGTTAATAGTGGGTGTCGAGCTCCCAATGAAAACCCTTGTCTTAGATACTTGATTAGCTGGATGTTTGCTGCATTGCAGCCCTGTGGCGCCACTCTCATTTGCATCCTCCATCGATCTGAGCTGATAAATTTTCAAGGATTGTGCAGGGGAAAATAAAACCCACTTCCTCCTTCGAACACTCAGTCAGCAACTGCTGAACCAGTGTTACTTTCTGCATGCAGTTCCAGCTCAGGGATGGTCGCTGGGGGTTGACAGGCTCTTTCTCTACCCACTCACTCTTCTTCAAATAGATCGACCATTAACTGAACTGCAATCAAGAGTTTGCTCTTGTCCACAGTAGAGGCATGCACCATCAACCTTCCTGGTGATTCCTGTTTCTGCCCAATTTATCCAACTTACACAACATTAAAAATTGGTCATTTCAATCAATGACTGTTTGTGGGATGCAATTGGCTGCTGCGTTTCACTCTCCCACAAATATACAGTAAATTCACTTTACAGTATATTCTGTGATGCGCTAAAGATGATTATTATTATTATTACACATGTCTACTTTAACCTCATATAGAACAGGCCGACAATCCAGTGCTGTGCTGTGGGAGTAGGGCAAAACGTCAGGCAAGTTTCCTTACTCCATTTGCCTCTGTTCACCCAGCAGGAACAGTAGGAACCTGGTTGTTTTCCGGGGGTAATAATTCCTTCGAAAAAAATAGAAAATAAATTGGTCACTCAATTTGCGGCTGTTCGTGGGACTTTGCTGTGCGCAGTTGGCTGCCCCGTTTCGCCCACAAAATGCACACTCAACTCGCTTTACAATCAATTCTATGAAGCGCTTTGAGACATCTCGAAGATGTGATACGGTGCTTTATCGAATGCAAGGATTATTGTTGTTGTTATTATTATCATCAAAGGTGCCATCCTTCAGGTGAGACTGGGTAACTGGGCTGCCATCGGTCTGATAAGAAGGACATTCAAGATCTGGTGGCACTATTCAAAAAGAAACGTGAATTTCTCTTGGTGTCCTGGCTGATTGTCATGGATGTCACCTCAAGGCTGCTGGTGGGACATAGTTGCGCGTAAATTGGCTGCCCTCCCATTCACCAACATGCCACTGCCATTTACAACCAATGTTATGAAGTTATTTGAGATACCTTGACAACATGATAAGGCACAAGCAGCCATGAAGGTAAATGACCAATTTAAATGGAGGATTGTTGGACGAGACTCTGAGAGAAACTCCCCTCTCCTTCCTCACAGAGTCATGGGATCTTTAATGTCCAAGCAAAATACAACACTTTGGAGGCACAGAATTGGAGTTTTAGCCGAGATTGTAAATTCAGAGTCCACAAAGCCAAGGGTTTATTCGCCTCCTGTTAGATTAAGGTTGCAGTGGACAAGATTTCACATCAATGAGAGAGTCACAGTCACAACAGCGTCAATGAATAGCATCGAGAGAAGCATCGAGAGAAACGTCTATTAGTAAATCTATCAAATAAATCTATCAAATAGAACTCAGCTTGACTTAAGTTAATAATAATCCTTACATTTGTTATAGTACTTTTTATGTCTTCTAGACATCCCAAAGAGCTTCTCAGAATATGCTATAAAGTGAAACGATTGTATATTTGTGAGTGAAATGCAGCAGTCAATTGGGCACAGCAGTATCACACAAACAACAACAACAGCAATTTAAACTTATAAAGCGCCTTTCACGTCGGGAGGACGTCCCAAGGCACTGCACAGGAGGCGTGTGACCCGAGCTGGGAGGGGAGAGTTCGGGAAGGGGTGAAACACGTAGGGGAGGTCGAAAAGTTCGGGGGGGAACAAAAGGCACGGTCGAAGAGGAAAGTCTTCAAACCGGCCTTGAAAGAGGAAAGGGAGGAAACAAGGCGGAGGGATTGGGGGATGGAATTCCATAGGGTGGGAGCGGAGAAACTGAAGGCCCGGCCTCCGATGGTGGGTTGACAGTCGTGGATTGATTTTTTTTCTTGAAGGATTATTATCAGGCGTGTGGCGTAAGGAAACTTGCCCAGTTCTCTCACTTGCGAGTCGGGTGCTCTAACCACTGAGCTGCAGGATTTGCCCAATACAGTATAATAATAACAACTTTTGCATTTGATATAGCTCCTAAATCACATGGTTGAGATGTCTCAAAGCGCTTCACATAATCTACTGTACAGCGGATTGACTTTGTGTATTGGTGGCGAAACACACGCCAAACTAAATTTGTGAAATACGATGAAATAGGAGTTGTGGTTTTTCTTGAACGCGGAACAAGTTCCCTAGTCTACTTTGTTGTCTCCCGTATTAAAAAAACAAACATCCCATAGGTTTTGAGAATTAACCAGCCTATCCTCTCCACCAGCACAGCTATCTGAAGTACAATGCCTTAGATCTAGTTACAATAGAGGCTGAGATATGAACATAGCCCCAGGCTGTTACAGGATATGACTCATTAATATTCAAAGTGATAGTTCAACACTCATTGGGCCACAGTCTCCGTGGATCACATTTGTGTATTTAAATGAAGGGGGAAGAGAAGGCAGCAACCTTCACACGCAGGGAACCTGTGCAGCAGACAGGTATGTAGGCTTCGGTTCTTACAATTCGTCTTGGGACAGGAGTTTTTAAACAAATAGTAGTTGAGCTGCAATGCTAGATTTCCTGTTTGCAAGAGTTGGTACGTTTGTCTCGAACCTATTTGCAATTAACTGAGTTCCTTCTTTACTCCGCCGACGATATAGATTTGCTCTGGCTTTCTGTCCTCGCCTCTCCCTCCCTACCCCATCTTCCCCCTATGCTTTCATTTCACCATCCCCTTATCCGACCCCCCCCCACCCACCACCAACCCCACCTCCCAGTTATCTACTCTCTGTGACACGTACCCGTTCAATGCCTCATTTTTCCCTCTCTTCACTCTGAACCACAATGCCCTGTGATCGGTATCTCAAGCTTTGGGTTTGTTACCAGTTTGAACGTGTGCTAAGGCAGGGCAAAGTACTTTTTCAATAATGCGCAAGGAAAGGTCAAATAGCTTGCTAACGAAAAAAAAACGTTTTTTTTCCCCCCTCAGAAGAAGTAATACATTCTCCCAATTTGCTGTTGCCAAATCCCCACCCTAAATATTCAGAGGAAATAGTTCAAAAGAAATATTTAAATTCACATTAGTTTGCTGCAAGAATCACTTAAGATTTCTATTAACCCTCAGTTCCCCAGTTGGGTTAAATTGGTGACCAACACTGCAATTGTATGGATCACACGTTTTATGTTGGAGCCAGATCATTTAAGAACATAGATCTCTAGAACCACTGTCCTGTGAAGAAGCCAGACATTCTAGTGGGTAAGGTTGACTTGGTAGAATTTTGAGATTCTCATTACCATTCAATGGTAATTGGAGCCTACAAGCCTCTAATCCACGCCTTCCACAGGACCTTGGTGCTTCTAGATGCCATGAGCATTGCCCAAAGCACCAAGAGTCATACAGAATATGCTACCATCAACATCAGTTGATAAATCCATTAATCACTTAAAAATCTGGAAACGTAGCTGTCTAGGAGAGGATTGAGAAAAAACTGGTCATTCACTTTGTGGTTGTTTGTGGTGCATTACTGTGTGCAAACTGGCTACCACATCTACAAAAAAATACAGTCACTGCACTTTACAGCAATTCCTTAGAAGCACTTTAAGGCATTTTAACTATGTGGTGAGGCACTGTATCAAATGCAAGATTATTATTGAAAAGATATACCGTACATGACCCAACGTTCTGCAGGACATCTGAAAAACAGCCAGTCGGGATTGAGTTTGTTGGGAATATTTAGTTGAGTGACTTCAGAGCTTGCAAAGAAAGGTTTTCTCTTCTTAGAAGTTGTGCCCTGTGCTAAATCATCTGTCTCAGAGGCAGCAACAATGCAAATTATGCATTGCTTTCGGGAGAAGGTTAGCCAAATGGCCATTCCTCGTTCCAGAATTTGTTCTTAAAAATCAAACCCCAAAAGGGCAGCTTTTTGGTATGAAGCTACAATTCCTTTGAAAGAGGTTGTTTCCTCGCAGTCTCTAGCACATACAGTATTTAGGTGGAGATGTTCCTCATACAATTATATGTTTTAAGTAGTGACTCACCTGCATTCTGCAATTATAGGAAGATCGTTAAACCTACAGCAAAACAAACCTCACACGCCTGCAGCTAAAAAGGATGACAGTCAAATAAATTCAGTTAGTCTGTGCCAGTGTCCGACCCCCACTAGAGCTATCTATTCTACTCCCATTCACTCCACATCTTCCATTTCGTATCATTTTGTGTCAGTTCTGAGGAGTCAATCTGCTCAGTTAGTATCACTCTCCACGCCTAAAAGCTGCGGGTTTAAGGCCCACGTTGGGATTTTGATCTTATAATCTGGGCTGGCGCTCTAATAATAATATATTAGACGGTTCGGAGGTGTCAATCCTGTGCATGAGATGTTAACAACAACAACAAAATTGCATTTGTATAGCACCTTTCACTATGGGAGGCTGTCCCAAGATGTCGGACAGTCAGTGTTTTGGAGCCGAGCTGCAGTCGGGATCATGGAGGGTGGATGGAAGGTGGGGGAAGTGGGGGTGACCAATGGCAGAAGATGAGGGTCTTGAGGCGGAACTTGAAGGAGGCTAGGGAGGAGACAACGTGGAGGGATTGCAGGATGGAATTTCCAAAGGTTGGAGGCAGAGTGGCTGAAGGCTCGCCCACCAATGGTGGGGCGGGTAGGTCTGGAGTCACGGAGCAGGCCAGAGCCCACTGAGCGGAGGAAGCGGGCAAGCTGGTACGGGGGTTAAGAGATCGCAGAGGTAGGGTGGGGCAAGGCTGTGGAGGGCTTTAAAGGTGAGGAGCAGGATTTTGAATTGTATCCTCTGTGTAATGGAAGCCGATGGATTTGGACGAGGATGAGGGTGAATGAAGAGGACATGGGCTAAAGAGTTGTGCAGAGTTAATCAAAGTAACATACGTCTGTTCAGATCGACATTAAATATTCAGTAGCAGAAGTCAAAAAGAGAAGTGAATTTCTCCTGTATGACAACCCCTAAAATAATATTGGTCATGCATAAATTGCCTGCCCTGTTTACGTACAAAATAGTCACTACCCTACACATGTGAAGTGCTTTGAGATGATGTGATAAGCCGCTCTATCAAGCACAAAGATTATCATTATTATATATTTTGGGGAGTTTTCATTTGATCAATCGATCGTAAAACATTGTTTAGTCTTATTTTTCAGCTGTTCTATTATCTAAAGAAAATCATTGTTTCCTTAAAATTTATTAGACATTGTAATGGTATCAGGGCTTTTTGATCACCCTGTATTTACTGAGTAGTATCAGCAGTTTTAATCCAATTTGTATTCAATTCCAATGCTATTACAGACTCAGCTTCAACAGCAGTTTGCAGAAAGAAATTCCACTTTCCAACAACCCTCTATGGAATAAATAAATCCCCTAACCTCTCCCTTATGTCAGTCGGCAGCCGAACACAGTTGATCATTCTCTCACCCAGTGTCATAAAGTTGTGGGTTCACAACACTGAGCTCAGTTGGGACTTTCAGTTTATCATCAAGATAGATGTTCCAATGGAATTGGCAGCTTCGTTCCCTTGCAAATGCAAAGCCATTCTCCTTACGGGAACGGCACTGTATCATATATATTATTACTTTTGTCTGAGGAGAACAAATTTAATAATAATCCTTGTATTTGATACAGCGCTTTTCATGACTTCCAGACATCTCAAAGTGCTTCACAGTATTTACTGTAAAGTGAATCGACTGTATATTTTGTGGGCAAAACCGGGGCAGCCAATTGTGCCCAACAAACCATTGTGGATTGAAGTGACCAATTTATTATTGTGTTTTTTTTGAAGGATTATGATCAGGTGTGTGGAGTAAGGAAACTTGCCCAAGATTTTGCCCTGCAACTTGTTTCAGTTACTTTTGTAGGTACGCATTAAAGTTCTTGTGACACTGTTTGAAAAAGGAAAGAGAATTTTTTCTGGTATCCTGCCTCACAAACCCCTATAACTAAAATTAGTTATTGACTTCCACAGTTAGTGGGACACTGGTGTGCCGCATTAATCTACAGATACAAAGTCACTACATTTTGCAATTTTTTGTGAAAGCTTTAAGATATTGTGACACTAAAGAGACACTTTCTGCTCCAGATTTTGCTTTGGCATAGATTGGTGAATTTCTCTTCGAAGGGAACCCTTAGTTAATGGCCTCATTCCTGACTCTCTGAATCACCGTCACAATTAAGAAGAAAATACGAAAGAGCCCTGCGGATAACGTGATAACGAGATAAAACTTGACTAGGCTTATTTTTGTGGAAGTGCTTTAAACGTCCGAGCCAGATTGCAGACCAGCATCCAATTGGATTGAAAGCAAGAGCTTAGCATCTCACAAAAGTCTTAAGTAGAAACAGTCCCTGTTGAACTAGGTGTGTTGTCACCATGGTGAACTGCATTGCCAGCCAATATTTGACTGTGTGGAAGGGTGTTCCCAATAAAAACAAGCAGTCCAAGTTGATGATCAAGTTATGCCAAAGCGCTAGCTTCTAATGCTACTGAACAACATTAATAATTAATAATCGAATATCCCAGATTTCCAACAAATGAGATATGTATCTGAAGTTGGGTAGTTGGAGATGCTAACCTTCAACAGAGACATCAAGTGTCAGCCATTGTTGACTGCCTTGTTGAATGCCCCATGGCGCGATTTGAAAACAGAAGGGAGTTTCTCCCAGTGTCCTCGCCACAATCCTGCAGAGAAAAATTAGTTATCCATTTAATGGCTGCTTGTGGGACCTCACCGTGACAAATTGGCTGCCGCATTCGCCTACAAATATACATTCACAACACTTCACTGTAAAAAATCCCTTCAAGCGCTTCTTCTGATGACATGACAAGGCTCTGTAGCAAATACAGTACAAGTATTATGCACATTATGCACCCAGTTTAAATTTAATTCCCCTCTGCCTATCAAGGAAGAGCCAGAAAGGCCTGAGCACATTTGAAGTTGGAATATATTTTACGGAGTTAAAATAGCAGTTCAAATGAAGGGCGCGGATGTACAATCTTCTTTCAGGAAGGTAATAAATGTATACTGACTCCCATCATAAAGAGCTGGTACAATAAATTCTTAAGAGAATCTGAATCCATTTCTAATAATGCAAGATTCGGGGGGGGGGGGGGGTTATAAAGATGAGGAGTTAACAAATATTCTGCACAAACAATTGTGTCTGTGTGGCTGGCACCACAGAGATATCAGCTCTGGAATGCAACTCGTCAGGTTTGGGCAATGGAGGTGATCTCAGGGAGATTTATTCATGACGTGCATTTACAAACAGCGCAGGTTACACCCTGTATTCTATGGAACCTGCAGTGAGAAACTGCCCCCAAGTTATCAAAACATACAATTGAGATCAAGCAATTAAAAATCAAGAGAGAGAGCGAGTGAAGAATACATCCATACACACAGACATGGAAGCAGAAAATCTGACATTAATTTAAGCTTTTTTAAAAAAAAACACTGTCTTGTAGATAAAGTCTCCTATCCAGAGACCCCTGCGGGTTGTAGGGCAGAAAGTTACTGATTTGAAACCAGGATTTTAATTTGTTACCCGGGATAGCAATAGGCACGTTATAATTGGTCCTCAATGTGCCTGGGATTGAGGGAAGGGGAGGGAATAAAAAATACATATCAGCCAGGTTTCCCACTCCAGAACACGATCGACAACACAAACAAAAACACGCATGCCCCAAGGGAAGGCGAGAGTCTTTGCATTTGTGACTATTTTTCTGTGAGACGTACAAACCATTCTCTCTCACTCTTGTTTCAGGATTTATAATAGACTGCGGCAGGGGATCAAATACTCAAAAGCAAGAACGTGGGTCTTACAGACATGCGAAAGGATCATTCGCAGGATTTGCCTTCCATGCAAACCGACTAACTTGGAAGAGAGGTGTGCATTTTAGTAACATCAATTGAAATCCACCTGTGTGCTTTGTGACAAGGGTTAACGTTGATCCAGAAATATCTTTCTTGAGCATCACCTATAAGTTTAAAGCGAAGGGATTCTGTGTGGGTCCGATACCCGCTAACCAAAGTACAAGCGATGACCGTCTCACATCTTAAAGAACAGGTTGCTTCAGTGAGGTACAAGAGCTTCTGTTCAAAATATTGTAAGGTGAGGAAATGGAGAAGAGAAAAAAAAATTAGTCCTATTAGCACAAATGGATAGTGCTTTGAAAAGGAGCTATGATCCTGAGTTTGAGGGAGTGAAGGCAGGAGTCAGAGTTACAGACATGAATCAGCAACAAACTGGTGTTTCGCCCACAAATATACAGTCAATTCACTTTGCAGTATATTCTGGGAAGCGCTTTGAGATGTCTAGAAGACATGAAAAGCCCTAATATCGAATGCAAGGATTATTTATTGATTATTTATTGATTCCCTTCACACAGTATCCCTTCGGTCGCTTGCTCTGACATCCGACAGTTGACGTGGACATTTTCAAATGAGCGAAATTCTTTGTAACCATTCTTTTGTGTGTTTTTGAAAACATGACAGGATCTTAATAGCGCGGTTGCTTTCTTTGAAGGCTATTCGATCCTGACCAGCCAGTGTGTGTTGGGAGTTGGTTGTTTATTAAAGCAAAGGAGGGAGCGCCGTTTAACGGTGAGCCGAGACAGAGGGAGAAACTTGTGTGCGTGGCTAGCACAAACGGAACCCCAAAAGTAGCTGCCTTGTAGAGGAGATTCGGCTGCTGTTGGGTTCCGTTACTGCTGGCCATGAACTGACTGCTGGACCATCACACAGCCAATGAGAAGGTTGACTGCTTCCAGTGGACAGAAAGAGCAAGAGCGAGAGAGAGCTCTCACGTCTATTACACAGCAAGGGGCTATTCAGCAAAGCTAACGTAAAGAGAGAGAGAGAGAGAGAGAGAGACTCTTCTCCCTTCTCCATGACTCGTATATCACATAGGGGAACTCTTCCACTGTATAAATGAGAGAAACGTCCCCTCCTTTCACAGAGTCAAAAATATTTGCCCCCGTGTCTAATAACAGAGAACCCTCCCTCCCCAATCCATCTAGTAGGGAGGAACACCACCATTGTCTAATAGATAAGGCAGATTAACTATCGATGGCCTGTTTCTGAGCTGTATCTTCTATGAAACTCCATGCTTATGCCATTCAGTACTATTCAATGGTCAATTCTGGAGTTCGAACATTGTGGCTTTTTCACTTAATATGACTTTCCATTAATATTTTTTTCCTCTCCATTGTTGTCTCTTCATTTAACACTCGTTTTCAGGACACTTTTTTGTGAGGCTGTTTGATCACAGAGTGGCGGGTGTTTGGTGCCAACGTGGCTCAGTCACTCGCACTCTTCCCCTCCCATGGCCACCGACGCTCTAAAACTGCTGCATTGAATGCTGTTCAGGTGGGCATTAAAGACCCATTGGCACCACTCGAAAAGAGAAGTGAGTCTCTCTTGGGGTCCAGGCCAACCATGCCCTGCATAAATAAAATTGGACACTCACTTCATGACTGTTTGCAAGGCATTGCTGTACACAAATTGGCTGGCCACATTTGCCTATAGAAAATATAGTTACTTTACATTACAGTAATACTTTACAGTAAATCCTGTGAAGCACTTTGAGACGTCCACTTGATATGAAAGATGCTATATGAATTATAAAGATTGTTATTATTATTATTAAAATAAGGACATTGTCACTCCCAGAAATGCAGGGTTTAGTAGAAAAGATTCCAAATGCCTAGCCAACACAGCTACGTATCCTGCGAACACCTTTGAGAGTTGATGATTTGAAATGTATCATTAATACTTTGAACACCATCTGCCTTTTTCAATAGCAGACATAAACTGTCATTCCCCAGGATCTCATGCACAAGGTTTATGACATATCGGTTTCCCAAACTGTCCTTTGGTCAGCTCCAAAACTGTCAGATCTTCCACTGGGGGGGTAACAGCTGGAAAATAACAAGCTGGGGACCAACCACTCAACCTCAACAAGCAAGAGAGAAGGCCGAGAAGGCCATCAACAGATTAGGGCCAATAGATAACTCTTGAACGAACTCTAGTGAAGGCCTGGAAGAGAGAAGCCTGAGAAAGTCCAAATCAGTTATAAATTATACATAAAATATAATTTATTTTAAATTATACCTAAATGTTAGCAGTCTAAACATTGAAATCAGGCCAAGTGACAGGTTACCACAACTCCACTGTCCTGCAACCTTCGGATGTTTTGAAATGCATCTAGTTGACTTGACTTTTGGTTCAGAGATTAACCTGATTTTCTGATTGCCTCAAGCTTCTTACTTGCAGAATAATTGTCCAGGCTTCTCACTCGCGGAGGGAAAAGGTTTCATTTCTTATAGGAGGTAAACACGCAGAAGATCAGGAGCTCAAATAATTGCCAATGAATGGGATTTCTCCATGGTACGCATTCCAGTGGAAACTCCCTTCCGTTTATCATCAAAATACATCAGATCACAACAGATCTTTGCAAGAGCTAGAAGAATGCAATTATCTACCCCCTCTACCCCTATTCTGCTGTACACAAAAAGCACTAAACATTTCAAAGGAGCTACTGCAAGGCACATAAATCAGATTTCTTATACTTGTATAGGGCTCTTCTGGTCAGAAATATGTCCCAAGGTGCTGGACAATCAAGAGTTTTGGAAAGCTGGGTGGGGGCAGGGAAAGATGACCAAAGACCCTTAACCAATCTCAGCAAGGGCAGCAATTAGTTTCTTCTGAGAATCAGGCGGCAGAGAGAAGATATCTTTCTGAGTTCATACTCTGGAATGCTTGCGGTCTCTACTGCAAATAACTACAACTCTTTGTGTTGAGCCATGACGTCCAGTTGGCTACAAGTGTTCAGGTGAAAATACTGGCTCTACAGAATTATACCTCCACATCATTCAGTACCTTTGTCAAAATAAGAGCATTTTTAAAAAAATCTGACTTGCAGTGAGATTTTACAACCTGTGCTTACAAAGCGCCTTTTCCCTTAGCGTGGATGCCTCAAAGAGCTTTACAGAGATGATGGGGTTCAATCGGCGGAGAGATGGAAGGGAGAAAGTGTTTGAGAATATTGACCAGAAGCGCAGACAAAGAGATGTGTTTTTAAGAGGGTGCAAGGTGAAGAGATTTGGGGGTGAAGAGTTGAAGTGCATAATGGCTCAAGACTTGGTCACTGGAGAGAGTGAGCTCACAGGTGAATAGTGAGGTTAAGTCACCTTTGTAATAATAATAATCATAATAAATAATATTTCTTGCATTTGATATAAGCACTTTCACATCTTCTCGACATTTCAAAGCGCTTCACAGAATGTACAGTAAAGTGAACAGACTACATATTTATGGGTGAAATACAGCAGCCAATTGCGCACAGCAGTGTCCCACAAACGGTCGTGGATTGAAATGACCAATTTTATTATTGTGTTTTTTTTTGGATGGATTATTATTAGGCGTGTGGAGTCAGGAAACTTGCCCAAGGTTTTGCCTGGATTCGAACACAGGTCTCACGCTCGTAAGGCGAGTTTTCTAACCACTGAGCTACTGGAGCTCCACATGTAGCTGTTAAACAACTGTACGTTATTGTTCATGAAGACAAACCTGATGACTTTCAGCTGTCCTCTGGAATGACACGATCACTCCCGGTTAAACCTGAAAAAAATTTACCGGGAAACTCGTGTCAACCAAGGGGACTTCCTAACTCTTCAGCAATGTCCTTGACTGCAGAGTCCAGCCACTTTTACCCGGCCTGGGAATGTAGACGGTAAAAGTCTTGTGTGTATGTGTAATCCAACTAACACCCACATTGGGAGAAAGAGGTCTCCCATTTTCAGTCCAATGCTACGAATTTAAAAATAACTCATCTTCTCTATGTCTGTCACAACTTTTTTTATATATATTGCATTTTACTGACGGAACAAAATAACTGTGACATCTCCAGAAATTGTAGAATGTAATATAATAAAATTTAAATTTGTTTCACCTACAAAATACACAGTCGCTTTACTTTATAGTATATTCTGTGAATCTTTTTGAGACATCTCAACGACATGATAAGGCACTATATCAATGCAAGGATTGCTATTATTATCATTAATACTCAGATCAGTAATGCCAACACAGAACTATCAGTGCAAGTGTGAGTTTAAAAAATATATTAACTGACCCTAGTTTGCAGATTCAAGCACCCGCATCAGAGGCTTTGAGCTCACAGTCTAGGCTGACACTTATGTGCAATGTTGAGGGAGGCACTACATTGTCACAGGGCCCATCTGTGCCTGTTTAAAAATCCCACGGCACTATTCAAACAGAGAGGGAAGTTTTTCCCTTGAATCCTGGCCAACCAGCTCCCAGGTAAATTTGACAACTCTCTTCGTGGTAGTTTGTGGGCCATTGCTGGTCATAAATTGACTGCTGCGTTTCACCAATTTCCACAGTCACTGCATTAAAATCCTGTGAAGCACTTTGTGAGATATTTTGACAATGTGGATAAGGCGCTATATCACATGCAAGGATGTGATAATAGTTCAATTGGAATGCGCAATAGTTCAATTGGAAAAGGCCTGCCATCACTCGCTGGCTAGGCTCCCACATGAGGAATGGGAACTTGAGGAGGGGCAAAGGACAATGCAGATTATAAAATTACATTTATAATAGTGTCTTTCGCATCAGGAGGACATCCCAAGGCACTGGACAGTCAGGGAGAACCAGAGTCCATGGAAATTAAACCCCAGCAAAAGTTGACACCCAAATTGATTAGGAGGTCCTTCTGAGTTATAGTGAGAAACATTTCCTGAAGCATGTTTACACTACTTACTATCTTCGACCCACATTGTAATCATAGTTTCACATTCTCAATAAGTGGTTGAGTGGTTTAAGACAATAGTCCAGATAAGGTAACTCTGCTCTAACACATGGCATGCTGATTGTACACACCAGTTGTGTGGCATTCTTGGTAACCTCGACTTCGGTTGCCTGTTGATACAACATTGGGCTGACAGTTTGCGGCTAAAGGAATGTTTGATCATTTGATGCAAATATGAAACTGCAGTCCATGTCACCCATTAGTCAGTATGTATTGGCAGACCACTTTAACTCTATTGGGGGGCAATGACACTGTAGAACCATCAAGCATTAATGCCAGTATTCAGCCTTTCTACTCTCTCTGGAAATCTATCCCAGAATGTAAAAGTGGTTTGGATTCCCCCACTGCATCGATACATTTACTTGAACCAAACCTTGGGCAAGTTTCCTTACTCCACATGCCTAGTAATAATCCCTCTAAAAAAAAAGACACAATAATACAATTGGTAATTTCAATCCACAACTGTTTGTGGGACGCTGCTGTGCGCAATTAGCTGCCACATTTCGCCCACAAATATACAAACAATTCACTTTACAGGATATCCTGTGAAGCGTTTTAAGACGTTGATAAGATGTGAAAAGCGCTATATCAAATGCAAGGATTATAGTCTATTTTGAACAGGAATGCAGGAAACACAAATCATTCCCAAGGATGTAATATTGAAAAGATTTCCATCATTTCTGAACACTTGTGTAAAGATTGCTGATTCCAACTTGCCCTTGAAAGAAAAAAGGCTTCAGTGATGCATTCAAGCTGGCTTCAATTTTACCAGCTTCTCTTTCAGTATCTGCTAATGGGATTTTTTGATTGCGTTTTTTTTAAAACCAACAGAATTGAAATATAAGAAAAGGTGATAGAAAAACAGTAAATGCCACTAGTTGTGTCAGTTATTTATAATAATCCTTTATATTTTATAAAGCGCATTATCATATCATTAAGATGTCTCAAAACTGGTTCATAGGATATACTGTGAGTCCTGTGAGTTATGAGTGCTGTTGCTCAGTGGTTGGAGCAGCGAGCGAGAGACCTGGGATCGATTCCCAGCAGGGCAACACCTCAGGCAAGTTTAACTTACTCCACATGTCTAACAATAATCCCTAAAAAAAATCCCTAAAAAAAAACTTCAATCCACGACTGTTTGTGGAACACTGCTGTGTGCAATTAGCTGCCACATTTCGCCCACAAATATAGTCAATTCACTTTACAGTATATTCTATGAAGCGCTTTGAGACACCTAGACCATGTGAAAAGCACTATATCAAATGCAAGGATTATTATTATAATACTCTATAGTGGATTGATATAAGTAACCATTTTTTTCTGGAATGATTATTGCAAACACACTGGACTCCTCTGATAGTATGTTAACATTAACTGTATTATTTTGGGATAATAAATCATCTGGAGGCTATGGAGTGTTCCGAGAGGTTAATGCTGGCTCCTTTCACCTTGAATAACAGCTAATCTTATCTGAAAAAGAAGGCTCAAATATTTTGAAGATTCCAGAGGCTGGAAATGTCCATGATAGACAAATAAAAGACTTCTCAATGTTACGTTTGTCTGCATAGTTTGTTTGCTTTCGGGGTATTGTTATATTAGAGCGCTGTCCACCAACAGTGTAAAAGTGCTGGATTCTGAAAGCCCACACACACTATCGAGCTCACACTTCCATCCCAAGCCAGCTTCTGAACCCAATTTGGTTAACATTTCTTTTCAACTCACATCCATCAGTATTTATCCTCACACTAAATCAGCAATTGATCTAGATTCCATCTTTGGACAGTATGATTAAGTTATACTTAAGTTATAAATGATAGATTGCTACCCAGCGCAGTAAGTGCATTTGTAAATCATAAACTGAAGGAATTCAACTGGAGCTCCTGTAGCGCAGTGGTTGGAGCACTTGCCTTACAAACGTGAGACCTCTGTTCGAATCCAGGCAGATCAGGGCGAAACCTTGGGCAAATTTCCTTACACGCTTAATAACAATCTATCCCCCCAAAAAGCCACAATAATAAAATTGGTCATTTCAATCCATTGTTTGTGGGAGACTGCTGTGCGCAATTGGCTGCCGCATATCTGCCCACAAATATACAGTCAATTCACTTTACAGTATGAAGCGGTTTGAGACGTTGATAAGATGTGAAAAGCGCTGTATCAAATACAAGGATTATTGTAGAATCATAGAATTATACCGCACAGAAGGAGGTCATTTGGCCCATTGAGCAGCCTGTGCAGCCACTTTGAAAGAGCTTTTAAAATGAATCCCATTCCCCCACTCTCTCCCCATAGCCTTGCAAATTTGTCCTCCCCAAATATCCATCCACTTCTCTTGAATCTGCTTCCAACACCCTTCCAGGCAATATATTCCAGATCCAAACAACTCGCTGTGTGAAAAAAAATGGTCCTCATCTCCCCTCCGGTTGTTTTGATAGCTATCATAAATCTGTGTCCTCTGGTTACCGACCTACCCTCGAATGGAAAAAGTTTTTACTGTTCACTTAATCAAATCCCCTCATAATTTTGAATACCGGTAGCTCTATTAAATCTCCCCTTAACCTTCCGTTGTCCAAGGAGAACAATCCCAGCTTCTCTGGTGTCTCCTCAAAATTCAAACCCCTCATTCCTAACCCTTCAGGTTTTGAATTTGGAATGAAATGATTATCTAGACATGTTCTGAACTGAGAACTGCTCCAACTTTAGACGCACATAAATTTAATGGTTACGCCGACCTGCGGTGACAAACATGGGAACTGATGCCACACATTCCACAGTGGGTTCCTAAATCCCTTGCTCTTGTCAGCACCCCGCGCAACTTGGCTCCGAGCAAATGGATTGGTCTCACGCACGCTTGCCTTTCAGCAGTTGTAGCCATAGATCAAGCGCTATCAGCAAGGCGTTGAGATGATTGCACTTTCAAGTTCCCATTCATTGGCGGGCCAGGCCCATGATTTGGCCACAGATCCATTGAAATATTTAGAGTCTGCTGCCTCTCGCATACGATTTATGGCGGCTTCTTTAAAATTGCAAAGTGTGAAGCCATTGTCTTAACTCTAATGTCACTTTGACACTCAGCTTTCTCTTCTAACATCCCCTTACCCCCACCCACCCCTCTGGCTTAGCGCCAAGATGCCAATCTCATGGTTGGCTTTGAAAGAGCTGGGCAAACCTCCAATTTTCTGTCGCAACTATTTACAACCCTGCAAAAGCGATGGAACAGAAGTTGAAGCCAAGTTGGCTACAATGCCTAAGGTTTTAAGGAAGCAAAGAGAGGGGGAAAAAATATGCACAAACCGTCTTGGCATCAGCAAAGTGTTCAACATTAATCCCTCCCCTTCCACCCAGCCCCCACCCCCAATCATACCCCAAGTGAAAGCTTTCAACTGAGCTTGTAAACAAATCCCACAATTCAATATGGGTGCATTTTACACCAATCATTCATTTACCATTCACTGTATGAGGGGTGCAAGTACCTACACGCACAGCATATCCTACAAAGCCACAATGAATTGTTTTACAGTTAACTTCTTGACAGGGCAAGATGACACTCGCAGTGATAAACCCTCGCCATGCAATGTGAAATGGATGAAAAGCATAGCAAGCTTCTGTGCTCTTTAATTGGCCTTGTTAAATTAATCACACACTACAGTTCACTTCATAGGAACACAGGGAACAGAAGCAGGTCATTCAGCCCATCGTGCCTGTGCCGCCTCTTTGATAAGAGTCTGCTCAAACATTCTATTAGATCAAGAATGATCTATCATATGTACCTGATGTGTACCTCAACTCCATTTACAATCTTTTGCTCCATATCCCTTGATAACCCTAACATAACAAAAATCTATCCTCCTCAGTCTCTGAAAATTTGAATTGAGCCAGCATCCACAGACGTTTAGGAGCGAGAGTTCCAGTTCCACTAGCCTTTGTGTGAAAGAGTGCTTCCTGATTTCACTCCTCTGATAGTTGGGATCCGGAGGGATGGAGGGCAGGGAGGGTTGGGGGTAGAGTGACTGAAGACATGGTCTTGAGGAAGCAAAGGAGGGGGCGAGGCTGAGGGATTGTGGGGTGGCGTTCCAGAGAGTGGGGGAAAAGAGTCTGAAGGTCCACCTGCCAAAGGTCGGAGGGGGAGCGGACAACGACAACAAAATTACATTTGCAGAGCACTTTTCATGCGGGAGAACTTCCCAAGGCGCTGGAATGGACAGGTTCATAGGGGGTTAGGAGGTCACAGAGTTAGGGGGAAGCAAAGCCGTGGGGGGGCTTTGAAGGTGAGGACCAGGATCTTGAACCATGTCCACCGATTGATGGAAAATCAGTGGCGTTGGGTGAGGGTGGGGGGTGATAGGGTTGCAGAGCTTGGTGTGGGAGAGGACTCAGGCTGCAGAGTTCTAGATGATTAGCAGTCTGTGGAGGGGGGGGGGTTGGGGAGGGGGTGTTGGGGAGATGATGAGCAGAGAGTTCAGCCTGGATGTGAGGAACGTGTCGACAAAGGTCTCAACAGCCTGCAGTGAGACAGTGGTGGATCCAAGCAAAATTGCAGAGATAGAAAAATTGTAGGCAGTGAAATGAAATTTGCCTCTCACCTCAACACACCCAATGGAAATTTACCAGTTTTCGCCACGCTCAAATGCATTTGAACTGAAATGAAATCTTCAAAATAATTTCTTTCCTGAATGATTGATAGATATTGGAACGTAAGACACAACTAAATGTAAACATCCGCGCCCATCTGACTTGTTCTTCCAGCTACGAGAAGGATTCTTTTCAATATTTGCCCTATGACTTTAATGTTAACTATTGTGGCACTGCGGAGCAGGGTAGGACAAGAATTCAAGCATTTCATTCAAATGCAACTGAACAAACTTCCCTAAAGCCTCGAAACAAGTCTATCGAGTGTGGTAAGTGACACTGCGTGCTCAGGTTCACATTTCCCACACTTTGGTTATCACCTTTATGGTTTCTGGACTTTCAAGAGATATTCCCACCACCTCTACACCCACTGTATCTCTGGAGGCAATGCAGAGGAGAGCAACGAAGGAAAAAAACCCACATTCATAATAATTTGGTCACTCACGCAATTGGCCGTCACCTTTCACTCACAAAATACATGTTAATTCACTGTATGGTATAGTCCGTGGAGCGCTTTGAGATGTCTTGGCGTGATAAGGCGCTCTATCAAATGCAAGGATTATCAGTATTATTAGCCCCGGGGATTTGGGTTGGGTGGAAGGGGGGAGAGGAATCAAATTCAACCACGAAATAATAATACCGCTTGCATTTCAGAAAGAGCCTTATCCCTCTCTTCGAGACGTCTCAAAGCGCTACACAGAATCTACCGTAAAGTCAACTAACTGTATAGTTTGTGGGTGAAACGCGGCAGCCAATTGCGCACAGCAGCGTCTCCCCCACAAACAGCTGTGGATTGAAATGGCCAAATTTTTTTTGAGGGATTATTATCAGACTGACTGAGTGAGGGGGTGATTGTGGGGGGTGGGGGGGACTGACTGAGTGAGGGGGTGATTGTGGGGGGGGGGGGGGGACTGACTGAGTGAGGGGGTGATTGTGGGGGGACTGACTGAGTGAGGGGGTGATTGGGGGGGGGGGGGGGGGGGACTGACTGAGTGAGGGGGTGATTGTGGGGGGGGGGGACTGAGTGAGGGGGTGATTGTGGGGGGGGGGGGGACTGACTGAGTGAGGGGGTGATTGGGGGGGGGGGGGGACTGACTGAGTGAGGGGGTGATTGGGGGGGGGGGGGGGGACTGACTGAGTGAGGGGGTGATTGTGGGGGGGGGGGGACTGAGTGAGGGGGTGATTGGGGGGGGGACTGACTGAGTGAGGGGGTGATTGTGGGGGGGGACTGACTGAGTGAGGGGGTGATTGTGGGGGGGGGGGGGGGACTGACTGAGTGAGGGGGTGATTGTGGGGGGGGACTGACTGAGTGAGGGGGTGATTGTGGGAGGGGGGGGGGGGGACTGACTGAGTGAGGGGGTGATTGTGGGGGGGGGGGGGGACTGACTGAGTGAGGGGGTGATTGTGGGGGGGGGGGGGACTGACTGAGTGAGGGGGTGATTGTGGGGGGGGGGGGGGACTGACTGAGTGAGGGGGTGATTGTGGGGGGGGGGGGGACTGACTGAGTGAGGGGGTGATTGTGGGGGGGGGGGGGACTGACTGAGTGAGGGGGTGATTGTGGGGGGGGAGGGGGGGGGACTGACTGAGTGAGGGGGTGATTGTGGGAGGGGGGGGGGGGGGACTGACTGAGTGAGGGGGTGATTGTGGGGGGGGGGGGGGGGACTGACTGAGTGAGGGGGTGATTGTGGGGGGGGAGGGGGGGGGACTGACTGAGTGAGGGGGTGATTGTGGGAGGGGGGGGGGGGGACTGACTGAGTGAGGGGGTGATTGTGGGAGGGGGGGACTGAGTGAGGGGGTGATTGTGGGGGGGGAGGGGGGGGGACTGACTGAGTGAGGGGGTGATTGTGGGAGGGGGGGGGGGGGGAAGGGTTAGGAGGGAGCACCGCTCAACAGGAAGTCGTTCCTTAGCAACCGGTACCGGAAGCGCCCGAGTTTCTCCCTCCCCCAGCTCCCAGCCTGTGATGGAGGCCGGGACCCAGCCCCGGGAGTCCGGCTGCTTCTCTCTCGCCGCCTGTGAAGCCGCCCTGGAGCGGTGGCTGAGAGGCGGCCGCTTAACCCCGGGACCCCCGGCCACAGGCAGGGCCTGGTTCAAGGAGAGCAGCGCCCGCAACCTCCGCCACCGCGACTTCATAGCGCCCCGGGGGGTCCTCGGCAAACTCTACCCCCGCGGCCAGGTACCCACCCGGGGGAGGGAGGAGCGGTGGGGTCTGGGGAGAGGGGGGAGGGGTCTGGGGAGAGGGGGGAGGAGGGGTCTGGGGAGAGGAGGGGTCTGGGGAGAGGGGGGAGGGGTCTGGGGAGAGGGGGGAGGAGTCTGGGGAGAGGGGGGGAGGGGTCTGGGGAGAGGAGGGGTCTGGGGAGAGGGGGGAGGGGTCTGGGAGAGGGGGCTGCCGTGAGGGGGAGGGGTCTGGGGAGAGGGGGGAGGGGTCTGGGAGAGGGGGCTGCCGTGAGGGGGAGGGGTCTGGGGAGAGGGGGGAGGGGTCTGTGGAGAGGGGGGGGGGGTCTGGGGAGAGGGGGGAGGGGTCTGCAGTGAGGGGGAGGGGTCTGGGGAGGGGGGAGGAGGGGTCTGGGGAGAGGGGGGAGGAGGGGTCTGGGGAGAGGGGGGAGGGGTCTGGGGAGGGGGGAGGAGGGGTCTGGGGAGGGGGGAGGAGGGGTCTGGGGAGGGGGGAGCAGGGGTCTGGGGAGAGGGGGGAGGAGGGGTCTGGGGAGGGGGGAGGAGGGGTCTGGGGAGGGGGGAGCAGGGGTCTGGGGAGAGGGGGGAGGGGTCTGGGGAGAGGGGGAGGGGTCTGGGGAGAGGGGGGAGGGGTCTGGAGAGAGGGGAAGGGGTCTGAGGAGGAATCGGAGCAGGGAAGGAGTTGATGCATTGGTGGGGGGGGGAGCAGGGGCACAGTGGGGTGGGGGGAGCAGGGGCACAGTGGGGGGGGGGAGCAGGGGCACAAGTGGGGGGGGGGTAGGGGGGGCACAGTGGGGGGGGGAGCAGGGGCATAGTGGGGGGGGGGGAGCAGGGGCACAGTGGGGGGGGCGGGGAGGGGGGGCACAGTGGGGGGGGGGAGGGGGGGCACAGTGGGGGGGGGAGCAGGGGCACAGTGGGGGGGGGGGAGGGGGGGCACAGTGGGGGGGGGAGCAGGGGCACAGTGGGGGGGGGAGCAGGGGCACAGTGGGGGGGCACAGTGGGGGGGGGGAGGGGGGGCACAAGTGGGGGGGGGAGCAGGGGCACAGTGGGGGGGGGGGAGCAGGGGCACAGTGGGGGGGGGGGGGGGGGGGAGGGGGGGCACAGTGGGGGTAGTAGACACACAGAATGGTTCATCCCTCAAGACATCCCCAATTCACCAAGTGTCAGCACCGCTCAGTCATGTGTCAGCCTGGCTCAGTCAGTCACACTCTTTCCTTGGGAGCCCGAAGGTTGTGGGTTCAAGCCCCACATCAGGGACCCCACATTCTATACCTGAATAATTATTATTACGATTGTTATAACTAATTTGTTATCTGGTTCCAGGTTCCTGAAAACCTCATAGAAGGGTTCAGCTCGGATCACTGCCGAAGCCTCCACCTGCAGAGCTGTGAGCAGACAGACGCGGGACTCCTCATCCGTTTGGACCACACTGCCCTTTTTAAGGATGTCCTGGGCAATGTCTCTCAGTACACCATGCCTTCAGCATCTACACTGGTGAAAAAGAAAGGTGTAGTTCTGAATTGTGCAGTTTTGCACGGATGCAGAGGGCTGGAATCACTCACAGTTGGCCATCTACGTGCTATCCTATTGACAGACCATCTGGCTGAACTGTTAAGACAACAAGGGTTAGTTTTGGTTTTCTCATGTGAAGCTTCCCCCTCAACTCTTGCAAGTGCTCGCCTTTGGCTGGTTTATTGTTCCACAGGCTTCTCCTATACAGCACCAAAGCTGTTATTCATCTTGTGACCACCTAGATAGGGAGCATTGTCAGAACACTGGACTATACGGTGGATATCACGGTCAAGTCTAATAATAATAATATTCCTTGCATTTTATATAGCTTTCAAGAACTATCTTCTAGTGTTGTCATTGGGTAGCTCATATTCACTCCAATGCCTCTATAATCTTTGCATTTTATATAGTGCTTTTCACATCTTCTAGACATCTCAAAGCGCTTCACAGAATATACTGTAAAGTGATTTGACTATATTTGTGGGCGAAACATTTCAATACACAGTCAATTCACTTTACAGTATATTCTGTGAAGCGCTGTGAGACATCTAGAAGACGTGAAACGCGCTATATAAAATGCAAGGATTATAGAGGCATTGGAGTGAATATGAGCTACCCAATGACAACACTAGAAGATAGTTCTTGAAAGTCACTGGAATGGTTTCCTGCAAGCTCCGTGCCTTTTTCTGTTCAATCGTTCTCCTCATCTGATCCAATCTCTTTCTCTTCTGTCCTCCTGTTAGGTACACAGTCCACATGACCCCAAGTGTTCCCCAAAACACTGACATCTGGAACTTCCTGAAGCTGCTGAGCATCGATTGGCTTTCCTCCTGCCAAGGCCCCTCCAGTGAGGAAACAGTGTCCGATTTCAAACAGATCCTGCGGGAGTCAGTTTACACAGAAGTCGGGAAGTCCGATGACCTCTCGAGCCAGGGCCACAAAGCTTTGCCCCAAAACGTGCTATTTAAGGTGCATTTAAAAGAGTTTGTGAAGGAGAAAGGATTGGAAGATTATGACCCCAACTTAGATGTTGCTCTTGGTAGGTTCTCAAATTGCTACAAACACTGAAAATTTATACAAACTGAGATAACCAGGCAACCAAGTGGTGCAATAATAATAATGTTAACAATCCTTGCATTTGATATATAGTAGTGCCTTATAGCATCTTCGAGACATCTCATCTCGTTTCACAGAATAATACATAAAGTGAATTGACTATATTTTGTGGGCGAAACGTGGCAGGAAATTTTGCACATCAATGTCCCATAAACAGTCGTTGATTGAAGAGACCAGGTTATTGTTCGTCAAAGGTTAAGCTTATTAAGCTTGAATATCCCAGATATTTTATTCCACTATTCTATTCCACTTTGCACAGTGCAGGAGGAAAGTCTGAGACAAGTTGCAGAGCTACAGAATGCCACCACACAGGTCAGTACAATACATACCTGCCATCATAACAGCTATTGCACTCGAAACTCTCTGTAAATTGCCATGAGGTCCAGTTTACTTGCTTAGGGACACTGATTTCAAACTGCATCCCCTCTGAGTAACTTTCGGAAATGGTGAGAACAACAACAAATCTACATTATCTACATATATAGCCCTCCAATACCTCGTCCCACCCTACATCTGTGACCTCTCCCCAAACCAAACTGCCCGCCCCCTCCGCTCATCAGGCTCTGGCCTACTCCATGTCCCTCGCCCCACTCGCCCCACCATTGGCGGGCGAGCCTTCAGCCACTCTGCTCCCAACGTCTGGAACTCCAACCCGCAGTCCATTTGCCTCGTCTCCTCCCTGGCCTTCTTCAAGTCCCGCCTCAAGACTCTCCTTTTCAATGGACCCATCGGCAACTCCTAATCCTAATCCCCCCTTCCCCCACCTCCCCGTCCTAAACTCGAGTCTGAAGCATTAACCGTCCAGCGCCTTGGGATGTCCTCCTGACGTGAAAGACACTATACATGTGTAATTTTGTTGTTGTTTTCACGCCAGGAGGACATCCCAAGGCACCCAAGCTGGGCTGACAATGTCTTCGGGGAAACTTTACACAAAATCGTTGGCTCAAATCAATTGCAAAGCATTATTTTTTTGATCCATGTTTGAAAACGACATACCAATGATTTGAAAATGAATGTGTTACAGTGTCAGGAGGTGGCAGAGCAGTGCACTGTGATTCACGTTGTGGGCTGTGAGGAAGATTTCCAGCAACAGAAGATTGATCTACTCTGGCAAATACTCAACACGGGGAGGGCTCCCCTCACCCAGGTTAGTTAGGTCAGGGTGGGTGGAGGGGGGAGGTCAGTTATGGAATAGTTGCCCAGGTTGGTCTTGCACACAGTCATTCACAACTAATCGCATTTGTAAAGGGCTTTTCATGGTGGGAGGATGTACCAAGGTGAAGGAGGAGAATGTCTGGGAAGCATTACAGCGTTCCTGCTGTGAGGGAGCAGGATTAATGCACAAATATTGAAGTGTACAGCCAAATAGCATCGCAGGAGTCTCAAATCCCAATGGGAATCATTGGTGGCAAAGGTTTCGCTGGGTTTGCAGTCCATCTTCTCAGTGATTGACGTCACTGGCACATTTATAAGGTGCCAAAATTCAGAATGGGGAGGGCAGATGCCACAGTATATTAAAGATCCTGTTGAGTTGAATTTGGTCTATTTCAATCCTTAAGAGCGCTCAACTGGCTGTACTCGACCTGCATTACGGGTGCGATCACAAGGAACACCATGTGGGAATGGGAATGTTACACTATTGCACTATAGTGGCTAGAGCTCACCTCTACGCAGGTGGGGTGGCTGGTTGCAGACATATGGTGCTGTATTTAAAGCGCTTTGGTGTTTTTTTTTCTCTTCCCCAGAAATACATAGTGTGTGGGCCAGTGAAAGTTACTGGTGAAAACCCTCGGATCAGTGCCATTCAATACTTTCAGTGAGTTGTCATTTCCACCTTTATCGACAGCTACAGAGTTAGGTACAGAGGCAAACAGGAACCAAAAGAAGACCATTCAGCCCATTGAATTTTACAGAATATTCTGTGAAGCCCTTTGAAATGTCTTGAAGATGCGAAAAGGCACTATATCAAATGCAAGGATTATTATATTATTATTGAGCCTTCTCTACCGATTTATTAGCTCTTGGCAAATCTTTTCATCCCAAATGTTTAACCATACCCCTTCGTAATCCCCACTACCCAAGTAGGTGTCCATCTCTTAAACATCCAGAGAGAGAATCAGGAAAATCTAGTGGAGTGCTTATCTTTTGTTTAAATATTCCATCACAAAGATGGTTTCAAATTTGAAAACATACCCTGAAAAATATGCTTTCCCAAGTGCTTAATGCTTCAAATTTAATAGTGAAAAGCTACCAATAAGTCCTCTACAAACCGCATAAGAAAACAGAATACTTTGTTGCTTAATTACCTCGGCCAAATTTCTTAAACTGCTTAGTACGTATCTCCATACCAGACTTGATATAGTAAAACCAAATTTGCCTGGAGATGCAATGAGTGAGAGGATACGGGAAACTCGAATAATGGATACTTGAATAATTATTATTATAATTATATACAATAATAATTGGATTAAAAAATGCTTATGTATTTCACTCACAATATACATTAGTCACTTTACAGTTTATTCTGTGAAGCGTTTTGAAACCTCTCAATGATGTAATAAGGCTCTATATCAAAGGCAAGGAGTTTATTATTACATGAGTGAAACAAACTATTGAGAATTTTGTACACTTTATTGTACAGATTACACGTTGTAACATTCATCTGAAATTTCTGTTGTTCCCTTGTAGGTTCCGAAGATCTCAAATGCAAGAGGCATCCGTGATGAAGTATGGAGACCTGGTGCAAGGTACACTTGGTATCTAGTGCACGCTCAGATCAAAGCACATCTCTTGCTATTACTTATCAAAGGAGATTAGAATATTATGATAGAATTGAATAGTCATCCCATTGGTGAAGTCTTAGCACTATTATTAAAGTGAAGGAAATGGGGAATAAGATACAGTCTTATCAATTGTCCCGGCCTCAACAACCTTTCTTGGTAACCTGTTTCAGCTGTTTGATTATACTTTATATTTTCACCCAAGCCATTTGATGGGTGCAAAGTACAACAAAGACTGGCCTGTAGATTGAAGATTGAACAGGTAGGGTAGGCGAGTGCAGAGCACTTCAATACTTACAACAAGCCTCCTCTCAAACTTACACAGACTCAGGAAGGGTTGCTGTTCATGTTTCATGAAAGAGAAATAGAACGCCTATGAGAAACAGAACGTCATGAATGCCTCTCGGACAACTTAAAAGTCACCAAAAGTTTACAATTTTGATATAATTGCGCAAGTAGAAATGGTAAAAATCTACTTCAAGAAACAAAATAGAAACCATTAAAGACAAGCGAGTGTACCTTTAAGTGGTGCATTCCTGAAGGTAATGTATTTTTCCATAGACTCACCCGTAGAACCTACAAAATCTTCCCCAGCCCATATCCTCCACTCTTCCCTCTCTGTCTGACGTGCAGGACTCTGAATGATGCTTCTCTTGACTTTTATTCACTGTTTTTTAGGAGATTCATGGACTGGGATCATTAGTAGTATGACATCTGCCACCATCAGGTTTGAGCTGTTGGCAGCAGCACACCGCAGTCCAGTAAGTAACCCAATCCAATGTGTTGTTCCTCTCCCCTTACCTGAGATTCCCCATACCTTGGATCATCTTTATCTGCCAGAGTAGGAGTGTGGCCAGTTTCCTTACTCACTTTCTATCGTTACACATATATGGTGGATTTTCCAAGGAAGTCCACATTCCCTCCCACTCGGACACTCAGCCTCCACTGAGATCATTTGTCCTCATCAATTTTACCATCAGGGAAAGACGGGTTGAGCATTTTTACCCTGAATTATGGCAAACTTTGCAGACAGTAGGAACTAGATTAAATTGGCTGAAGCTTGTAGGACGCCAAATCAATACGGAGCAGGAGGCTATTTGGCCCATCAAGTCTGTTCCACCAGTTTATTCACTCCTTTCAAAAGTTCTCTGTCTTGAATCTGCCTTTTAATAATTGGATTGTCAATATTGAAGGGTGAGAGGGATCATAGTCTCATGTTGGAAAGTTGTAACAGATCTTCCCCCTTCAAACCTTAGCTGACCTTGGACTTGACTGAAGATGCCAGCATCTCTACCAAAGGGACGCGCAGTGGAGCGTTCGTCATGTACAATTGTGCCAGGCTCGCCACGTTATTTGATAATTTCCACAAGTCCGTCCAGCAAGGTAAAAGTTGCATGATTTTGTGGCCCAGGTCAGGTACCGCCGTCACACCGATGTTTCCAGTCAGACACAAGCTAGTAAGTCAACCGGCAGAAAACTTAGAGAGTGGATTGATCTGATCGTTGGCTGGTGCAGTGGCTGGAACAATAGCTTTAAACCCACTTTGAGGAGAGGGAAGCGTTGACATTTGTCCCACTTGCGCAGTGGAGTTTGAACTTGTGCAGTACGAATGCAGCAAGTTTACAAGGAATCTAACATTCGGGCTTATGTTATGGATGTTAAAGATCCAGTGGTTATTGCAAAAGAGAAAGGAGTTTCTCCTGGTTTCCCGGGAGGGATTCCTCCAGATAATATTGATTATGTGTCTTATACAGAGCGCTCCTGGAGGAGGGCAATATAAATGCAAGTTATATAGAGGTTGTTTGTGAGACATTGCTGAGGGAAAATTTGGCTGCCATTGTTTGCCTACAAATACACACATCTATATATTCCTACCTTTTAAGTACCGTTTAAGTCAGACTGGAAAATAAATAAATTCAAACAAAAACAGTAGAGAAAGGTAAGATAATTGAAGGATGACAACTGTTAACTGTTTCCCCAAACGATCCTTTTGGTAACTTAGTGCCAGATTTCTGTAAGAATTTAAATACTTCAATATGGAATAATGACACTGATTCCTTTCCTTTACCCAGAGCTGTATCCAGAGCTCCCAGACACCTCGGAGTTGAATTTTTCTGCTCTTCGGGAAGAGGTACAGTCTCTAGAAATCAGAGTTGCACGTCCAACACAGACTACCTGAGCCAGACAGATACTGACCCGCACGCGGACACATAATTGGTTCAAGACACACAAATGTATTGGTGTAGTGGGGAAATCCATACCAAGGCTGCACAGTCTTCAAATTAGAACCAGGCCATTTAAGGGTGAAATTAGGAAGCATTTTGTCACTCAAAGTATGGTAAAAATTTGGAATTCTCTCCCTCAAAAGTCTGTGGAAGCTGGATCCATCCACACCTTCAAAGGCGAGTTTGCTGAATTTTTGGTAGGTCAGGGTATCAAGGGATATGGGTTAAAAGCAGGAATTTGGAATTGACAGGATTAGTTGAGGTACAGATCAGCCTTGATCTAATTGAATAGCGGAACAGGCTCGATGGGCTGAATGGCCTACCCCTGTTCCTATGTTCCTAAAACTTTAGCAACAGTGAACACTGCACTCCCTTTTAATATACAGTCCAGGAGAGGTGCCGGCACCTGTGCTCATGGTGCCTCTTATATGCCCTGACAATTCAGCTCAACACTCACTCCACTGTGTGCACAGGACAGAGAAGAGAGCAGCAGGAGCAAATATGGTATAGAATATAGGAATTGAATTACATCTTTAGACGCATCTTTAAAGGTTCAAACTCCAGTGTAATAACTATAAAGGTCTTTTTCATTTGTGCAGGGGGAATGGCTTCTTTTGTACAATTATATTATCCCTTTCCCAGAGGTTCTCAGTGAGAGCGCACAGTCCTGGAGTTCATCCAAGGGGATTCGACTCACAGTCAACACTGAGGCGGTGAGTAACTCGGGACACGGGTTACAGCTGAAACCTCCCGATCCTCTGGTTCCTTCGACAATTACATTACTGACCCCAGGATTTAGCCACAAAATGCAGCTGAAAAGCAAAAGCTGCCCAGAAATTGTTTCACATTTGCTGCATTTCTGGCTCAGCCTCTTTGCAACGAGACACAAATATGAATCTACAGTACAGCCTTGTTACACAGGGAATCCATCAAATCCCAACACTATAACAGGGCACCACGTCTGGCCAGTGTTTCCAGTGTTTCAGCACACAGCTTCCTACCACCGCTCGCCCCTCCGCTATCTAAAACAAAATAAATGATTTCCGGTTTACAACAACAGCAACCAACAAAATTACATTTGTCTAGCGCCCTTCAGCGCCTTGGGACGTCCTCCCGACGTGAAAGGCGCTCTATAAATGAAATTTGTTGTTGTTGTTGTTGTTCACGTCGGGAGGATCTCCCAAGGTGTACTGTCATTTGGGGAGTTTTTCCCATCAGCAAATGTCGGGGTCCATACCCCAAAATAAGCAAAACTTTCAGCTTTATAATCAGTTCCATCATATTCACAACACAGAAGAAGGGCATTGAACCCACAGCAGTTTCATTAAATCTCTCAGCGCACTTTTACATTTTTACAAGGTGTTTAATTCCTTTTTAAAGGCCATCAATTAGGTCATTGCTGTTGCTGCTCTGAAACAGGCTGCAACACACTTCCTCCCAGTCGGGGAAAGAATTGCCTGACAATTCAGATTAGAAACGCTAACAATAATAATAATATTATCACGTCTTCCAGACGTCTCAAAGCGCTTCCCAGAATAGACTGGAAAATGAATTGGGGAACACAGCAGCCAATGGCACACAGCAGTGTCCCATCAACACTCGTGGATTGAGTGAACAAATTATTCTGTGAAGCGCTTTGAGTCGTCGCAAAGACATGATAAGGCACTATATCAAATACGAGGATTATTATTATTATCATTGGGCCCTGACCGACTTTTCTTTGTGCTCTTTCAGATCTGCAAGTTTCTTGTAAAGCTCAGCATGGATTTCAGTTCCTATTACAACCGTGTGCACATCCTAGGAGTAAGTATAATTTCTAATCTAACGGCATCTGTGCAGGATTCAATAGTTATTCACCCCAACTGCCTACTCAGTATCTGAGTTTCTGAATGAACTTGGTCAAGTCTGGCGCTAATTAACAAGTAACAGTTAAATCTGCTTCAGAAGAGGAAGGGATAAGTTTGGAAACTAAATCCAACAAGTATAAGAGGGAGGAGATTACATTGCACAACTTATGGGTTGTGGCAAGTCATGAGTGTGTGTTTTACACTAAGGTGCAATCCTGAAGAGATTTAGACTGAAAATACAGTCACTAGACTTGACATCAGTTGCATGTGAAGCACTTTTAAGACAACTGACGATATAAACACTGTAGGAGACACCTCTGTTATAACCAGTATGTTAACAGTGTATCGTGTTCCTCAGGAGCCGCTGGATCACTTGTTTAACCAGATGTTTGCTCGGCTCTGGCTGATGAAGGCATTGCGTGATATCTTTGACGTGGCATTGGGAACGCTGCACATACTGCCACCCAACCAGCTCTGAGCACTCAGCACGTCTGCACCTCATCTCCAAGCCACAGTCTGAGGACAGAGTTCAATCCGTGTCTCACTGAAATCAGCTCGAGAGAAATCCTGACCTAGGCAGGATGGTGCAGAGTTGAACTGAGAAACTCTCCCTCCCGCTCGAGGAGGGATTGACCCCAGAACTGACAAACCGCAGTTGGAAGTGGAGCAAATAAGCCCAGAGAGAGACTGGAGAGTTAAGCAAGTCGAGGGAGGTTCTGTCGTTATCTAGTTGAAAACTAATTGTTGCGAGATTCAAACCCACAACCCTGTAAGCGAGAGATGGTCATGTATCAGCTCAAACAGCTCATATATCCGCTTAAGTAGCTGCGAACATAAGGAAGTCTACTCCTGGTCAGAAGCTGAATTTGATTTGAAGGTTTATTCCTCTAGAAAGCGATTTGCCAATTGACTAACAACCAGGTTCCTACTTCCTGATAAATAATCAGAGGCGTGTGGACTAAAGAAACATGCTCAAAGCTTCACGCCACCCAGGAATTGAACTCAGATCCTCTCTTTTGCGAGGAGAGTATGCTAACCACTACTCTACGGGAATCTCCAGATTAAAATGATTTTTTACAATGCCTTTTTCCAAAATGGAATTTTACTTTAGGTTTGTTTTTCTCCTTAATCTTTCTACTCCCTTCTCCCTCGTGTATGCGTCGACGACATCAAGTTTCATTCAAGTACATTTATGCTTTCTGCTTCAACCGCAGACACTTGACAGCCGTTATCAGCTCATGGCTTGCTCTCGCTTCAAAAACCATACCATCTTAGAAAGCTTCCTCAGAGCACAAAGCTGTTTATTACACAATGTCCAGTGTATTGGTATAGAAATAACAGGTACATGAAGAGAGCCGTACCTGACACAGCTCACCTCAGAGCCCTCAGATTGATTGAAGCCCTTTGCAGTAACTCACACTATGAACATTGAAGGATGGCAATGGAAATAGCTTCTTTTTATACCATTAAATTAAAACAGTTATATTTTTTTCCCACAAAGTGATTGATGGGATTTTATTTGGGAGATGGTCGGCCCGGACGAAAATTTACTTCTCCTTTCTAATAGAGGGGTGAGATCTTTAATGACCACCAGAAAAAGCACAGGTGGGGCCTCGGTCTCATCTGAACTTCACCTTCTACAAATACAGTAAAAATTCATAATAATTAATGAGTAATACTCCCTCAAAACCAAAATGTGGTCACTCAATCCACAACATTTTGTAGGACATCGCTGTGCATTTCACACACACACGGTCTTGACACTTTATGCTATATTGCGCCAAACATCTCAGACCTGATAAGACGCGATATCAAATGTAATTATTATTATTGCAATGCTCTCCCAGCACTGCACGAGCATCTGCTCAGACTATGAGTTCAAAGTTCTGTCGTGGGGCTTGAACCCGTGACCTTCTGACTTAATGGTGAGAGTGCTATCAGCTAAGCCAGGCAGCTGCCATCTTTGTGGGAGCAAAGCTTTGGTCTTGTAGCACAGCTGGTTCAACATGAGGGAGATGGCCTGGTTCCTCTTTGCCTGGTATTGCTGTGACTGATGGTGCGGGAGCTCGAAGAAGGAGAATGTGAAACTCCTGCTGAAGCTGAGGTTGGAGATGCTCTGGACCTCGGGCAGTTTGTTGGCTCCACGCCGTGTATTCCAGAACCTTCTCTGGCACCTCGTGTCCTCCGTGCTCTCCGTGGGGTGTGGCTTTGCAGGCTCGGCTTTCCGCGGGCTCCGAGAGGTCACTTTGGGCGTCTTTTGGTTGGCGATGTTCCTGGTGCCTCCGTGTCTGTCCTTCTTTCTCTTTTGCTGCTTCCGCTCCGCTGGGTGCTCGGGGAGGCCGTGGTGGAGACTGGCCGGGATGGGATGGAGAAAACTACAATGTGACCCCAACAACTGGGGAATAGGATGAACAGCGGGGTCGGAGAGCGGATCAGTGGCCCAGGGAGTGATATCGGTGCTGGGGCTACTCATGTTGGCCGGTGTTTTACGTGGAAGGTTTGGGGGTTTGGCCCGGGTGGGGAGACCCCGCTGCTGCTGTTGGCTCTTTGCTGTCAAAATGTAATGGAGAGACGTTCAGTGAGATATCTCTAAATCGTGTGGGAAACAAGAGATCGATGCATGATCTGTACAGTGGCAAATTTGGATGAAAGCCAACTTACGA
Organism: Hydrolagus colliei; assembly: GCA_035084275.1. NCBI lineage: Eukaryota > Metazoa > Chordata > Chondrichthyes > Chimaeriformes > Chimaeridae > Hydrolagus > Hydrolagus colliei. Next base: position 4,876,704 of record CM068753.1, read on the forward strand.
TCAGATGATACTACAAACTTGAGTTCATTTGAACCCACATTAAATGAATCAAGCTCGTTCCTCTCTTAGCTGTTTTATTAAATGGATACATGATTTTTTTTAACATCAATGCTCTTCCCCCACCACCCCCTGCTTATATCCTAATGAAGCCGACTTTGGCTGGGGGAGGGGGAGGTTGGTTGGTTTTACAAGTCCCTGTTGTCAACCTTGCTCAAATGACCATTCTTCTGCCTTGACAGAGAGTTATTTGTGTGGCTGGGGAGGGAGGGAGATAGAATCATAGGTGTTTACAGCGCAAAAAGCCATTGGGTCCATACTATCTGGTGCTGAAAGAGCAAAACTAGTGCAATCACTTCCTGAAAAGGCTGGGCTGGGCTTTGTGGGCTCTAACTTTTGGGCCAATATGACTTTCCCTGTAAATGGCCTCTTCCTGCTTCGTCCCATTATCGCCTCCCTCACTGACCAACCTCTGCGCTGCATTCAATTTGTTATTCAACGCTGCGATAACTCATCAGAGCGGGACTATTCCAAACCCTCCTACATTATTGACCCAATCCCCCCCCCACCCCTCCCCACCACCAAACAACAACTTGCATTCACATAGCGCTGTTCACATAGGATAATGTGAAGCACTTTGAGACATCTGAAATACATGAAAAGGCGCTGTATCAAATGCAAGGATTATTATTACTAACTCCCAGTACACTGGATACGCACTCTGCTTTGGCTTGCTGATATCTACTCCTTTCACAACCAAACTACTGGGACCAGCAATTTCGGAGTAGACCAGCAGTCAGCAATAATAATTATCCTAGCATTTGATATACTAGCGCCTTATCAATGTTATCAAAACACCTCAAAGCAGTTCATAGAATTTACTATAAATTGCAGTTGCTGTGTAGGCAAACGAGGCAGACAATTTACTATTTTTTGGAGGCTAAAATTCCCACTGGCTACACCGCTTCTCTTACCAAAAGCAAACTCTGTCCTCTTGCCAAGGGAAGGCAAGCCATTGTTCTTCTGTCCATCCATCCAGGTCGTTCCTCCTTCAGATCTGACGAGGATCCTTTCCTGCAGCGAGAAAATGTGAAAAACAATCAATGTTCACAGGACAGCAGTGGAAGAGGGGGAGATTCTTCCCACTCGACTCCTGTTAATCCAACTCTTCCTCGGTGGCTGTCTCTGATTGGATCTTGGACTGACACTGCCTCCCTTACTGCAGAGCAATCGCCTCTTCGTCCACCTCAATCCTGTTCTATAGCTATAACAACACGATGGCAGCTCACTGCATCAGCGATGGAGGTTGTCAGGAGGGCAGAGTCTATTACCAAACCCTCGTCAGCGAAACTTCCATAGCCTCTGCCGCCCGCGTCCGCAAACCACTGAGTCTCAGCCGTGAGGAACGAGCAGCCGTCACTCAGCCCTTTCACAAAGACGGTCACACTATCTGCACCACGGGCCAAAAAGAGGGGGTATAAAAAATTCATGGCATTCTTTCCATCACTTAACCCCTGCCTCATTGTCCAGGGGTACAATAGTCTGGCTGAGCTGTGCTCCACATTACACAATACAACAGGCATTTATATAACATCCTTCACATTGGATAATCACTCTTCACCGAAATGGGGTCGGATAACAAGGGGTGGGAGGGTCGGGGTTGACCAAAGAGTAAAACACAAGTGCAATAACTAACTGCAAATTAATTTTAAAATTGTCCATCGGATAATTTCGACAAGTATTCCTGATGAGTAAATATAAGTGGGTTGGTTTTGACAGGCTCTTCATTTGCCAGGAATTAATAATAATAATAATTTGCCTTATTACGCTGTTGAGACGTCACAAAGCGCTTCACAGGATTCACTGTAAAGTACATTTTGTACGTTTGACATGGTGGCAGAACAGCACAACGCGGGATGTCGTTCCAGAGGGTAGGGCAGAGTGGCTGTAAGTTCGCCCACCGATGGTGAGGCTGGTGAGGTGGGGGACATGAAGAGGCCAGAGCCTGGTGGGCGGAGGGAGCGGGTAGGTTGGTAGGTGGGGGGGGGGGGGGGGTGGGTTAGGAGGCCGCAAAGGTAGAGGGGAGCGAGATTTACTTTGTAAGTTTTCTTTGGAGCACGATATTACAAAAAACAAGTTGAATTCAAGAACTTGCCAAATTCTGGACACTCTGAAATGCTAACTACAGGAGGACGATAGACGCAGGTGGTGTGTCCTCTGGAGGTGAAGCTCCAGAGCTCCAGACACTTTGCTGTTCTGTGTTGGAAACAGATTGTGGATAAAACAGAAATTACATCCGAACCCAAACAAAAGAATCAGAATCCTTGCATTTGATACAGGGCCTTTCAAATCTCTAAGCGCTTCACATAATATTCTGTAAACTGTAGTCACTGTTTATTTTCAAAAACAATTTACATTCCATACGAATCTTTAGCAGACATATGTAAAAGCACAAATGATTTCCAGTCACTGGTACTGTTGTCCCGTTACCCCGCCTGCCCATTAAAAACAACCGTAATCCTCGCATTCGACACTCTTGACTTTCATGTCGGTGGACGTCTCAAAGTGCTTCACCGGTCTTGCTGCCAAGTGGAGTGGCGTTGGAGGCAACCACGGCAGTCAATCAGCGCACAGCAACGTGCCACCAACAGCCAGGAAGTGAATGACATTATTTTATCCGGAGACTTGTCCGTCAGGCCACAGGGAGAGAGAAACGCTCTTCAGTTTTCGGATAGGATCATTTAACGTCTCCCCTGGACAGGCGCAGACACCTCTGACAATTCAGCCCTTCTCTCCCCCACCCTACCGCCTCCTCCCCGAACCGCTCACAAGAGTTCATTCGATGTGTCGACTGCGTAAGATCTGGAGGCCCTGCCCGCAGACGGCAAAATACCGGCTCCCTGTGCCGTCCGCCTCCCAGCTGTCCAGGTCGGCTGCGTCAGGCACGTGGCAGTGTTTGCTGTGCAGGAAGCCCAGGCCGGCCTCGCCGAGCACCCAGTGAGTGAGTCTCTGGTCCACGGAGACGGAGGCCAGGATCTCGGAGCTCAGGATCCTCACTCCGGTCACGTGTGCGGAATGGGCGCTGGCCACGCACCGCTGCCGGATCAGCCGCACACACGCCTGGTCCCTCCGGCCGGGCTCCGGGCTCCGGGACCTCGACCCCACGGAGATCTCGCTGACCTGAAGAGCGCTGTCGTCCCCGCCGCTGGCCACTAGGTAGCGCTCACCCCCCTCAGCGCGGACATGGAGACTGTTGACACCGCACTGGTGGCTCTTTATGGCAAAGCAGGGACCTTCCAGCTCTGCGAGGAACACAGGACATGACAGCACACACACACACACACACACACACACACACACACACACACACACACACACACACACACAAACATAGTAATAATAATCTTGTATTTGATATAGCATCCTCGAAACGTCTCAAAGCGCTTCACAGAATATACTGTAAAGTGAACTGACTGTATATTTTGTGGGCGAAACGCAGCAGCCAATTGTGCACAGCAGTGTCTCCACAAACAGTCGTGGATTGAAATGGACCAATTTTATGATTGGGTTTTTTTCTTAAGGGATTATTATCAGGCGTGTACAGTAAGGAAACTTGCCCAAGGTTTCGCCTTGACCTGCCTGGATCCGGATCCAGATCTCTCGCTCGACAGGTGAGTGCTCTAACCATTGAGCTACAGGACTCCCTCGAAGGAAGCAGGAAAGTTCACCATCTCGATGAACTTTACCACGGAGTAGAAATAATGAACAAAGCATTCTTTTCTGCAGCTCCACTCAAACCAGAAAGTCAAGCAACCTCTTGCTTATACAGTGCCATACCACGGTGTTGAGACATCTGTAAATGCTTCACGGAATAAATTGCAAAGTGAAGTAACATCTTAAAGCAATTCGCAGAGTTTACCGCAAAGTGTGGGGACCGTGTGTTTTGTACGCTGACGTGGCAGCCGATTTGTGTGCAGCAATCTCCCGCACATTAGTGCGATGAAGTGAGCGAGCAGTTATCCTGAACTACATCTCTCACAGTACCTACCCCAGGGCCGGTGGGATTTATCACGAACACTTTGTTCTCTTCTCGCTCGCTCGATGGTTTGAGTCAAATTCCAAAACACAATCCTCCCGTCGGTGGCTGCGCTGCACAGGAACACACTCCCGCTGGGAACAGAAATACAACAACAACAAAATGATACTTGTATAGTGCCTTCCACGTCAGGAGGGCGCGTCCCAAGGCGCTGCTCTGGTCCCAATTCCAGCACAACAATTTGCACTTACACATTAGTCCTTCAGGTAGGATAACGTCTCTAGTGGATGGATGGATGGATGGATGGATGGATGGAGGGATGGAGGGATGGAGAGATGGAGGGATGGAGGGGGGGAGGGGGGGAGGGAGGGAGGGGGAGAGGGAGGGAGGGGGAGAGGGAGGGAGGCAGAGAGGGAGGGAGGGAGGCAGAGAGGGAGGGAGGGGGAGAGGGAGGGAGGGAGGGGGACGGCGAGGTGGAGGGAGTTCCAGGGGAAAGAGTAAGTGAAAGCTCAGCCACCGATCGTGGTGAGAAGGGGGCAGGGAAATGAGCAAAAGGCCTGTAGTAGCTAAAAGAGGAGCAGATGAGAGAGGAGTGCAGTACGAGTGGATCACAGAGACAGGGATGTTGTGGAGCACGAAGCGCTCTGAGACACCGTCCTGCGTGGAGGGCGCTATATAAACCAAAGTTGTTGTTGTGAGGGTGAGGACCTAGGAGTCGATACATTCACAGACAGGGAAACAGTGTTATATGTGACTTCTAACCCCACACAGTAAACACAGAAGCACAGAGCACTGGTTCCCAATGTGTCCTGACTTTCTGCTCACCTCTGCCCAGTGGTTGGCTGGTGGTTAAAGGTCTCCACTTTCAGGACACATCTCTGGTGATAGAATGACTCGGCCAGAAGCAGGATCTCCTTCCGACCTTCGTCCATTACAAAGAGTCTACAAAAAAGATTAATATTGATATTCCCCGCATTGGATACAGTGCACGTTGGGAAGACATCTCAAAGCGCTTCACAGGATTACTGTCCAGTTCAGTGACTGTATTTTTGTAGGTGAACATGACACCCAATTTACTTAAACCCAGCTCTGTCCCTCAAACAGCTCAGAATGACCCAATTTTATCTGATGGTGTGTTGGCCAGGACACAGGGAGAAAGGCCACTCTGGGGTTAATGGCTTACCTCACTCCACCGTCGCTGCAGGCAGCAGCCAGGAAGTATATGGGAGGGTCACCCGGGTCTATCCCATCATCCACCACAACAATGGACATGTATCTAGAAATCAGAGAGCAAAGGTCACAGGGGATGTAAAAGGTAACTTAGTTCAATGAAGTTAGCACCTCACCTCCTGCATGAGAGATTGGGTACCACACAAGCTCCCCTTCTCCCCCAGCGCAGCAACTCCGAGGAACTATGTCTCTCTTTGCCTCCAACCCCGATATTAGCTAAGATGAATAGCCCTGCTCGCTCCCTCGCGCTCTCCCTCCCTTTTTTCTCCCTCACTAAATAAGGTGATACCACATCTAAAACATGAACATCCCACCCACAGCCATGATGTGAGTGAACGGCCAATGTTATTTGGGGGTTGACTGACAGCCAGGACACCGGGTGAAACTGCCTACTGGATTCCTGTAGTTCAGTGATAAGGGCACTTTGATATCCACTGGAACGAGTACATGGGTCCTCGGTTTATCATTGCAACCAGCAATGTAGCTGCCCCCCACTCTGTGCCCCATTGCCGTTCATTGCAATGGAGCATCAACCTAGAGCATGAGCTCAAATCCCCCTAAGTAGGGCTTGAACCCTTAACCTTCTGCCTCAGTAGCGAGCATTGGACTCACTGAGCCCAGGGCTGATGCCTCGCTGCCATTAACTGCTCCACGAGCGGTTAGAAGCTCCGCACCCACCTCGTCTCGGGATCCATCTTTGTCCTCCTGTGTCGGTTCTTCAGACGTTCCCACTCCTCGCCCAGCCTGTGAGAGGCCAAGTGCTCCACCTCGCAGCTCACCGGGGCCCGCACTCCGTCGGGTCCGATCAGCAGCCGGCAACAATGTAGCTCAGCGCGGCCGCCGCCGGTAAACAGAAGCGCTCCCGCCCGCGTCCCGGGCCAGTCCTCCTCCCGGGCGCGACTTACACCGGGCTTGGCCACGGCCACGGTCCTTACACTGGAGATGTGGTCGCCGATGGTGGTGAGCTTTGACACGGAGCCCGAAGTCTCCTGAAAGGCCAAGACGTTCAGAGTGGTGTCCTCGCTGCCCGTGACCAAGACACTGACGGCACCTGTGGCCGGGATTCTCACCCTGTCCACCAGCTTCACGCAGGTCACCTCCCGCCCGTGCAGACTCTCCCTGACCACCGGCTGGGACGCGGCCGTCCGCGGCCCGGCCTGGCACAGGAACACGTCGCCCGACTTGATGTAGGCGAAGGTCTCGCTGTGGGCCGAGCGGGCGTAGCTCCAGGAGCGGTGGCCACCTCCGCAGGCCACGGAGCGCAGGGTCTCGCCGGTCCTCACGCTGGCCAGCACCAAGCGGCTGGCGTGGAAACCCAGCACCAGCAGGTCTCCCCCCGGCGTCGGGAGGAGCCGCTCGATCCAGTCCATCCGTCCGCCGGCCCTCTGGCTACGCTGGGCTGTCAGCGTCCCGCGCTCCGCCCTCAGCTGCCGGTAACGGCCGTCCCGCCCGGTGCTGTACACAAACCCCTCGTGGCACAGCACGGACGTGACCCCCAGTTTGCCGTGGAGCCCGAACAGCACCGACACCGGCTCTCGCGGGCCCGATCGGTCGGCGCCGGTCGTTTCCTCCTCGATGGCAAACCACCGCGAATCCGGGTCTCGCCGGCCCCGATCCCGAGGCGTCACCGGATCCCACCCTCCGGCGCACGGGTACAGCAGCACCGAGCCGCGGCGGTCTCCGCAAACCAGCCAGTTGCCCGTCGGCAGGAACGCCACGCTCGTGTGCCACCGCTGCTTGCACAGAGGGAGGGTGTAACGACACCGCGCTACCACGGATGTTATGCGGTCGGCCTCCCAGGACACCGCCCACCAAACCAGCCCTCCTTCCGGGCCGGAGGAGAAGAGGTTACACGTGCCGGGTCTATCCTCTCCTCTCCAGACCCAATCCAAGCTGTGGACCTTCCCTCTGTACACCAACTTCTCCGCTGCATCCCCAGGGTTGGAAATCAGGAATATCTTAATGTGGCCCTTGATATTGCCAACGGCACAAAGCGCGCTGGCGGGTAGGGCGGTGACCTCCAGCAAGCTGTACGACTGGTAACTTGGGTCGCTCAGGAGAAGCTGCCAATTTTTGGAGTCCAAGTGATAGCAGTAGATGCCACCAGCATCGGTCATGAGCAGCAGCCGAGTCTGGTCAACCAACTTCACCGCTTTGGGTATCCTTGGTTTCTTGGCGTCACCCAAATTGAGTTGGGTTACAGCCAAGTCTTCTGAGTCCTTCTCCTTAATGGTCCACAGTCTGATCCCTGAATCAGCTCCTCCAGTGACCACCCAACCCTCGTCCTCGTTGACGGCCAGTGATCGAAGGCTCCTCCCCTTGTGTCCCTTAAAAGTGTGAACGATTTCCCCGCTGTAATCCCACACAATGCAAGCCGAGTCTTCTCCAATGCTGATAATATAGTCCTCCAGGAGCTTCACTGACCAAACCCTAGACTGGTGTCCATACAGCTTCAGGAGGCACTGAACAGGAGCTGCTCCCGGCATCTCAGCTTCCAGGTTGTGCAGCGAACTACCCACATCCCAGACCCGAATGCTTCTATCGTCTGAGGCAGAGGCAAGAAGCCCTTTGCTCATCAAGTAACTGATGCTAAAGATGACCCCGTTGTGCCCACTGATTCGTTTCGCCGTCTTCGCTCTGCCATCCGCGTCTGTTGGACCTTCCATTCTCCATACGATCAGCTGGTTGAAGACAGTGCCAGACACCAGCACCAGCTCGGACCAGGTAAGACCCACAAAGCAGGCGGAATACAGAATGCACTTCTCGTCGCAGTGAATTTCACGCAGCGAGTTGCCGGCCTGGTAGTCGTAAAGAACCACGGAATTGTGGCCAAGAGCCAGGCCGAGGTAGGTGTTGGACACGTGGTCACCGTTTAACCACTGAAGGTCCCAAATCCAGTCGTGCAGTTCCTGTAGTTGACCCGTCTCCTGGAGATCCGGCCCTTCGTCGCGTACGCAGAGCCGCAGGACTATCAGACCTCTCGCTCCAAACACAGCCAACAGGGAGCCCGGGTGTGCCTGGGTGCGGGGGACCGGCTGCGGTTTGATTCCGTGAATACAGTAGTTTCGAAGGACATTGCGGGAAAGCGTCTTGCGGCTGCCGCCGGCAGGACTCAAGGTGTACACGTGCACGTCAGCGCCCTCGCCTGGCAAGAGAGAGCAGAAGAACATACAACAACAACAACAACAACAACAACAACAACAACAAAATTACATTTATAGAGACCCCTTTGGCAGGACATCCCAAGGCATTGGACAGTCAGCGTTTCAGACCCGAGCTGGGGTCAGGATCGGGGAGGGTGGAGGAAAGGGAGGGAAAGAGGGTGACCGATGGCATTGTCAAAGAGGATCTTGAGGAGGGACTTGAAGGAGGCAAGGGAGGAGGCTAGGCGGAGGGATTGCAGGATGGAATTCCAAAGGTTGGGGGCAGATTGGCTGAAGGCTCGATCGCTGATGGTGGGACGGGTGGGTCTGGGGACCTGGAGCAGGCCAGAGCCCACTGAGCAGACAGGTTAGCAGAGGGTTAGGAAGGTGGGGCAAGGCCATTCAGGGCTTTAAAGGTTCAGGCAAAGAGAAATGTCAGGAAAAGTGAGTCAACGTTTCGGCTCCACGTTTGGGGTCATGAACCCGAAACGTTGATTCACTTTTGCTTTCTCCATAGATGCTGCCTGACCTGATGAGTGTTCCCAGTGATTTCTGTTTTTGTTTCAGATTTCCAGCATCTGCAGTATTCTGCGTTTTTGTTAGGCAGATTAAATTGGGAAGGGGTGTGTGTGTGTGTGTGTGTGTGGAATGTTTGGGTGGGTGGGGGGGGGGGGAGAGAGAGAAAGCCAATTTTGCAGTAAAATCACAACAATTCTAGTCTCAATTACCTGAGAGGAGACAGTCTCCCACAAACTGCAGGGCTGTGATGGGAGAGAGCAGTAGGACTGACTCACACTGCATTGCACATTTACACACAGCCCTTATACACAGAAATTCTGCAAACCACTCAATCCATATTGCAATCTCCTCAGCACCTGTGGCTGGCTGGCTGATTGAGGTTATTAACTGGATATTAACACGAGTCTATTGCAGATCTTGAGCAGAAGGTCCATGTGTTGCAATGACTCTCTCTCTCTGTCTCTCTCTCTGTGTTCCCCACCAATCACACAGACACACACTCACAACTCCACCCGGAAGAGTTTGATTCAAAAGAAGCCCAAAGGCGATTAGTTGATTCGTTGCTACAACGTTGCTATGATTTAAGAAAAAGCTGCCCTGTGCCTGTCAGCACTGAGTCTTTCAAACTGCAGGAACACCTGCACACAGCAAGCCTTTGCTGTGATCACTGTGATCATTTGTGATTAAATGTGGTGTATTTTGCATTCACATATTCCAAGTGCAGAATATTAGGAGATCCTGTACAGTCTGATTTTTATGTGTTTTATTTAAAGAAACCTGGAATTAAGATTTTATCTTGAAAGCCAATCCCCTCCAGGGCCTCCGCGCACCCAATCTCCTTGACCTCCTGCTCAGCAAACACTTGCCTGCTTCATGCTGTCCGTCCGCCATTCAAACAACCCCAGCTTCGGCGGACAGCGATAAGCCATCAGGGGATTTGGGTCAACGCTCAATTCTTACCACTCCAAACCCAATTCAACTTCTACACACACACTTCCAAAGAACAGTTAGATTAGAATATACAGCACAGAAACAGCCCGTTTATGGTCCACTTGAGCCTCCTCCTGCTCTTCCTCAAATAAGCCGACAAGCTTTCTATTCCTTTCACCCTCAATCACTTATCTAGCTTCCCCTTAAATATATCTATGCTGTTTGCCTCAACAACTCCTTGTGACAGCAAACTACTGAGCAGGAAATCAGCGGTGAAATCAGCGGCTGGTATTCCTGTTCACAGCTCAGTGACATATTGGTGCCAATTTTAATGCCCCACCACTGCCTGAGGTCAACTAACTCAACAGACAAAGGATCATAACTGCAAATCGGTACCATAATATGTGCTGTGCTATGTGTAACATCAGGGAAGTTTGCTTCCAGGAGTTACCGAGTCTAATTTGACAGACTGCCTCACCCCATCTCTGGCCTCCTTCAAGACCCACCTCAAGGGCCTCCTCTTCGGCCGTGCTTTCGATCAACCTCCTTGCGCCTTGGGACGTCCTCCTGACGTGAAAGGCTCCATACAAATGTAATTTTGTTGTTTATTGTTGTTCCCCGCCCTCCACCCTACCCGATCCCTACCCCCAGCTTAGTTCCGAAATACTGGCGCCTTGGGATGTGAAATAAGATAGATATTTGTGAAGTGCTTTGAGACGTCTCAGTGATGTGATAAGGTGCAATGTCAAATGAAGGATTATTATAGGGTGGGTATTCTGGACGGAAGAGATAACCAATCTTATAATTTGTATTCACATTTAAATGCGAAGCACTGAATTAGCGGGCAGTGTAAATTAAGGTTAAACCACTGTAAAGGTTCACAAGTGAACATTGGTACTAAGGCGAGATCCAGTAAAGTTGATGAAATCTGGTTGAAAGAAAAATTAAGTGAAATTTCCATTTTTCTGCAGAAAGCGTGAAAGTTGTTCTCAACATTAATCTACATTTTTCAAATGACATCATTGAATACTGAACCATTCCTGCAAAATTTGCAGTGCAAATTGCAATAAATACAAGCGAGGTCAGACTTTAGCGATTTTTGTTTTATTGTTGAACATTAATCAAGAAAAGACAGGGTTAGACATTCTGAGTACAATAAATTACTCTAATTCAGTGAGTTTATACATGCAGGATGGACAAGAAACGCATTGGAATTCAAATGAAAGCCCACACATAATTACCTGAGTAACCCAAGCAGTCTTGGGGGACTGAGTGCAAAGTCTATCGTTAAATATGCTGGGGAAATCAAATAAGACCACATTTCCCCACCAAACAAGGATAGTGACATGCATTAAATATAAATAAAACACAGATGTCATTCAAACAAATACAATAAATTATGAATGTTCTTAAACAAATAGGAACACAAAACGATTCAGTGTACAAACTGGGGGAGTCACTCATTAAATATAAATAAAACGTGAATTTTAAATGTAAATGTGAATGTCCTTTAATAAATAACTCACACAATGTGAGGGTGACATTTGATAAATATACTGTATTTCCTTTCAAACTTTCCAAATTATTTCTTTTTTAAAACATAGTTTTTATTTTGTTTTGAAATGGAATAAAAAAATACTTTTTTGAAACTTTGAGAACTTAGAGATGACAATAAGTCTCTGAGACTCTGAGGTCTCCACTGGTTACCTTCCTGTGTGTTAGTTTTGCATTGCATTGTTATAGCAGCATCCTTAAAACAAGTGTCTTAAAAACTTTTAATCTTAAAACCAATGTCTGAAAATATTCGATCATGGAATAATTTTGAAAAATTCTTAAATCAGTCTTAATTTCAAATAATTTTTCTATAGTTCTTAAAAAGCACTTCACACATCAGTTTCCATTTGAAAAACATTAACTATTTCCCAAATTTCTGGAACTGTTGGCCTCAATCTCTCTGTGCTCCCTATTTTAATCTCTCCCTTTTGCTCCCTCTTTTAATCTTAATATTGCTCCCTCTTTGCCCATCCTCAAATCACACCTGAAGACATTTTTCTTCAACTGTGCCTTCAGTTACCTCCCCTCTCTTTCTATCTAAGCATCAAACTATGCCACTGATAATCATTCTGATACGCTATTCCTCATGAAAGACACCATATACAGTAAATGCAAATCAAGGTTAAAAAAAATTACAAAAATTTGTACATGATCTTAAATGTTAAGACATCAGCCTGAAGATTGCGAAAATAGGAAATTTTGGCTTTAGGTATATTCATAAAATAAAGTGACGGGTCACTTTGTGTCAAGTCTATCCTTGGAATAACCAAGGGAATAGCAACATCAACAAACTGAGTGAATGTAGCACTTTGCAAATGAAACCCACGACACCCTGAAATAGTGCTATAATGACAATTGCTATATGTGCACAATTTTTAGAAAAAAATTTCCAAAGCACATTGCATGGAATATACCAAGTAGGAGGGCAATCTTTAAAATAGTCTCTCATATTCTACAAGAAATTCAACGTGATTGCACCTCTACTTTCACTTAGGCCTTTATGATTTATCATTGCATTGAGTTAATGCAATGAATTTGTTGGAATTGCTTCACCTGCTGTAAGTGTCTGGACAACGCTAGTTCAAATGGCCAGCACAAAGTTGACCTATCGTTTGTTTTCACCAGCACAGAGCAGCCCAGCCAAATCCCCCAGCCCCTTCCCGCTCAGCTTTATCAGGTCTCACTGACCTATCACAAAACACATCAATAAGTGACGTGTAGACATTTTATAATAGACTAACCCAACAATATTTGTAAACCATCGCATTTCTCTATACAAATTTTGCCTTAAGCTCAAAACATTAAGCCTGGCCTACTATTCATACATTGTTGATGTAACTTCCAAGCTATTCATTAGATGTGATGCCGGGTGGAAATGGAGGCGCACAGACTGGTTAGAAAGTTGGGAGTCTGTAATGTTCCAACTCAGAAGAAGGAAATAAACAACTTGTGCTCCTTGAAAGCCGGCAAAACAAGCATGTCTGGACTTCTAGATAAAGGGAAAATGCTTACCAGCCACGGAAGGGACGGGCAAGCAAACGAGAATAAAATTGACTAAAATACAAACCTTAAAAAATGCTGATTAGTAGAGATGAATAAAGATAAAGCTAAGAATCTACTTCCTTCAACTTATTTTAAGAGAACATTTCTGGTGCTGACGGGATAAAATTCACACTGAAATATAGTATCAGGTAATAAAGAGTGCAAAGTGAACCGAGGGGAAGGGACAGAGATTAGGCCTGACATTTACAGCATTTTAACTGTGGTAAGAGCTCAGTGATTTTTATGCATTATCCAAGCTTCAAGAACATGCAGGTCAAAGATGAGGAAGCCAGGACAGATACACAGCCTCTAATGAGAACATGGACCTTGATTTAACTGCAAGCATCGTGGTGAAGTCAGAACAAGGAAAGGTGTTAAAATCCCGGATTTTAGAAAAAAAAATTAACTACTGTGGTGGGCGTTATGGAAATATTTCAACATGTCACTTTATTGCTTGTGATCTGGGAGTTTGATCCATTTTACCTATTTTTAATTTGTTTTAATATTTCACTCTTCTGATACTTCCTAAAAGTATTGCTGCCAGACACTCTTTATCTTATTGTATGTTTAAAAAAAACACATGAGTTTTACACAGGGAAGGAGCCTGATACCCAACAGAACTGGCTGAGGGGTTGGCACCCAAAGTTCCAGACTATATTAAAATTAATCTTGTTTCTCAATAAGGGGAGAGGTGAGGATGAATGGTGACTTCAAACCACTCCCCCCATCCTGTGGTCCCAACTGCCTCTTGATTTGGGGGATGAGGAAAGAGTTGGCAAACTAGGATTTATTCCCAATCCTCCCTCCCCGAATAAAATGACAAAGATCGTCTCTTTTGTATCAGTGTAGAAAATACATTCACACAAATGTATAAAAATTAAATACCTGCATATCACATAGGCTTTTTTGAACCACAGGTAAAAACATCTTTTCAAAATACTATTTGTTGAATAAATAATTTTTGTTTGGTCAATAACCATTTTGTAATGTAATGTAATGTAAAGAGAGTAATCGGCTTTGCTTATAGTGGATGTCAAACAGGTCCTAAAAGCTTAAGCAAATATCCTGTGTAAGGAAACAGACCTGTCCAAGCAACCTTACCCAGTGGGTTCGCCAAGTGTATTGTGGTAGCAAGCCTTACAATTTATGAAAGCCTTAGCTTTGATTCTCATATATATGATGAGCTGATTTTTCCCCACACCCCAATTGGTGATCTCCAGCTGTGCTGAAGTGAAGTGTGGGGTCTAGCAACTTAGAGAGAACACAGATCAGCACTGGGATAACCCTTGCAAGAGGCTGTTTCCAGTCCACCTTTTTCTAACCTGCGATATAGCGTGTGCTGCTGACATAGCTGGGGGGAGATAGAGAGAAACCAAAAGCCTTCAACTAGAGCGAGTCAAAATAACAAACAATAAATAAGTGCAATTTACCTTCAATGTAAATTGAATTTACCGTCTAAAAGGGAATATTGGGGAAAATTGGGAAATTCGATTCACGAAAGGTATTCATCCAGTCAGGACAAGGGATCACAGCTCGACATGCAGGTCCTGATAAATGTTATCCATCGCCCACTTGGCGGGAGCTTCACCGTTGGTGTATTTGGAAATGGCCTGTTGGAACCTGGCCTGACGTTGCACATCTGGATCAATGTTGATCCAGTTGTTGGCAATCCATTTGTTTCCCTGGGTGACGACGCAGCCCCCGTGCAACGAGTACTCGTCTTGCTCACCTACCCAGCCTGGAAGATAATCAGGGAAATTAACAATTGGGTAGTTTAACATCCGGTTATTGACGTTCAGAAGCAGGAAATAGGGAAAGATGTTAGGTGCAGGCTTTAAAATGAGAGTGACGCAGGGTAGGTCTCAGTGGCTGTGATGAGGAGGTCTCCATCAGGGGCTAGGCCCTGCCCCACAGGAAGGGAATTTGATTTCAAAAACAGAACACAGCTAACACACGCCTCCTTGTGGTGAATTAAACAATAGCAACAGATTATTCCCGGAACAAAGTGTCTGCAAATTAATATGCAACCCTGTGTCTAGACTGATACTCCAGGACAGCGCTAGGGGTGCGTGCTACATGTCCCTTACAGTGGTCAGACTTTCAGCATATCTGCCCCTAACTCTCCTGAACCCCCATCCTCAAATCCCTTCAGCTCACCCTTTCCCTTGCCTCCTTCAAGGCCACCTCAAGACCTTCCTCTTTGACCATGCTTTCAGCCATCTATCCCCCTTTGCCCCATCTCTAGCTCGGATGTAAATCCTGGACTGTCCAGCGCCTCGGGGCGTCCTCCCTATGTGAAAGGCGCTGTATGAAATGGAAGGATTATTTTCCACAAAACTTGTAAGACACTGTTGAGTGTAGGGGAGCACGTACCTTCACCGTCAGAAAGGTAATTGTACCAGAAGAGAGCCGTGCCTTGCACCGGCTTCACCAGAAGGTTGGCCTGGTCACAGTTTTTACGTGTGTCCCGTAAATCAGTGTCATTCTGGATTAAAAACTGAGGAGAGAAAATTGGAGACAGGAAATGAGAGCAGTGCATCGGCCAACTCAGGGTGAGACTTCCCACAGCAGCGGCCAGTATTTTCAAGAGCAAGAAAGTAAAAAATGGCAATGATCAACTTTTCATTGGCAGCTACCTGGTTTTAAAGATATAAGAACAGTTTCTTCCCAAAGCAGTAGTTTGTGCTGCGGTGTCATTTTATAACAGTAATAATCCGTGCATTTGATATAGAGCCTTGACATATCATTGAGAAGTCTCAAAGTGTGCCACAGATTATTCTATAGTGAATTGACTATATTTGAGTACGAAATGTGGCAGCCAATTGCACAGCAGCGGCCGACAAACAGTAGTGCATTGAATGACAAAATCATTATTTTAAGTCGGTACATTCTGTGAAGCACTTTGAGACGTCCTCTTGGCATGAAAAGCTCTATATCAGATGTCAGGATTATTATTATTACTATCCTCTTATATTAAATTGGCTTCAGGTAGGGGTGTTTGCACAGCCTGTGGGATATTGCTGTGTGCAAATTGACTGCCATGTTCACTCGCAAAATTCACACAGACACACCGGCCTTGCAATACATCGGTGAAGGACTTTGAGACATCATGATGACGTGATAAGGCACTATATCAATTGCAAGGATTATAAGGTGCTGGGAGGTGGGAGACAAGTGTAAATCCTGAACTCTGATGCTCTGCCAACACACTTGAATTGAAATCGATACAAGTGCAGACAGACTGTTCTGAATTAAGGCCACATAGTTTAGAGTTATTTAGGTCAGCCGGGTATCTGACTTGCACAGAGAACCTCTTGCTGTACTTAAAAGTCTCTGGTTCCAGCTACAGAGAAGTCACAGAAGTCGGGTTTACGTGCTAGTTCCAAAATGGATTGCAATTAGTCAAGAAAAAAAGATATTCAAAAGGTGGTTTTGTGTTTACCAGTTCATTGTACGTTCGGTTGTCTGCTACAGGAAAGGCTGTCTCCCCTCCTCCGGATACAGTGTTCAGGTAAAATAGCACCGTCACATACCTACAGGAGAGAAAAGGCCCAGTCGTCAAATCATTGCAAATTCAGCTGATCAGACTCTCGTCTTTGAATCAGAAGGTTGTGGATTCAAGCTCAAGTCACAACTCTGATGTAACAGTTTTCACCAACACTCTTGTCGGAGGTGCTATACTTTGTTGAACCCAGATCCCATATAATAATAATATTTGCATTTGATATAGTGCCTTATCAGGTCATCTAGACATCTCAAAGGGCTTCACAGAATATACTGTAAAGTGAATTGGCTGTATATTTCTGCGAAATGCAGCAGTCAGTGCAGTCCCACAAACAGTCATGGATTGAAGTGACCAATTTTATTATTTTTTTTTCTTGAGGGATTATTATCAGAGGTGTGGAGTAAGGAAATTTAGCTTTCACCCTGCCGGAAATCGAACCCATGTCTCTTGCTTGCAAGGTGAGTGCTCTAACTCCTGAGCTACAGGTGGACATCAAAGATCCCACGTCACAACTCAAAAAGAGGATATTTCTCCCAATGTTCTGTTCAACAATCCGCCAAATAAAATTGCTCATTAATTTCATGGTTATTTGTGGGGCATTGCTGAGTAGAAAATGGCTGCTACGTTTGCTTACAAATACATTCACGGTGAAGCTCTTTGAGATGTCCTCCCGGAATCAAATTGAAGGATTATCATCATTATTTTTGAAGTGAAGAAATGGAGAGCAATTGGACACTTTAACAAACAGCAACCAGAAGAAAGGACCAGTTCATCAACTTTCTGTGTATTGTCTTCATTACCAGGTGTTGCTTGCCACCATCGTCTGCGAGATCTAACTTGAAGTTCAATTTCTCCACGATTTATGCAGCGTCTTACAGTACTCGCATCAACACAGAATCAGTCTAGACTTTCATCATGCAATGGTGAAAATCCCCTCAGCTGTGAGAAATTCAATCACTGCTCTCTTCTCAGCACACGTAACGATGCTAGGCACCATTATGAACTGGAGCCATGTGCCTCCATCTAGTTAGAAATGAACAAAATGTTCACAGCAGAAGCGGGATATAAAAAAGTATCTTGTGTATGTTTTTCATTACTATACCACATATAATAAATCAGAGGCATTACTGATTATATATTATTCATATTTTTACAAAATTATAAAAATCATATTTTTGCTTTATAGAAGGCTGAGCAACTCTGTTCAAAGGCTCTCTGGGTTAACAGTGAAATGGATGACCACTCAATCTTTGACAAATTGCATAATGCAGTTCAATCATTCACTTTATTAGTGGGACTTCCCCTAGAAGGCCACTTACCGACATGAGGTTTCCAAGGCAGAAGATACATTCGATACCAGTTTTGTGTGGAAGCAGCTGGTCTCTGCATAGATCGGCCCACTGTCATGGTGGGCATGATAGTGTCCACCTTGATCATACTTCACCACTTGTAGTGGCTCACTGTGTTCTACAATCTCTGGAGGTAACCGTGTCAGGTTAATCACCCTAAGACAAAGCGTACGTAAAAACAGTTCAAGAACATAGCTTAGAAATATAACATCTGTGGCTGAACCCAGGACTCCAGATTCATTGAAGGAACCCATTAACGCTGTGATGGGAAGATTGAAGGGTTGGGATACCAGAAGGTTGAGTTCAAAACAGCCCCGTCTTCGGTAGACAAAAATACAAAAATGTTGTGGTGTAGTTTCACAGGCCAAGAGATGTTGGTTGTATTGTTTACCTGGACAAGCAGCCTCAAGTACCCCAAAAAGCAGATGGCAACCTCCCTGGGAGGCTCAGTGTGAAATGCATGAGAGAATTAGGTGAAACAAATACTTTGCTGGATACAGTTATTTCTATGCTGCTGAACCATTAGATTTTTTTTGCTAATTATGGATAGGACAACCTCTCCTGTTTGCGTATAACTAGTCTGCCATTTTGCATCAATCAGATGTATACAACAACAAAATTACATTTGTAGAGCGCCTTTCACGTCAGGAGACTATAAGGTGTGACAAAAGCAGTTAATTGACTTGGGGTGGTACGCTTAGTTAAATTCTCTTCATTTAGGGATGGTAATCTGACTGTTTGCTCGTCAAACAGAATTACTCGTAATCTCATAAAATGTACTAATGTAAAGACAAACAAAACCACATAATTATCTTGCATAATCATGGACTTCCTTGTTGCTGAATTTCTATCATTCTCCTTTCTTTACTCTGTGTACTGTGACTTTGCAATTTACACCCCATTATCTGTACCATGATATCCTGCTGAGGGAGTCCTGTTAGCATTTGCTCTGTATTGCTAGTGTAATGGTACATATCTAAACTAGTGCTGCTTTTGTATGTATTGCCTGAGGGGGTTTGAATGCTGTGCAAACGGCCACATTTGTAACAACGGAACAACAGGTTAAAACAATGGAATGTCTGCTGTCATTTATATACAGTAACACAGGGCTTGGACCTCATATAATGGAAGCCGACACAGCATTGCTGGGTGGTGTGGCTCCTCTTCAGATGAGATGCCCTGTCTGCCTGTTCAGGTGGATGCCTGTTAAAGATCCTGCTATTTGAAAAGAAGGGAATCGAATCTGCAGCCTTTCAGTTGATATGGCCCAGCCAGTGCTTTTATCTACCAGGCTATTGGGAGAGTTCACATTTAGTGTAGAAGCTCACCTGTGTCGAAGGGTTCTCAGGATCTGGTGTGCTCCTTCACCCTGGTACAGCCATGCGTTCTTGCTGTTACGAACCAGCTCGCTCTTCTCAACTCCGTGCTGCCTCAAGTATGTC
Source organism: Hydrolagus colliei (assembly GCA_035084275.1). Taxonomy (NCBI): domain Eukaryota; kingdom Metazoa; phylum Chordata; class Chondrichthyes; order Chimaeriformes; family Chimaeridae; genus Hydrolagus; species Hydrolagus colliei. The sequence goes on from CM068753.1 coordinate 4,895,951, forward strand.
TGGAAAGCGTTGGTGTTAAGTTGCTTAAACTCTTCCAGACTCAATAAACCTGAAAGGCAATGTTACATTTTAATTCTGGCCAATTTTCTCCTGAACTCAAGCTAGTCAATTTCAAGTTAAGCCTTTGCTCACCCCTCCCCGGCCCAAACTCCGAGGTAAACAAAGTGTTGTGCTGCAAAGTGTGTCGTCATTCCAGCGATAATGGGCAAGGCACACAATTATGGACTAATTACAGTGTCTCCATCCCAGCAGTAGGTCAGAAGTCACAATAGTCGATTAAGGCAGGTTAGCAGTGGGGAGTTCCAATCTTCCTCTCCCACCCCCTGAGTGGAGAGCAAAGTGGCAGGACAACATTTTATAATGGATGTGTTACCCCCTACGGGTGCCACTCACTCGGGAACAAAAACTCAATCTTCACCATCAATTCCACTCAATATTGCATTTGTTGTCTGCTCTGCAGAGCATTCAAATGGAACAGGAGCTCAATGTCCTTTATATGCAATGTTGCTCCTCAAGTCACTTTATGCAAAAAACATTTCACACTTAGTTGCTAAGCCTTATTTGGGGGTAAGTATGTATGTATATTTTGTCCACAACACAGTCAATCTACTTTGCAATATATTCTATGAAGCGCTTTGTGTTGCACCAACAACATGATAGGGTGCTACATTAAATGCAAATATATTAGTATTATCATCATCATCAGATGCATGACAAGCACATCAGTGACACACCTCTCCCTTAGATAAAGCTTTCTCTTGGGTGCTGAAACAAATATCCTCAAATCCAAGTGCAGAAAAGGGATGTTTGCCTTAAACAGAGTCTCTACAATAAAATCCTACAAAGCCCTTTGGCACGTTTGTGAACATGACAAATGCAACATTCAAATGCAAGGATTATCAATATTTCCATTGCCACTGTATCCACATTTGCAATCAAGTGTTTACCATGATGGAGCTGCATGTGGATAATAATAATGATAATAATACTTTATATAATATCGCATCCTTTATGTCAGGGAGACATCCCAAAGCACATCCACAGTACAAACTGTAAAGCGCAGTAATTGGGTTTTGGGGGGCAAACGCGGATCTCATACATTCCGAACAAGTGAGGCAACGGACATGGAAAACACTGGGAATTTTAAACAGAAACGCTTGGGATGCAGTGTCAGCAGTAACAAGTGCCCACCTCCCCCACCCCCATTCATCCCCTCATCAACTTCTGTTAATTGTAAGGAAGGTGAAGCAAGAGGAATCCAGTGACCTGCTGAAAATTAGCCAAATGCTTATCAGCTATACCTCAATATGTGGTGCAATGACATAGTTTGAAGAGGCAATTGTAGATTATATTTCCATATTTACTAGAAAAGATATTCACTGATGTAACTGGATGGCATAGTTGCCAGACAAGCCAAACGAGTATCTAAAACTTGTTTTAATAGGATTTTTTTTTAATTAGGTATCCGTGAGCTATTTTAAAGGATTGTGGTGATGATTGAAAGATATTCTGCAAAAGAAAATGGTAAAGTCTGTTTGTCAACTAGTTTAAGTTGCCTCTAACCTGGTCTTCAAGACAGACCCATAGGTTTCCATATGTATCAACCAACCAGCAGGGTCATTGGTGTAAAGTTTGGTGTTTTAGGGGCAAGGTGGTGTGAGGTTTGGAGTTCCAGAGACAGAGTAGCTGTTGCTATGTTTCGAACAAACAAACAAAATGACACTTGTATAGTGCCTTTCACGACAGAAGGGTTTATGGTGCATACTTTGCCAGGCTAGTATTAGCAAGGAGCACATTACCGTCTATGTTGCGTGCAAGTATGAATGAATAGGCTAGAGATTCCCTGATGATTGTGTAAGTCTTGTGTGCATGTCAAGGCTCCCCCCCCCACCCACCGGTGTGAATATGCATCCAGGTAAACCAGAAGAGAAGCTAAGATGGTGGTGTAGCGAAAAACATAACAGAGTCTAGTGGAAATTGATTGCCACATGATTAATTTGACCATATATGGCATGAAAGCCATGTCAGAGAAATTATTTTCAGTGTGGTCAAAGGGTGGTACACAGGGTGAGGGATCAGGGACATATCAAATACCTTATAAGGCAATGTCATTATACATCATAATGGATACCCATATGTTGTCACTAAACAATGGTGGTCCCACTCAATAAAAAGGTAGCTCGACCAGGCAAATGTTCATTAACAAATCTGGAATTGCTGTGATAGGACTCAACCAGTTGTCAAAGTCAAAGGAACTATGACCAAATCAAGATTTCGTTCCAGGCGCAGTCGCCGCCCTAAACGATGTGGAAGAAGGACGATGAGGAAAACTAGGTGCCGGGGGAGAAGGCAACGCAGGAGAATTATTCGTAGACCCCGCCATGCAATCTTCAGGAGGAGGCCACAGAAGATTGTGCACATTAAACGCTGCACCAAACCTAAGCCTAAGGAAGACGTGGATATCAAGTTGAAAACAAAGACCAACAAACGTCTTAACGAATCCTTGAAGCAGCACCGAATGCCCCTGAGGCTGACTATCTGAATGCCACGTTGCTACGTAGGAATTAAGAATATCAGTTGAAATTGAATAAATACAAGTAGTTGAGACTTGGGGCAAAAAACACTGCTTTTCCTAGTTTTTATTTGAAAAAAATCTGCAATTGGGACAATACATCAAACCTGGGTAGCCAGGCACATGTTACAGTAGGCAGAGGATAACCTGGGCAATTTAGGTCATGCACTTTCACAAAGGTGACCGGATTGGGTGACTCAAGAAATGACTCAGATGACTGATAAACAGTATAATAATAACCTCACAATGAAAAAGATTCTATTCAATGCGACCTATTGCTAACCCTGAAGTTCCAATAATTAGACAAATCCAGCTCGCCGAATGTGAGCATTTTAAATGGGGCAGTCAGTGGCGATTCCTGAGCTGTTATTTACAACTGAACTCACATCCGCTTGTCTCAAATTAATTTCCTCCACTGAATAACGTGGCAAAAAAGGCAAAAAAGAAAGTTGGAGTAACAATAGTGACATTCTCAAGCACCGACCACAGTGATACAGCACAACATCCATTGTGATTTCATCAGATTAACTTCTGCAGCATTTTCCGCTTGCAATTAGTCAGTGCAAACGACAAAATCAATTTATAAATCTATCCTGACACAGGAAGTTCAGTAATTTGTTGGAGCCTAGTTAAACACCAGTGTGCACGAATGCAGTGGAAATCCATTGCGCAATCAAGTATTTTGCATGAACCAAACCTGAACTGCAGTCGACAGTTACAGGATAAAAAGCTACTTTCCCCCCATAAAAAACTAGAAACATCATTACATTTCCATTTTATGATTTGTATTCCTCTCATTTCCACTAAAGATTCCTGTTCCCTCTATACTGAACATGCTTAATTCTCTTTTCTTGATATTCTCCACCCACCCCCAATTATCTCCTAAACCATTATTTTCTTGAACACTATCCCAATTTATTTCTTCCAGTGGCTAACATTCCTAAAGGGAGTGAAACAGACACTTAACTGTAAACAGAAAGTGAAAAGTTTTTACACATACATTCACACACAAGAAAATGAGCACTTGGGCAAGCTAATCTGTTCAAACGCTATCATATAAAGTCAAGGTCAGCCATCGGTATCCAAATGTAGATCAAATGTGTTTATATTGAACTGGGTTAACGAGTTCTCACCATTTCCATCCGGGTCAGCTTTGAGTCCTGTGTAGATCTCCTGGACGTTCTCTGGTGTAATCCATGTGCTATCCCCAAAGCGCAAAAGTGTCAGAACCTGAAGTAGCAACAAAGCATTTGTATTAATAAAGTAATCCCAAACGCTCTGTACACCGGTAGGGAGAAGGTTAGAGCTGGCTCATGCAGGACTGATGAGATGGTTAGCATTCGTTCACTAATGTCCCAGATAATGTGCCTTTTTCTAATCAAATTGAAAGTGCTGCAGGTTTCAACTACAAAATGCAGAGTGACTACACTTTACAGTAAATCCTGTCAAACACTTTAAGACATTCCTCCCAAAGTAAAAGGCACCATATCAAATGCAATGCAGAATCAAATTCAGCCTGGCTACAAACCTGATACACCTATATCCAATGCTGTAATTGCGCAAATTCATTTTTTGGAATTTCCCTCCATAGGACAGTAATGAGGAGTCAGGACACTCCCGATTTCCCCCTCCTTAGGCCAGAGGACAACAAACTGTTGTGCCTCAACTATCATCCTGGATGAGATCAGCTGATCCCATTCACTCAGAGGACCTAATTCAGCAACTTCCTGATGATAAAAAACCTTTTAATGTGAAATTTTCAAGGTGAGCAAAATACTGGGCATATTTTTGCTATTCTCTCTGAGAGTATTAACATACATCATCAATGTCAAATGAAACACTTCACAGATAAAAACACAATCACCATTAACAATAGTAAGGTATCCATTATCTAAATCTTGAATTTGTTGACAGTCAGGGATATCCTTTGAGAGTCATGATTCTTAGGGAGATGAAACCCAAATCCAACACTGTACCTCCTTCATCTGTAGCTGGCCATCTTGGTTGTGGTCCAGCAGATTGAAGATCTCCTCCTTGCTGATAGCCATCTCATCGATTGCCTCATGCTGGAGGTCGGAGGGCATAATCTGGCTCTCCTGGAGACCTTTCAGCTTCGCCAGGTGGATAATCAGCTTGCATTCCTCTTCCGAAAGGAAACTGGGAACCTCTGAGGTGGGGAAAAGAAGATGAGAAGATAATGACTGCAAATATACAGTAAAAGATGCACAACATATTTATTTTGTCTCTTTCACTTGCTCTGCTTAGATTGGGAGGAGAAAAATGTTAACTGTACAGTACATACACTGGTAACTTGTAGAAAAATTCTTATGCAAATAGGACTTTGCTCTTAGATAAGTCTCCTTGGAGCCTGGAGCACAGAAGACATACCCCACTCCATTCCCACAATGTTATTTTAAGCACGATACTCATTTTTTAATACACAGTCACTACACTTTACAATATATGTCGTGACATCTCACGATAACGTTTGGGATGTCACGACAACGTGATAAGACCCAATATCAAATGTGAGGATTATCATAATCTTAAGAGTGAAAAGATGAGTGAGGTCATTATGATTTGAACCCAGAAAATAAGCTTTTTATAACACCTTACTGCACTCTTCCTCCTTTCTCCCCTTATATACATTTGACTAAATACTGTGCAATACATTTTGCTTTTAAATGAAAAAGATTATTTATAAATATTGCATGAACTAAAGAAAAGATTGAGATTCATGAGTAAAAGTTTTGAATTACATGGAATTTATATTACAATCTATATTTGGCCCATAATGTCTGAATGATGTGATAAGGCACTATATCGAATGTAAGGGTTATTACTACTAAAGTACACACAATAGTCTATCATATCTATCCAGTAAGACCAACAGCAGTTTATGTGACTGCTCAATGGATTCACTAAATTGTGATTAATTTCTGATATCCTCTTTTAAGAGAGATTCTTTATCCTGCATTGGGAACTGTAAAGTGCAGTAGTGGGGCAAGTTGTTGTGTTAAATTCAAAATCCAAACCGGTTTTGCAACTTTCAAACAATTTGCATCATTAAATGCTGTTTATGTTGGTGAGATGCTTTCCATGTCATTAAAACACGGTTAGTTACACAATAATACTCTCAAACAAGAGAAGGGTTAAATTAATGCAGGGAAACCTGGCGTCAGGCACAGCAAATGCTGACTTGGGGCCAGATCCTTTAAAACGGTTTGATGAGAGCGATGCCCAATTGTAAGTCTCCATTCATTTTTTTAAAATGGAAAGCGGAAATTTAAACTTTCTCAATCGTTTAATCGGAAAATTCATTCCGGAATATTTAGGGAGAATCTATTGTTTGGAGCATCGGTAACAGCAGGAGGGAGAGGAGTCTGTCAATTACTGTGGGTCGAAAACATTAAAATGACTAAGGAGCATTTGCACTGGGAACCTTTCCTGGGAAACTTTCGTTGTAAGGTTGCACTCTTTTCGGAAACATCTAATTGTTTCCACAAAACACAAGTGTCCTTCATTCTGCCTCTGTCTCGCAAATCTAAGAAGTGTTTCAGCCACTAAGTACATGTGGGGTTTTTTAACGTCCACATTGTGTTGATTTCATTCCCTTAACACAGGGCTGTTTTACAATTTCAATCAATTTCATTTAGTTGTGAATCTCGACCAGATTCCACGTTCATCTGGTACAGAGAGGAACGGATTTGTTTTTATTGCCAGGTTAGTTTGTAAACCATGTCATTGCATTTTACAAACCCTGCCATTTCAATCCCATTTTTGTTTTTCTAGAAGATCCCAAGGAATTGCCACCACCTGGACGGCTTTCTATATTCCAAGCTCTGGGGGAAAGTTACAAATGTAACATTCAAATCTGATTGTTTATATTCCGGAAGAGCAAGCAGCAAACCTTGTATCAACTCGGCTGATACCAAGTTGCATTCACTCTATTTGCACGTCTTTGCCCGGCTAATATTAATGCAGCCGAGATAAGCAGAACGCTACAATTTTTTTTAAAAATGGTTATGATTTGGGCTAAATAAGAAATTTGTTTTGCAATTTCTGAAAGGACCTGGGACAGAAATCAATGACTTCAAATGAAACCAACACACACATAGATAGGCTCAGCGCAAAATCACGCTGATTTCCAGCTTGGCAAATATATAAAAAGTGAAGTGGATTTGACGAAAAACACAACTTTTTGCAGAGCATTTAAAAAAGCACGGAACATGACTTCACCACGGATGCTGAAAGAGAGCAACGAGCTCATTGTAATCGGTTTCTTCCAAAGACAGAAACGATACAATCAAAATGATTGACCGAACGATTGCTCGATTTCTTTAAAAGTTAAATTTTGACTGCGCGCATCAAACATTGATTTATTTTCGGTTTCAGAAATAAATGTTTCATTCTATTTCGCAACCCCACAGTTTACTGTTTAACGCAGGATAAATACACCAGAAACGCATTTATGTGGCTCAGTGAATAATCTCCTCTAACAGAAGTGGAAATCTTAACATTGGTAATGTCAAGAAATCGTTTAAACTACTCATTTGAGTATTAATAATCACCATATACATTCAATTAAACCTGCGTTAACACATAGACTAACCAAACACTAAATGTCCATCTTTCCAAAATATTGATACAAGGAACGATAGCACAGTATTTAGTTACAAGTCACACAGATTCCTAGGAAAGATGGTAAACAGAAAGGGACATTAACGGCTGGAAGAAATGCCAATGCATTAAATCCTTGCAAATGTGATTACAACAATTTCAACACTGCTTTAATCTCCCAACAGAATCTGCATAAGGGTCACCCATCAAACAAACAAGTTTTAATGTGCCTGAACTAATGAGATCGGGAAGTCTTCGATTTATCTCTCTCCTCCTCCCCCCCACCCCCCAAAAGAGGTACAATCATCTGTAATGCAGCATTTTATCAGTGGACAATTACTGAGCTGCGTGTGGAAGGGCTGCAAAACACAAACAAGTCTCCAACAGTGCTGCATGGGGAGTCAAGCCATGGAATAATTCTGATGACACACATTGCAGCCAACCCACCGCCCCCTGGCCAGCACCTGCTGGCACCAGCTTCAGGCCCTGAAACGCTAAACAATCAGAGCACTTCGCAAACAAAACGCTAGCATTGTCCTTAACCCCAGCGACTGCACAGACCAGCCACCGAATGAGAGGGGATTAACAGAGCTGGCCTCCTATAAAATCAGTCAGTCAAACTAACATTGGGCGCAATAGTGAGAGACAGCAAGTTAGTCATTTGGGTCTCACCAAGTTATTTGTAGCTTAAAGAGTAAACATGAGCTTCGAACCAACTGGAAGTGCCATTAACGCCAAACTCGGGATCTCACTGTTTATTACAGTGTACCTGCTGCCCTGTGCTTGTCAGGGGATGTCTGTGAAGATGGGCAGCTCCACCAGGTGCCTGCCCATTCCCAAGGCCATGGCCTTGTGCCATGACATTGGCTATGTGGAGATGCGGATCCCCAACTTACTGGAGCACGAAACCCTGGCTGAGGTTATGCAGCAGTCCTCCAGCTGGCTGCCTTTGTTGGCCAGGGAATGCCATCCAGACGCCAGGATCTTCCTTTGCTCACTTTTTGCTCCCGTCTGCTTGGACAGGTAAGACATTCTTTCTGAGAATCTGATTTTGAATGGTTATTGGTGACACGTTGTATTTAACCCCCCAAAATAATAATCCTTGCATTTGACATAGTACCTTATTGTGTCTCAAGGCAGCTTCATAGAATATACTGTCCAGTGAATTGACTGTATATTTTATGGGAGAAAATGTTTGAGATCCTATAATGCCTCTTCAAAAAGGTGGTGGGATAGAGATCGCATGTAGAAATGTGTAATGTGCACATTTATTTGCTATTTGTTTCGTTTCCTTGTCTGATTCATTCAAAGAAGAGTTTTAACCATAGGCTCAGAGTAGTAAAAATGAGCCAGTTTGATGAGATTTAAATCCTACACATTTAATAAACCAATTAGTAAAGTAAAACTCACACAAGTTGTATCAGTCAGGACCATGAGTTTTAATATGAAAATGCAAAGTCAGAGTTACAGGTAAACTATATATACAAGTCGCACAAAATCCAATTTAATCAATAATCTGCCTGGTGTAATTGATACTAATCCATCCCCCAAAAAATTGGTAAATTCAATCCATGACTGTTTGTGGGACACTGTTCCTCCTACGTGAAAGGCACTATACAAACGTCATTTTGTTGTTGTTTTTGTTGTTGCAATTGCTACTGCTCTGGTGCTCCCAAACCAACAGATGCAGCTCCCATCTGCTTACCCAGAAATTCTATATATGGTTTATAATGATGGGCATCACTATAATACACGAAAGGCATGATTTAAATCCAATGCAAGTTGTTGTATCTAATAAATCACACATAAACCAAAGATAAATCAATTGTAAAAATCATAGCTAAAATCAGGTGTGTGCTGGCTGAGTTGTGGTAGAGAAATAAAATGCATTTATCACAAATAACAGAGATGCTTAATCTTGGCTTTTGACTCTGTTCAGGTTTATATATCCTTGTCGCAGTCTCTGTGAGGCAGTAAGGAATAGCTGTGCCCCAATCATGGCCTGCTATGGCTACCCATGGCCCGAAATACTCAACTGCAACAAATTTCCTGCTGACCACGGCTTGTGCATCACTTCGATCGGCAATAAGTCAACATCACACAGAAGGAGTAAGTGGTTTAAATTTAACCCTAGATTTCATGTCCATGTGTCAGTATTTTATGGATTCAAACTTTCAAACTAATTTTGTCCGGTTGGCAAATCATTTGTTGAATTTAAAGGAGTTGAATTTAAAGGAACACCACCACACTGACTCCATACGCAAATATGCTGCTGTCATTGTCTTGATTCATTGTTCAATGGTATAACACATCTTAAGTAAAAATCAGGACAATTTCAATAAGAGAATTCAAGTTGTTGTGATTTCAGATGAGGCTCTCCATGCCAATCTAATGCTTCCTATTTGTCCCTCAACAGCAAGCAGCAGTGTTAGCTGTAGTGCTGAGAGATTAGTTGCCTTCTTCTCACTCCCACCCCTGTGTAAGGAAATGATAAGATGGGCCAATAGAAAAGTGCAGAAACAAAAATTGTGGGCTTTTAAAATTTTACGAGAAATTGCAGCGAAATTTGGTAAAAATTTGCGGGAAGTTGATTGGTGGTGCTGACGTATATTGTGAAACAACCTGCATTCAAATTGTAGGCATATATTTCCTGAACATGTAGTAATGTTTAAAATACTAAAAATGTTAATTTGAAAAGTGCAGCATTGAACAAGAATTTGCCGGAGGAGCTCAGTTTAGACTGAGTGCCACCAAAGCCAACATCCTGCACGTACAACTCCCACAATCCCAACACTCCCCATTCTGCACATGTGCGACCAATGTTGCTCTACTCCCAGTAGCAATGTTGAGCAAACAGCACGAGAGCCGAGCACAGGTTTGCAGTGGAGGGTTTGACTGCTTGTAGCAGAGGAGCTTGTTTATAGCGGCTGCGCAATTCTATCGGCACAGGTGATAAGGCAGAATGGCGAAACCTTACAATACTTCCATTCAGATCATTGTAACGCGTGCCATGTGTCCAACCTGCAAATAATAGATATTATTTAAAACACAGGGTTGCCTCAAGCAAGCTGTCAAGACTGTGAACTGGAAGAAACCACCTCATCGAAAGAAATACTCAACACGTTTTGTACCAATGATTTTGGTAAGGCTCACACAGTAATTGCAACAACGTTAAAACCTCTCAAATAATTATTCTGAAGTGTAATTATTCTGAAGAAGAATTATTCTGAAGCACAAAATGCTGATTTCAAACTCGTACAGTTGGGGCTGACACTCTAATGCAGTGCTGAGAACGTGTTGCATTGCTAAAGGTGCTGACTTTCGGATGAAACATTGGATGAATCCAAGGTCCTATCTTCCTGTTCAGGTTAGGCATGGAAGATCACAGGGAACTGTTTGAGAAAAGAAGGGAATTTCTCCCTATGTCCCGGCAAACAAGCCCCCACATAAAATTGGTTATTCACTTAATGGCTGTTTCTGGAATATTGCTGTGCGCAAATCAGCTCCCATGTTTGATTCAAAATATACCTTCACTGCACTTTCTCTGAAGCTCTTTGAGGTGCCTCTTGACTTCAAATGTGCTAATCTCAAAGATTATGAGTAACAATAAGTAAAACCATTAGCATTATACTAGCTCCTCAACACTACTGGAAGGATGTTATATGATGTAATCGGATGTTGGCAGGAATGTTTGATAAGTAGGCAAAAAAAGTTTTGAAATGCACTCTTGAAAGCAAACTCACTTCAAATGTTATTCCACTTCTCTACAGCTGCCAAAATCAGAATCTCAAAGAAAAACACAAGTTCATCCATACTCTCGGTGTTCGAGATGGACAGCAGGTTAGAGGTCATCAAGCATGGTCCCCTCCTCAAGCCGGACATCCAACCCAAGCTTCAGAGCTGGCTCGACCTGGACGCCACATGTGTCCAGAACATGACCCGGGGCAACCGTGCAGGGACTTACGTAATTGTGGGCCAAGTCCACAATGGCAGAGTTGTGGTGAACAAAGCGTACATGTGGCAAAGGCGTGACAAAAACTTGATGCTGGCTGTCAGAAAATGGAAATACCACAGGTGCCGAGTGTAAAAAGTGAAAGAAACAAATTATATATAATCTATTGTGCAAATGTAAAAAAAAATCCTGTAAAGTACTTTATCCTTTCCAGTGCTGGCATCTATGTCTGTTTCCAAATTCACATTACGAATTTAAAAGTCAAAAAGCAATCTCCATTAATATGAACTAATCGCTGAAAGTAGAAACAAGGTAGTGGATTTTTAAAACTTATATGAATCTGACTGAAAATATCATCTTATTTACCCTTCCTGCACCAGCAAAAATATTCCATTAAACATCCACAATATTAATATTCTGCGGTTAGTGCAGAATATTAATAACCCATTTGTTTAAGCTGACGAAAAATTTCCATGATGGAATCCTCTTGTACATAGTTTTGCAGCTGGAGACAGCTCAAAAGAAACTTCACTGTAAATAAACAAATATAAATTCTGTTTTTAAATGTTAAGTTGAAATACTATCTTCAGAATTGAGTAGCCTACCTCTTTTTCTCAGTCTCCTTGTTGTTACCAGATTTCTTTTGTTTGCCTTTTCATTTGAAATTTTTGCTATTTCTTCCTTGCTGTTTTGCTCACTTTCCTCTCTGTTCTTTAAGCACTCAGACATGACTCAACATGAAGGGCGCTATATAAATGCAAGTTGTTCTTTACTCCTCCCACAAATCCTAAACTAAGCAGAGTGCAGAAATGTCACAACACAATAGCAGCCTCAGAATAGAAACTGTATTCTTTTTCTCAGAGAATGTCTGCAGTCTGTTTCATAACTTCCAGGCAAACCCTTGCTTGTATCTGTAATTCCAGTGCGTTGGGCATCCTCCCGACGTGAAAGGCACTATACAAATGTAATTTTGTTGTTGTTGTTCAATCTCACAAAAATACTGCGACCTACCAAGCACTGGTTATTTGATTGAACAATTTCTGCAACTTTGTATTAGAGACGTATCTTGTAATACAGATCAGATGGTTATGATATTTATCTTGTATTTATAGTATTGGAGTCTTGTCCTAGCTATCCAAGATAATAAACAGGTTCCAAGAAAAGTGTATTATAGGTTAATCAGAAATGTAATGGTATTTCAATTTAAAGTTTTCTGTATGTACGAATTTTATTCCCTATTTCAGATGCTATACATACTTTTTGATAACACAATAATTCAACTTTTTTGTTAGTCTTGCTTTTTTTTAGTCAGCTGGCAGCCGTCTGACACCTCACCACAGTGACCTTTGTTTATTATATGTGGAGAGCAAGTGCTGCCAGACACTGTGGTGGGTGGACCAATCCTCACCTGATTTTCACAAGCATGCACTTTCCAACACAAGTACACAACAATAAGAATGATTAATTTCCATTCGTGTGAGGTACTTGCTGTAGAACTGTAGCCTGGCACAATCAATGTCTTCAGATGAGAGGGTTAAGAGGAGAAAACTGAAACAAAATATCCCTAGAAAAATAGCACCTGATTAAATCCCAGTGTGGTAATAGTAATAATGAATGATTGTCGTGCCTTATCAGTGAATTGAGTATATGTGGGCAAAATATATTGTTTTTGTGATTCAAATATTATTTTGACATATTTTGATATTCCTATTTTGACATTAGGAATATCCTCTCTGTATTGCATTCACAATTTCAAGAAGTTATCATGCCAATGAAATTACTTCTCTGAAATTATGACTTTGGTTTATTGAGTGAAAAATGAACAATACAAAAAAATTGCATTAGTTTGATATATCACCAAACAACAGTCATAAGAACTTGAATTTTATAGCAGGTTATCACATCAAACCTCAAAGTCTGTTAAAATTACTGTCAAGTATAAGAGTCGTTTTAGGCATATATGAGCGATTTACAACAGGAAAACAGTATATAACAAAACACCCAATGAGTAAATGGGCAATTAATCTCAAGGATTGTTGGCCAGAACACTTGGAGAAACTCTTATCTCTTTTTGAATCATATAATAGTATCTGTAATGTCTACCCAAGCCGGCAGATGAGATGTCAGTTTTAAGGTCTAGCGAATCAAAACACTTGTCAATGAAGCGTTCCCCCAGGGCTGCTTTTGTGTCAGCCTTGAGAATTAGGTTAATTCTCACAGGGCCTTGAACTGGCTGAGAGAGAAAGGGGAACAATCCCTGATTGAAACTTGGAAGTTATTTTAAATTCCAATTACAAGGACTCTGCGAGCATATAGCATAATGTGGGAACATCATACTGCTTTTCTTTTGGCCTAGCATTTCCTAAAATAGCTACCTTCAAGGAGTTCCAAGGCTCCAACACTGCCACTTTATAGTTTGTGTTTTTGATCTAAAACTCCTAAAGAAAAGCAAAAGCACCATATCTTACCAAACAGAAGTGGCTTCATGCTCAGTGTTTTCATGTAATGTACCTTGTTAGGTAACAGGTCCAACCTTTGTACATGGCCAACCTGCAAAGAATTCAAAATTGTTATGGCTGTTCATAATAATAACAATCCTTGCTTTTGATATAGCACTTTACACGTCTTCTAGACGTCTGTCTCAAAGCACTTAACAGAATATACTGTAAAGTGAATTGACTGTAAACTTTGTGGGCAAACACGGCACTCAATTGCGGCGCACAGCAGTGTCCCACAAACATTCGTGGATTGAAAATGACCAATTTATTATTGTCTTTTTTGAGGAATTATTATCAGACGTGTGGAGTAAGGAAACTTGCCCAAGGTTTCACCCTGCCAGGAATTGAACCCAGGTCTCACTTGCTTGTAAGAGTGCTCTAAGCTACACTGAGCTACAGAATTCCAGAAAACTGCAGTGGGCTACAGAACTCCCAAACTAAAAACGTACAAGATATTTCTTACAAGTGTTAGCACAGTGGAAAGATTGGTGCTGAAATGCATTTAATTTGTTTTCCCAAAATCATTGCTTATTCAAGTTTTGTTAACAAGATCAGTTTGCTTCCTTTTCTCTCACCACACATATTGACTGACCAAATGAATAAGTATCGTGTTAACAGCCTTTGTTGATGTTCCACTATCAGACTCATTGAGTATTATTCGAAAGCAGTTTGGGTTGATTCAACCGTAGATCTCCTGCTAATGTTAGTCAAGATTATAACAATAATAAAGGTATACGACCAACAGTGTTTCTGCTACGGTATCGTTCTACCTTGTACTGAACAGCAGTACCAGAGGACACAGCTTGCAAATGAGCTCAAACCAAAACCGCAGAAACACTACTTCAGTGAGTGAGTAGTAAACTTATGTAACAGGCTCTCTATAGAAAATCAGAAGTTGCTGGGGAAACTCAGCAGGTCAGGCAGCATCCATGACGAAAGGAAAAAGAGTCAACGTTTCGGGTCTACAATCCCTTCGTCAGAACTGAAGAAGGGTTATAGACCTGAAATGATGACTTTTCTTCCTTTCTCCATGGATGCTACCTGACCTGCTGAGTTTCCCCAGCAACTTCTGTTTTTGTTTCAGATTCCCAGCATCTGTAGTATTTTATGTTTTCCCTATAGAAAATCTTTGTTTCAAGAACAGATGGATCTTCATCTTCTTTCGCTTAGCAAGTTCTTATATTCTTAAAAACTGCAAAACTACGGTCTGAAAGCAACTGATTCCAACCCATTAACTTTACTTGGTCATGAGGATTACAATCACTGACCCAGATAGTACTGTGTAAAAACAAATCAAACAACAGATGGGAAATGAGTGTCATGTACTGTAGGGTGCATCAAACGCCCCATGATTCTTAAAAGTGTTTGTTTTTGACTTGTCCCTAGATTAAATATTTTCTATTTGGTAAAAAAATAACTTCTGCAAAATTTCAGCAAAATTGACATTTGTTTATGTGGGCCACCGGACGTTTGAATATTTGAGTTGCAAACCTGCCAAATTCGGCAACCTTGCAGTTAAACATTTCAAGTGCACGGTGGCCCACCTAAACCAGCTTCAAATTACCTAAGATTTTACTGGTGGTGTTTTCTACACAAATGGAAACTTTTTAGACTAGGGACAGAAAAAAATCTGACGGAAGGGGCGTTTGATGCACCCTAATGTACTGTACATAGAGAATGAAGTAAAACTGCAGCAAGATGCTTCTCAAATATTTCTATGCAGTGCATAAATCACCTCAAAGCTTTCTTCAATAAAATTTAATTCTTAAACTCAATTTGAATTATTTTCTATGCATCTATGATCAGCCTAAAATAATCTTAAGCAAAACAATGTTCCACTGAAAGGCTAAATTTGGGTAGTACTGTATACAATAAATGAAAATGTAGACAACCTGTTTCAATTTAAAACTCCGGGCAAACCATTTAAAAAAAAAACATCTACAGTAATTTAAATTCAGTAATAGATCATCTTTAACTTCTGTATAACCTCAAATTATTTTGATCCTAACAATTCTCTTTACTGCTCCATGAAACCCAGATCCCTAATTCTTCAAGTGTTCTCCATTAACCAACTTATATTGAAATGATGGGCACCGAGAGGTGGTATTTGCCACATATTCTAAAAGGGTAGAATTCTGCTCTCTCTGAGTGAGCCTGTTAGAAATGGTTGATGCACTTCATGAACTGACTCGCTATTCAGCATATAAAACGATCAATTTGCACAACAAAATCTGCATCATAAAATCCTATTGATTCACAAGTCCATGGGAAGGAAGGAATATACATTTAAATTGGGCATTTTTAGCAGTTTATCACTTATGCCTCGGTCGCTTTTCCTACAATCTGCACTGATTTTGTTCAATTCCCATAGATCTCAGTGCTCTGTCATACAGTACCCCCTACACATATATCTATCTATTTACTGCCATGTATCCGGCTAACTGTTGGTCATTTTTTAATTAATTTTTTACTTAATTATAATTTTTAATTGGCTGACACAATTAGTATTGTGTCTGAGGCCCATTCTACATACCATCATCTCTCAATCCATCACATACCAATGCCGCTGACCCCCAGACCCACTTCTCCCAACCCTTAGAACACCCCACCCCCCACTCCCCCCAAAAGCCCTCTCCCCCAACCCCCACAGAAACCTTTCTCCAAACCCTAGCTCCACCTCATAGTCCACCCCCAACCCCTAGCCACCCACCACCATCCCCCAGAGAACCCCCCTCCCCAGAGAAACTCCCCTCCTCCCAACCCCCAACCTCACATCCCCCCAAGTCCCCTCCTCCCCAAACCGTGACCCCCTCAAACCATGTCTCCCCCAAGCCCTGGCCCCCAGATTCCCAACTCTCACCTTGATACCCTCGAGACGCTGCAATCGGCCGAGCGGGGAGAGGTTGTTGTGGTTGGGGGGTGAAGGTGGAGGTGGTGTCGGTGCCGTGGTGGCGGCAGCGGGAGGCGCTCTGTGAGCCGGGGCAGAGGCCGGGCCCCCCGCGGCGCTGGTGTCGCCCTCCCCGGTGTAGTAAACATAGAGCAGCAGCGCGATCACATTGACGATGTAAACGTGAACAAACACCATGACAACCAGGAAATAGGAACGGGAGCACACGCTCTCCTTGGGCGACATGGCGTCCGGTGCCTGGGCTCTCGGCGGCGGGTTCAGCGGCACATAGAGCGGGTCCGGGTGGGGCTGAGGGCGGGTGGGGAGGGGGCGGGAACGGCACTGGCTCGCGAGCCGGGGAAACCGTTATTTTCGAACGGCGGCCACAGCTCAGACCTCAGGCCAGAGCGCGCCGCCCCCCCACGTCACCGCGCCGCCCACGTTGCCGGCTCTCGAGCGGGTGGGCGGGGCGGGCAGGCGTGCTGCGTCGTGATGTCACGCCACGCGCTGTTAATCGCTGGGGGTCGTCAATCAGTTTGGAGCTGTCAATCAGTTTGGAGCTGTCAATCACACGGGCGCTGTCAATCACACACAGGAGCTGTCAATCACACGGGCGCTGTCAATCACACACAGGAGCTGTCAATCACACGGGAGCTGTCAATCACTGTTGACTGTCAGTCAGATGAGAGCCGTCAATCGACTGAATGCCTAGGGACGCCTTCCAAAGTGCAAGACCCTTTACAAATGCAACCTGTTTTTGTGGTAACCTTCTCTCTCCTCACAGCCGTACCCGCTGCCTCCGCTCTACTGGGCCCGGCCTCCCCGAATCCTCCACTCCACCCCTCCCTCAATCCCTCCACCCCCACCCCTCCTCCTTTTCTATTTTCGGGTCACACGTGAAGATCTTTGTGTTCGATCGCGCTTACAGTCACCTTCCCACTCACCCCCCCCCCCCCCCCCCCCCCCCCTGGCTCGACCTTGGGCTCCGCTATTCTGAATCGCTCCGAGAGGGCGCTGTATAAATCCAAGTTGTTGTTGTTGGTGGTGTTGTACAGCCTGAGCTGTCTCTCACTGTAGACTGTCAATTAATCACATGTGGACTGTCAATCAATAACAGGGACAACTCACTTTTATTTAATGGCTATGTGTGTTAAATGTCCCGGACCAGCGAATCACCAAATACATTATTTAATCATTGGTCTTTGTGGCTGTTGGTGGGACATTGCTGTGGGCAAATTGCCAGTTATATTCACCAGCAGAATACACAGTCACTGCACTTTGCAATGGAAAACACTATGAGATATTCTCCTTCTATGAAAAACGCTATATCAAATGCACAGATTATTATCATCAGGATGAGGTGCCGGTGGGTCTTTTCTTTTTGTCTATTGACATTGCAATCATATTGAGAGAGTTGCCATGGCTACAGCAAGCAGTCAACAGCTGTTCGATTTCCTAATATCCTGACGGAAAAATGGCCTGTGATCTCATCTGGAATCAATTCTCCGTTCAGCATGAAATGACAAACAATGTTCTACTCTGCACGAAGATCCAGCGCAAAACAGCGGATAATCTGTGGCGAAGGTTAAACTCAATGTGTTTATGATGGCATGGTCCATCCGCTGCCTCAGTTAGGATTTGGAGGTTGCAGGTTCAATTTCCAGGTTAGTGCTCAGTTTGCTGACCTCAGCAAGGGTCACAAACTGGTCTCAGTGAGAGGCAGAGTTCCTATTCCTGATCTGGTGGAAAGTGAGATGTGTGGATGTCAGACATGGACAACAGCATGAATGCTTCCTCTTAAGACTACTTCAGTCTCACACATGAAAAATGGCTACTTAATGTTGTTTGTTTCGGCCTCCCTAATTCCTTTCTCCATAGGCTGCAGATCATCCAGACCCTGCAGCCCATGTTCTCTCCCGCACCAGCCTCCATAAACCTACCACCCCCATTCCTGCCCGACTCCATTGGCTTTCCATCATGCAGAAGATTCAATTCAAGAACCTGGTCCTCATCTTTAAAGCCCTCCATGGCCTTGCCCCACCCTACTTCTGCAACCTCCTAATCCCCTACCTGTCCACTCCATCTGCTCAGTGGGCTCTGGCCTTCTCCACATTCCCCAACCTACCCGCCCCACCATCGGCGGGCAAGCCTTCAGCCATTCTGCCCGCAGCCATTGGAATTCACCAGCAATCCCTCCGTCTCGCCCTTCCTCCCCTCCCTGGCTTCCTTCAAGTCCCGCCTCAAGACCTTCCTCTTCGACCATGCCATCAATCACCGCATTTCCCACCCCCCCACTCATTTCCTTCCAAACCCTAGCTCAGGTACGAAATACTGATTGTCCAGTGCCTTGGGACATCCTACTGACGAGAAAGGCAAAACTGAGGATCAGTTCACAGGATCGCAGGATTGGTTCAGATGATGAAGACCTTTAAGTATCCCTGACCTCTTCTCTTCCGAACATCTACATGTAAAAATGAAGAAGCATCAAGCTGCTTTTTAAATGAGTCCAGTGTCCTGGCCTCAACCACTCTTCCTGGCAACCTGTTCCACTTGTTAATTACCCTCTGGGTAAATAAAAACTTCCCGGTGTCTGTCTTGAAATTGCCCTTTACAAAAGGACACAATTCAAAAATTGTGTCCTCTTCTTATGCTGCCTTGGTGCATCCTGAAGTATTGATCTGAATTGGCATCCATGGTATGAGACTGTTATCGGGGCGAGGGCGAGCGAAAAGAGGCATGAGACCATCTATCTCTATCCTGCCCTTTTTTCCAAGTAAGGCACAGGAGACAAATAATGGCAATTCAAAATACATAAATACATGAGATAGGCCCCTAAATGAAAAATACAGTACTGTACCTAAATATTTAAGCAGCTACAGTGACCCCTACTGGTCAAACATTAGATACAGTGATTAATAATAATAATCCTTGCATTTGATATAGCGCTTTTCACGTCTTCTAGTTGTCTCAAAGAATATACTGTATATTCGTGGACGAAATGTAACAGGAGGATGTCCCAAGGCGCTTTGACAGTCAGTGTTTCAGATGCGAGCTGGGGTCAGGATTGGGGAGGGTGGAGGGAAGGGGGGGCGGTGACCGATGGTATGGTCGAAGAAGAGGGTCTTGAGGTGGGGCGGGTGGGTCGGGGTACATGGAGTAGGCCGGATAATGCTGTTATTTGGCATAGCACCTGATCGCATCATCAAAACAACTCAAAGCGCTTCACGGGATGTACTGTAAAGTGTAGGAATGGCATACTTCCCAGTGACGCTATTATGCACAAATGGACTGCAGTATTTAACAACAATAACAGTTTAACAACAACAACAGTTATGCACAGCACAAGACACTGAAACCCCCTTCTTTTTTCGAAGAGAACCATGAAATCTTTAAGATCCACCTTTAAACAAGTAGACGGGACCACAGTTTAACATCTCATCTGAATGTTCATCTTACCTCACAGTAAAATCCATCCAAACGTATGGCTTCTGTCCAGGTTGCAATTAAAGGCGTGGAAATAATTGTGCGTGGTTTTGAAAAACGACAAGGAAATTGACCAGATGAGGACACAACAAGATGTGTGTCCTTGTTTGGAGTGGGGGAAATGAAATGACGTTTTAGCAGGCGACTCGCGTTATTAAGAAATAAAATCTGCGTCCCTGGGTGGGCTTGAACCACCAACCTTTCGGTTAACAGCCGAACGCGCTAACCGATTGCGCCACAGAGACTGACACTGGGAGTAGCTGACTGGCCTATAAACAGCACAGCTGCTCTATGTTAAGCGTCTTCCTCATCCAGCTTTGGGAAGTCCTCCCTACGCTGTCTAAATGCAGTTTGTTGTTGTTGTAAGGAATAGAATGTGCACTTCCTCCCTCGAGGGGTAAACCTTACTCATCTCGTTCCGGCAGATGCAGTATTAGGCAAAGGTTGGCAAGAGCCAAGGCTCGGAGACCCCAGCGTGTGTGTGTGTGTGTGTGTGCGTATGTGAGTTCAACCACCAATAACAACAATGAAATTATACTTGTACAGTGCCTTTCACGTCGGGAGGACATCCCAAGCCACTGTACACTGCG
Source organism: Hydrolagus colliei (assembly GCA_035084275.1). NCBI lineage: Eukaryota > Metazoa > Chordata > Chondrichthyes > Chimaeriformes > Chimaeridae > Hydrolagus > Hydrolagus colliei. Next base: position 4,916,553 of record CM068753.1, read on the forward strand.
TCAATCCCAAACTGGGAACGGGGGGGGAGGGGGAAGGGGAGGGAAGGTGGGGGATTAGGAGTTGCCGATGGGACCACCGAAGAGGAGAGTCTTGAGGCAGGACTTCCCTGTGACCAGCTGACCCCATGTGGACCTGTCCACTCCCTCCGCTCAGCAGGCTCCGACCTGCTCCTTGTCCCACACCCAGCCCACCCTATCTGCCTTTATGCCTCCAACCTTTGGAGGTCCATCACACCGCCCCTTCCCCTCACACCCACCCCACCCCCCCTCCCACCCCCCATACTCTCCCTCCCTTGCTTCCTTCAATGTCCATCTCAAAACCCTCTTCGATCGCGTCTCCAGTACCCTCCTGATCCCAACCCCCCCCCCCCCAGCTCTGGTCAAATTCCTGACTGTCCAGCGCATCGGGTAGTCCTTCCGATGTGGACGGCGCTGCACGAATGTCCTTCGTTGCTGTTGTTTACCATATACCAAGCATTTTCAAACATGCTCCCAACATGAAAGGCGCTGCATCAAACGCAAGGATTAGTTGTCGAGACTCAGGGATGTGCATTTAGGAAGAGGGGGGGGGGGGGGGGTGGTGGTGTCCACAGGCATGGAAACCTACCCCAGCAGCCACCAGCCAGCTCCGTCTGTGACGGCGAGCCATCGTTTGTGCAAATGTTAGTGCAACCTTGTGAGTGGAAGCCACGATAATATTAGTGTAGTTGTTACTGCAATATCATTAGAGCATCGGTGCAATAGAATATGTTCTATTGTCATGGGGTTAGAGCAAGAGAATGACCCGAGTGCAGGAGAACGGTGTGAGTGCAACAGTGTGAGTCCAAGAGAATGGTGTAAGTGCAGGTGAACAGTGTGAGTGCAAGAGAATAGTGTGTGTGCGATAGTGTGAGTGCAAGAGAATAGTGTGTGAGTGCAAGAGGATAGTGCGTGTGCAACAGCGTGAGTCCAAGAGAATTATGTGAGAGCAACAGTGTGAGAGCAATGGTGTGAGAGCTACAGTGAGAGAGCAATGGTGTGAGCGCTGGCTGTTTGCTGCGGTGAGGACTGTGTTGGTGACACAGGGAGCGCAGGGCGGGGGGCAGTGCCGGTTACTGGCGGTGAAGCTCTCACTGACTCTGTCAAGTCTCTGTGGCGCAATTGGTTAGCGCGTTCGGCTGTTAACCGAAAGGTTGGTGGTTCAAGCCCACCCAGGGACGCGGATTTTACTGCCCCACAAAAAACTCACCTGCCCCCACCAAATTTTTTTATTATAAATCATATGTAATCACCATAATAAATACATCACTCCAACCGAGGACACACATCCATTCCTCTTGTCAATATGTCCTTGTGCCTTTATTTTTTATATTAAAAAATCTCCAATTGTTTGCAAACATTTATGTGCAACTTTGTCCTTCACCCCCTGGTTTATTTTTGATTTGAAATGCATTATTTATTACACACACACGCGCACACACACACGAGTGAGGACACTGTGATTTGCAAAGTCTTTTCTGTGCAATTTATAAGCAAGTTTGTCTCCAGGTGGTTTGATTTTTTTAAAAAAATTTAATTTTTTTTTAAATTTACTCAGTTGGAAAATTCCCTAACTCCTCCCCCTCCCATCCCACACACACCTCCTTTTAGTTGTAATACATTAACTAGAATAATACGTGGATTATTAATGAACGATAAACTATTGCATTGAAACTCCGAAACACAAGGGTTTCTGTGGAATCAGTTTCCATTTTAAAAAAAATACTATTTTAGTTTCAGTTGCTATTTCAATCCGAGTTATTTCTTCCTGCCCGTTCTCTCGCTCGACCATCAGCGACCGCACCTTCAGCCACTGCCCCCACCCCCCCACAACACTGTGGCTATCTCTCCATCAATCCCTCCGTCCCCTCGATTAGATCGTGACTCAATTCCTTCCTCTTCGACCGTGCTTCCAGTCAATTCTTCCCTCCCCCACCCCTGTCTCGGCACCAGGCTCCAGCATTGGTTAAACTCTGAGACTCTGCCGCTGGCTCGTGTGAAGGGAGCTGCAACAACAATAATAATATTAATAGGAATAACAATCCTTCCATTTGATCTAGCGGCCTATCACGTCCCTGGGACGTCCCAAAGCGCTTCACAGAATATGCTGTAAAGTGAATTGACTGTGTATTTCGAGGGTGAAACGCTGCAGCCAGTTCCGCACAGCAGCGACCCCCACAAACTGGGGGACTGAAGTGACCCATTTATTATTATTTATTATTTTTTTATTGGAGGGATTCATTATCAGGTGTGTGGAGTAAAGGAAACTTGCCCAAGGTTTCTAACCCTGCCTGGAATCGAACCCTGGTCTGTATCATGCAAGGCAAGGCAAAGCAAGGCAAAGGATTCCAGCATAAGCTGACAACAAATTGGTTACATGATTGATAGTATTACAGTTAAAGTAGCATCAGAAAGTAGTGTTGTTTCCGTTCCACACACTACTAGTGGATACATGCAACAGCCGAAATAGCTCAGTTGGGAGAGCGTTAGACTGAAGATCTAAAGGTCCCTGGTTCGATCCCGGGTTTCGGCATTTTGTGACATTGAAATCATTAAGTCTGTCCCGTTGGTTTCTAAATGCTTCTTCATAATTTCACGCCAGACAATTACAGCTGCTTTTCAGGCTCCAGAAAGTGTTACTTTAATACAACGTACAGTCATTTTTAAATTTAAAAAATAATTATTTTTTAATTGTAATGTGAAATGGGTCACTTCCAGTCCACAACCGTTTGCAGGGCAGGAGCCGCGAGCGTTGGGCTGCCGCGCTTCGCCTGCCAAACGCAGCGTCAACTGGCTTCGTGGTGCGTTCTGTGAAGCGTTTTCAGACGTCTCTGCCACGCCATGTGGCGCTGTATCGAAGGCGAGTGTTAATATTGTCATTTAATATTGTAAACCTCACATGAGTCGCGTCGGTTGGGACCAAACGTTCGACGTGACGTGTGAGAAACTTGCCTGAGTCAAACTCAAAGAGGTCCTAGACTTCCTCACCTCAAAGGTTAGAAACATCCGCTTGGCTGCATTGCCCTCTCCCCCCACTCCTCATCCACCCCATGTCCCCTCCCACCCCACCCCACCCCACCCCACCTAGACCCCCAGCTCAGAGTCAGGCTTCATCATGTTAAGCGCTCTGAGACCTTACCCTACTTTACAATGTGCCCGGTTAAGTAAATACTTTAGAAACATTTTGACAACGCGGGAAGGCGCCCGATATAAAATACAGCTTATGTACGATCTTCGCTTTGTGAATTACCGTACAACGACAACAACAACAACAAAATTACATTTGTATAGCGCCTTTCACGTCGGGAGAACGTCCCAAGCCGCTGAAATTACAACAACGAGAGAGAGTATTAGTACTACAGGCAGTGGTGGCACAGACTCGATAGTGCTGAAAAAGTCTCCCTTATTTGCGGGGCGTGGGGGGGTGGAGGGGGAATAAAGAGATGAAGAAACAGATTGCGCTGGACAATCAAAGGCAGAATTGAGGACAATTCCCAAGGCTAACATGTGATGGCGCCAAATTCAGTCGGACACAAGGCCAAGCCATTTGCTGCCTGGCTGAGGTTCACGCTGTTTCCAATATTCACTAGTAGTTTTTCCTTTCATTCCTCGGTAGCATACAGCTTCAGGCATCTCACACTGACCTGACATTCACACACGTGTCCAGCAGGGGCACTGCATGGTCATGGCGGAGGGCAACTTAATTGGGCCTCCCTCCCCAGCTCAAGGAGAATATTGCGTAACCAGCTAACACAGCCCAGGCCGGGATCAGTCTCTGAAGACTGTCTGGATTGAGGAGATGTGTTTATCTTGAATCCAGCTGAAATAACAATCATCATTTTTGGATGCCTTATCGTGTCATCGAAACATGCTCTCGTCAGGATTTTTGACTGCAAAGCGCAGTGACTGTGTATTTTGAGGTTATAACAATACTAATCATTTCATTTGATGCAGCGCCTGTATATAATGGTTCTGTCTGTACTCTGTGCTATAAAAGTCTATCAGTGGTTTGCAAATTCTGAGGACAAATAATAATAATAATCCTTGCATTTGCTATAGCGCTTTTCACATCTTATCGACGTCTCAAAGCCCTTCACGGAATATACTGTAAAGTGAATCGACTGTATATTTGTGGGCGAAATGCGGCAGCCAATTGCACACAGCAGTGTCCCCACAAACAGCAATGGATTGAAAATGAAAATTTATTATTGCTTTTCTTTTTGGAGGGATTATTATTAGGCGTGTGGAGTAAGGAAACTTGCCCAAGGTTTCGCCCTGACCTGATTGGATTCAAAACACAGGTCTCACACTTGTAAGACGAGTGCTCTGACCACCGAGCTACAAGACTCCTAGCTACACTAATAAGATGGAATGAATGGGAAACCATTAGGTACTGATGTTACCCAATATTGCTAAAGTATTGTAGCTGAGGGAATTTTCGGTTCTGTAGAGTTTATAGCATTTTCACTTCGGGCCAAAACGTAATGGGTTCAAGTTCCACATGAAGGACTTTGACCTTATCCTCTAGTTGCCACTCTGGGGATGGGTGGGGGGTGGGATAGCTGCAGAGTCGGAGCTGCTGTCATTTTGGATAAGACATTAAGCCAAAGTCCACTTCTGCTTGTTCAGGTGGATGTTAAAGATCCAACTGCCATTCAAAAAGAGAAAGAAATTCCCCTCTCTCAGTTTCCTGGCTGACAATCGTCGAGATAAAATCTGTGATTCACCGCACTGTGCCGGGAAGTAAAACAATGTAAAACACTTTGAGACAATTTGACATTATTATATTCCTTGCATTTGTCATTGTGGGCATTTTATCAACTGCAAAGATTCTTAGTATTATTATTGTTATTATTATTTATTATTATTATGAACCAGCACCACAAGAGGAATCAGCCCTGGGTGAATGCCATCTGTTTGGCCACGGACGTCTGTCCCTGGAAAGTAGCACTCGGAATTTGAAATATGGATTTAATCACAGAAGATTAAAATGTCTGTTTACTGACGATAATTAAGAGGCCGCACAAGACGTAATGTTTCCCTGTGAAAAGAATTCCAACAAAATAATAATAATGCTCCTTGAATTCGACCAAGTGCTTTCTCATCCAAAGTACCAAACAAAGTGTTCCACTGGGTTTTTTTTTTGCAAAGTGCAGTGGCTGTATTTTGCAGGCGAAAGTGGCTGCCAAGTTACCAAAGCGAAGTCTTGCAAACATTCGGTCAGTTTCATCTGGCGGATTGTCAGCCAGGACACTGGGAGAGACTCTCTTCCCATTTTGAACTGGGCCAAGGGATCTTTAATGTCCACCTGAACAGGCACAACTGTAAGCTCAGCTAATAATAATAATAATAATATTCCTTGCATTTGATATAGCGCTTTTCACGTCTTCTAGACGTCTCAAAGCGCTTCACAGAATATACTGTCAAGTGAATTGTATATTTGTGGGCGAAATGCGGCAGCCAAATTGCGCACAGCAGTGTCCCACAAACAGTAGTAGATTTAAATGACCAATTTTATTGGGGGGTTTTTGAGGTCTCGCTGTGATGGCAAGTGCTCTAACCACTGAGCTGCAATACTCCCAAGTGTAGAGAGTAGCGTAAGGAGGATAGGAGTGAGTAAGCCAGAGAGTGATCCATAATATCTCATCTGAAGCACCTCTGACAATGCAACCCTCCTCCATCACTGCACTGGAGCACCAGCCTGGACTGTGAACTTAAAGACTCCAACATGGGGCTTGTACTCGCCACCTTCTGACTCAGGCGGGAAGAGTGCTCGTCAAAGGGCTAATTTCCCATTAACCATTATAATCCAGCCTTGGTTTGTTACTAACCACCATTCAGTGTCTTAATGCACTGGGATTCACACAGCTGGGATTTTATACGAGGTTTAATAACTATACAACAACAACAACAACAACAAAATTACATTTGTACAGCGCCTTTCGCATCGGGAGGATGTCCCAAGGCGCTGGAAAGCATGTAGCTCATTCCTTTTTAAGTCAAGGGAATTGTCTTTGCTTTCACTTCAAGAGATTAAAACGCCATTTACCAGAATTGAAGCATATTTACTTTCTGTTCACCCCAGTTTAACATTTTCTGCACTGTCACCTGGAGTATAATTTGGAGTCCCTTAGAATAGTAGTTGCCTTCCAAGCACGAGGACCCAGGCTCGATTTCCAGACCGGGCAAAACCGTAGACAATTTTTTTTACTCCACACAACTCTTTTGGTGGGGTGTTAGGAGGTCGCAGATTGTAGGTTAGGGCAAGGCTGTGGGGGGCTTTCAATGTGATTAATAAGCAATGTGATTTTTAATCATGCTTCGCACGCAAATTTGTTTTAGACATTCTAAAAATAACTACCAAAGGGAAAAGGACAAGAGTTTCACCCACAAACTATACAGTCAATTCACTTTCCAGAATAACCTGTGAAGCAATTTTGAGACATCTCAAAGACGTGATAAGGCACTGCATCAAATACAAGGATTATTGTATTATGTATTATAAGAACGGGGGAATGAGATTAGATCAGAGGTGGAGTGAGCACCAGTACAGATATGTTTGGCCTATAATAGAGAGAGTTATACCATGGTTCACTTAATATGGAAATATTTCCACAGGTATCGTGGCTTACGGTTAAGTGCACAGATCAGCGAGTTCAACCTGGAAACTTAATTGTCTCAGTCCTCCTTTGACCAATTGACTGAGCCTATTGGGCAGGGGAGGGACAGAGGGAAGGGAAAGTCAATTTCATCTTGCTCTTTGGATTCTTATTACAGGAAGGATTAATAGCGATAGCAAGCTGCATACCAGCCTACGTGCTCATAGTCGCATGATGTAAGGCTTAATGCAGATTGATCACGGAGCTGTAACACACAGTGCACAATCAAAGCAAAGCCAAAGCTGCCAGCACCTGAAATAGTTTGGCTAATTTTAATTCAAAGCTGCTCAACTATAGATCGGGTTAGAGCAAAGCTATTTTTCACCCGTGTGCAGGTTTGATCCCTGCTCCCACAATTTCTTTGCCATGATAGTAACAAGACAACCTGATTCAGCCTGGATCAATGTATGTAGCCCTTTCACCTTTGAGTTCTGATGATTGTAGGTTCAATCCCACGTCAAGGACTTTGAGCTCGCAGCCTAGAGCGATACTCTGTCCTTCAGATAAGATGTTAAACCGAGAATTCATCTGCACGAAATTTCAGCTTGTGAATAATATAATTTTAATCTTATTAAATGGCAGGGCAGGCTCGAGGGCCCGAATGGCCTACTCCTGCTTTTCGTGTAATTTGCTTGCATTTGACATAGCGCCTTATCACATCGTTGAGACGTCTCAAAGAGCTTCAGGGAATATCCTATAAGTGAATTGGCTATGTATTTTGTGGGTGAAAAGCGGAGGCTAATTGCGCACAGCAGTGTCCCACAAACAGTCATGGGAATGAGTGGTTTCACCGTTTTTTAAAAAATTGCTCCAGCTTGTCTCTGAAATGATCTGGATTCCCAGCACTTCTTCAAGCAAAACGCCAGAAGCGAACGAAAATGGTGAGGACGTGGGTAGTCTTTCTAAGTGGTTACATTAACATGCTGTTACTGCAAACCTTTCCCTTCTGCTCTACACACCCGCTGTGCAAATACTATACAGCATCTGCTGCCGTCGTCATTGTCACACCGCACGCAAACAGCTGTCAAACATTCCCAGCCTCTTGCAGAGATCAAAAGAGTGATTCGGGTGAAGAAGGCTCTTCAATGCATTTGATAGCACCCTTCCAGAATACTCTCCCTACCCACCTCCCTACCATTATAGTATCGAGCCGTTTCATGAATGAGTCCCAGGGTTCTGACCTCAACTACCCTTCCTGAAAAGCTTATTCTGGACGTCATGTATCCCCTGTTAAAGAAATACCTCTCAGGGTCGATTCCAGTTTGATTCCGACACAACGCATCCTTTAAATGACATCACTTGAGGCCCTCAGAAGATGTCTCCGAGCTTTAGCAGCTAGGAATTTTGTTTGGTCTGCCTGGTGCCTGACACATGCCACGACAGAAACCCGTCACCGCGCTTAAGTGTTTCCGAAGCAGACAGAGCTCCACAAAATGTGTGTCACTTACACATAGAAATTCCCGTGTCCACAATGGAATGCGTAAACTCCATCCCTGGACAGACACATTCCATTTACCTCTTTCTGCGAGAGCATTAGGCATTCGGTGAGAGACCTTGGGGACTCCAGAGTGTGGTTGGGGTGTAGTTGCAGTTTAACCAGGTAAAACCATTTGAGAGTACTGTACTTATCCAGCTTGGATCACTTTACCCGTTAAGGCTATAGCTCGCAGCCCAAAATAATGCATACATTTTATCTCGTGTCTGTGATAAGAATGGAAGGGAGATTCTCTCTGTGTCCTGGCTAACAATCTCCCAATTAGCCACTGACATCATATGGTTGTTTGTGGGGCATACAGATTGTACAAATTGATTGCCATATTCACCTACAAATACACAATCACTTCACATTATAAGACCCCGATTAAAGCCATCGATCATTATTACAGTGGAGGAGATAGCGCCAGCATCATTCTGGCATTTGCATTTGATACAGAGCCTTATCACGTCGTTGAGACGCTTTAAAGCGCTTCACAGACTATTGTGCAATGACTTGCGCACAGCAGCGTCCCACAAAACGTCCTGGATGGACTGCTTGTCCAATTTGCACACAGCAATGCCATGTGCTAACAACTATGCTACAGGGCTCCACAAAATATCAGTACTGATTCAATCTGTACGCGTTCATTGTAATTATTCTAGCGCAGGCTGACAGGCGACCTAAATAGGTCACTTAAGCTTTTATCCCGGTGACGCACTAGTTTGCAGTTGTTCGCCTCGAAGCACAGAAGTGACCTTTCACAGGCTGTTTGTTTCCTCCGTTGGTGAAAAGCAAAGCGTTCTCTCAGCTGCACAGGCATAAAGTCATTGCATGCAGCACACAATCACCTCCAGGGTAATGCAAGACCTTAATAGCGGAGGTTTTATCAGTTAAGCTTAGGGAAGAACCCAACTCTAATAAATTAGTGAACTGTTTTCAAATATTCAACGGAAGCAATGAGGGATTGATTTACCTGACTTATGTGAAGGACGCTACATAAATGCATGCTGTTGTTTTAAACTAATACATTGAGAACGAGGTTTAGTCTTAATCCTGCATTTGATACAACGCCTTTCACTACACAGGATTTACTGAAACATGTAGTGACTGTGTAGATGCACATAGCAATGGCTCACAAAGAGCCAAGAGTGAACCACAATTTTATTTTGGGGATTGTTGGCCAGGACATCAGGAGTAACTCCATTCTCCTTTCCAATAGCACCATGGAATCCTTCAAGTCCCCCTGAACAGGCACAGATGGGAAGAAACACAAAATATTGCAGATGCTGGAAGTCTGAAACAAAACCATCAGTCGCTCAGCAGGTCAGGCAGCACTTACAGAGCAAGGAAAAGTGAGTCAACGTTTCGGGTCCGCGACCCTTTATCAGAACTGTTCTCTTCTCCATAGATGCTGCCTGACCTGCTGAGTCTTCCCAGCGATTTCTGTTTTGGATTCAGGCATGGATGGGAGTTTGGTTTGTAGTCCTATTGAAGTTCGGAATCTCCAACATTATACCGCACCCCCAGCCTTGCCTGTGAGACTGACGCCACATGTGTGTGTGTGCGCGTTATGTTGCAGTAACTGCTGGAGTTTAGCCAACTAAAGCAGTGCAGATATTCATTGAGAGCGCTATCTGGCAACCTTCCCACTGCTTGCCCACAGGGATTTGGCTTTCAAGGTTAACAGGAGACGAGTGGGTAGAAACCCTGCCCTCAGGGATCGATCTGCTCTCCCAAGTGCCTCTGACGAGCCAAGCCCAGCTGGTCTATCACCCACAGTAAGTGGATTGTATTCTGGTAAGTGCAGAATCCTTATCTACCCATATTGTATGAAATTGAAGTAATAAATACCAGCTTATTGCAAAATACCTCCAGTTTGACGCACTCGTCTCTATAATGATATGTGGTTTGGTTCTAGGAATGTTCACTTTAATCTTTATTGCAAGTGTAAAACACTCCAGCACAGTTACACACTTCATAAGAAGTCACTTGAAGTCGCTGGCTGCTTTACCGCATTGTTTGGCAAATCAATAATTGAATAATCTGGAGCTGAAATGGCCATGTGGCAATCTTGTGCAGGTGAAATTAAGTGGCAATCAGACCATCCGGCATTTCAACCCAAAACCCAAATGATAATAATAATCCTTAATAATAATCCTTGTACAGTCCTTGGTAACAGTGCTTTTATCATGTTGGAAGGATGTCTCAATGTAGTTCACAGGAATTACTGTGACGTGGAGTGACTGTGCATTTGTAGGCCAATGTGGTATCACAATTAGTGACAGCAATGTCTCACAAATGGCTATGGACCAATTTTATTTGGGGGATTGTTGGCCAGGACACCGGGAGGGAGAGAGAAACTCCCTTCGCTTTTCAAATAGTGCCATGGGATCTTTAACATTCACCCGAATAGGTAGATGGGACCTCGGTTTAATGTCTCACCCGAAAGACAGTACCTCCGACAATGAACACCCACCTTATCCCCATCCCACCCCCTTTCACCCACCCCGCCACTGCAATGGAGTGTCATAGTAGACTATGTAAGACTACAGGAAAGACTACATCTTAAACTACAGGAAATGTCTTCTGAGACATTTTGACATCATAGGCGCTGTATCAAATGAAGAGATTATCGTTTGGTATCTGTGCGGTTAGCAAAAATAAACTGCATCGCAGTGACAGAGTGCTCACTCCACTGTGCCACTCAACAAAGACACAATCTATTTCATTCAGTCCAAATATTCTGAAGCCACACAGGGCTCAGAGCTCCCAATGCCAACACATGGTTTCCCCAAAGCCCACACAATGGCTGGGATTGACAGTTGCAGCTGCGCTGTCTGGGAACTCTTGTTTCATCAGCTGTCGCAGTGGGACAAGAATGCACACGTACAAGTGTGGGCAATGATCATGGCGACGGCAGTGCGATTGGCTCAGTCATCCAATTCCATGAGTCAGGTAACTCCTCCATACTCCAGTTGCCCTGGCTCCTCAGCAGGATTCGGAGGGGCAGAGAGGTCACTTGGGTGGGTGAGGGGGTTGGGATTCTTCAGGTCCTCTTAATATTAATAATCATATAACGCATTATCACGTCGTCTCAAAGCGCTTCACAGAATACACTTTGAAGTGAATTGATTGTATATTTGTGTATTTTGTGGGCAAAACACGGCAACCAATTGCACACGGCACACAAACTGTCGTGGATGGAATGACTGGTTTTATAATTTTTTTTAAGGAATTATTATCCCCAGAAAAACAATAGCCAACTGACTAACAACCAGTCAGTCCTACTCACTGCTAGATAAGCAGAGGCGTGTGGAGTAAGGGACCTTTCCCAATATTTCTCCCTACCCGAGAATCGAGCCCAGCTTGCGAGGCGAGCGTTCTAACCACTGAGTTACAGGACTCCATGAGTCCTACTCCACAGGACTAACCCTGAAACCTAAGGCCCAAGCAACACGGCAGGGGTGTCAACCGAGACCAGCATTCCACTCCACCCTTTCACTGTCCCACCGAACAGTCACCCTATGTCTAGGTAAATCTGTGTTAACAATATTTTATTTCCAGTCGCTATACATGGTGTGGCCATAAATCATGAAATATGCAACAAAAATGTATTTAATTGGCCAAATAATTGGGCCACCACTGGTCTAGATTATGTTTACAAAATGTACACTCGCCTCACTTTACTTCACTTAGGACATCCTCCTGATGCAAAAAGCGTATCTAATGCAAGGATTATCATTCCGTGAGCTCAAAGTCCTGACTCAGGTCACAAATAATAATAATCATAATCTTTATATTTAATATTGCAACCTATGACATAGTTGAGACATCTCAATCTTCTGACTTGGATGCAACTGAGCGAGGCTGACATCTGCAGAAAAACCGAAATAAATCTGAATCGAGTTTCCAATGACCACTCAGTCACAGGACAGTGTCAGTAGGGCTGGCATGAGATACAAACACATGGAGAAGCAGCACGGACATGTCAAAGAAAGGTTCAACAGGGGAATGGAAAATGTGTGAGTGAGCCATCAGTACTGTGGGAAAGTTCCTCACATGATACAGATTTTTCAGTCTGTCTGGTATGCGCGACAGCACGCAACTATTTTAAGATGACATGGATAGTTTCTTTAGACATCTTATGATAAAGGATTCCTGTCTTTTTTTTAAATTTATACCGTAGTCTAGAGCCGGTCTGCTTACCTCTGTGACGTCCAAGAATGCTCCCTCCCCTCAGCAAAGATTGGCCACTGCACGTCTCCCACCCACCCCAATCCCATCAACAGCTGAGCCGTTCCACCCAAGCTCTCAGCACTTCATCCTGGAGTCCTTATGCTTCGCCGTTTCCCCTAGCGCGAGTAGTAATAATAATAATCCTACTGCACTACTAAGAATAATCCTTGCATTTGATATATCGCTTTTCAATTGAAAACTAAACATTCGGGGATAATAGAGACAGGCAGCGGAGTCTGGAGTGAGCTGGGCAGGGCATTTGAAAAGTTGAGTCTGGAGGTGACGGGGGAGTGATTGGGGATTTTTGGGCATGAGAATAGGGACAGCAGCGGGTGATGTGACAAAGATGTATCCTAAATGTGGGTCTTGGTGTATCTTGGTTAGGGACCAAGGATGTAAGAGGAAGAAAGAGAGCTGAGAGTCAACTCCATCATCAAGGTTGTGCACAGTGACAGTCACCGTGAAGTATTTCTTTAACCAGAGGGTTATTAATGCTTCGAACAGGTTGCCAGAAATAGAGATTTGAGGCCAGTACACTAGGCACATTGGTTAATAATTCTGATAGGAAGGAGGGAGGGAGAGAAGGAGGGAGGGCAGGTTGAGATCAAACAGCCAGCAAGTACTTTCATTCTGAACCTCTCTTGTGATCTCTCCAGCTCAGACTGTGATTCCTTGATAGTAAAATTGGACAAAGTCCTGAGCACAGTCATATAAAGGAAAGGTCACTTTCATCTGTTCACTTTTAGATCAGCAGGTCATGGCTAGGACTAATCAGAACAACACTCGGCATGGGGGCTATTTGAGCAAACTTTGCTGTGTGAGAAGACAAAGGGGACAGAGCTATACCTTAGCTTACTAAATGATTACCTATTAAGTCATTAATGAATTCCTGTTTGCCTAGCAGTGAGTGGGATTCCGGTTGTTAACTGATTGACGCATTGCTTTCCGACGGTTATAATTAGTATATTGATCTGGAGAGAGGCCAAACAAGTGGCCACCAAGGCTGGGACAATTCACAATCAAATCAATCAAACAATAGCTCGCATTCATATCGTATCCCTTGTGGAGGATATCACTTGGGACACCTAAGTTCTCACCAGACTCTTAAGTTTCTGCCTTTTTCTAACCCACTGACACCTTCCCAATTTCTCACTGAATCGGGTCCCTGTGGGTGTTGGTCACAGGTGACCTCAGACATTGCCCACAATTTCCAGTGCCAGTTCCAATATTGCCTGGTCCCATTCTCTGCCTTCCTTCCCCCCCACCCCACCTTTCCACATACACAGACCCTTGTTATACTTTCAACACACCAAACGTAACACCACTCATTCATGCCAAGCAGATAGGAGGTCTCAATACTCTAGTTCATGAGCCAAGTAGATCTGCATTACTCCAATGTTCTGTTGATGACAGACCAGCCAGCCTGACTGGTCAGCAGATTTTGGAAGAGCAGTTACTGGGAGCAGGGATTATTCCAACTCACTTCCTATTAACCCTATAACCTAAAGCCTAAGGATAGGGTGGTTCACCAGAATGTTACCAGGCCTAAAAGGGTTAAGTTACAAGGAAAGACTTCATAAACTTGGATTGTATTCCCTTGAGTTTAGAAAGTTAAGGGGTGATTTGATTGTAGTTTTTAAAATAGATCCAAGGAAGCTTGGATTAAGGAAATTTAACAGTGAAATCAGTAAGTATTTTTTCACTCAAGGGATGGTAGAAATATGTAATTCTCTTCCCAAAAGCCCATGGATGATGGAGCCATCCATACCTTCAAGAGTGAGTTTGATGGATTTTTGGTAGGTCAGGTTATTAAGGGATATGGGGAAATTGGAATTGAGTACAATAGTTGAGGTACATCATCTAATTAAATAGTGGAAACAGGCTCAAAGGACTGAATGGACTACTCCTGTTCCTATGTTCCTTGGTGCTGTCCGCAGACATGAGGTCAACTTCCACATATATGTGGATGACACCCAACTGTATCTTTCTGCCTCCACCCTCGATTCCAGGACCACTACTGTCCTGACAGACTGCTTGTCAGACATCAACTCCTGGATGAGAGCTAACCTTCTACAGCTGAACGTCTACGAGACAGAGGCCCACCTGATTGGCTTGTGCTGGTGCCTCCGCACCTCAGGCACTGGCAGCATCAACCTCCATGGTTGCACACTCTACCTCACCAAGCCGGGCAGGAACAGTGTCTTGTTGAATCATCAACTGTCTTTTCTCCCATCTTTTCGTGTCATGTCCAGTCTCAACTATGCCACCGCCCTGCATCTCGGCCTTCCCAACTCCTCCCTCCCCTGCTCTATTTCCCCCAACACACCAGCCACACCATTGCCGGGCAAGCCTTCAGCCACTCTGCCCCCAACGTTTGGAATTCCAACCCCCGCAAACCCTCCGCCTCGCCCCCTCCCCAGCCTCCTTCAAGTTCTGCCTTAAGCCACTCCTCTTCAACAGTCCCATCAGTCGCCGCTCTTCCCCTCCTTCCATCCTCCCTGATCCCAACCCCAGCTCGGGTCTGAAATACTTGACTATCCAGTGCCTTGGGATGTCCTCCCGACGTGAAAGGTACTATACAAATGTAATTTTGTTGTGATCTTGACAATCCACCAGATAGAATTGGTCACTCCCTTCAACACTGTTGGTCAGACATGGTTGTGTGCATTTGACTGTCACGTTCACCTACAAATGCAGTCACTACACATTACAATAAACTCTGTGAAGCCGTTCTCCTGTTGTAAAAGGCACTGGATCAAATAAAAGGATTGTTGACACAAATTCCAGTTGTGTTTGCCTGAAAGCACTTGGCAAAGAGTGACTGGCAAGGTTCCTGATAAACTGCTGAGATTCCAGATTGTCTGGTGAGATTCCAGAACCAACAACAAAATTCACGTAAACATTCATCAGAAACTATAACACCACACAAAGGAATGAGATCTGGAAATGATTCCAGCTGCTGTCTCTCACAGGAAACATTTAGTTAAGGGCTTGGCATAAACACTGAAATTTCTCTGGGATAACGTAGAGCAGCTTAGCTCAATGAGATTGAACTGCAAGCCCGCAGCCCCTTCCCAGTTATTTTCATCTTTGTTTATCGAATATTTTTATCCCCGAGCTCTCCATGTACTTTTTTGTCCAAATTAAACATTCCATTTTCGTTTGCTTTGAACAAATCTCATTCCTGCAAAGGTTTCTGCTGATGGTATTTCTGAACCGCTCAGGAAGTTAAAAACAGTCTGAGTGGGAGGTGCAATTCCAGAGGATTTATAGGAAAATTGTACGACATGCTTCCGATCGTACAGCGCTCCCCAGCACTGCGTTGGACATTTCTAGCTGGACTTGTGAGCTCAAAGGGTAATAATTCCTTCAAAAAATTAATAATGGTCACTTCAAACCACGACTGTTTGTGGGACACTGCTGTGCGCAATTGGCTGCCGTGTTTCGCTCACAAATATACAGTCAATTCACTTTACAGTAAATTCTGTGAAGCGCTTTGAGATGTCTAGAAGACGTGAAAAGCGCTGTATCAAATGCAAGGCTTATTATTATTATAATATGTGGACCTTAAACCCACAACCTTCCAATAGAGTCGAGAATGCACCTTGGTTAAACATGTACCTGCTGTACCTTCCTGGAATTAATACACTATAATAATAATAATAATCCTTACATTTGGTATAGCACCTGATCACGTCTTCAAGACTTCTCAAAGTACTTCACCGAATGTAAGGTAATTGGGACAACAATGTGAACAACAACAACAAAATTACATTTATAGAGCGCCTTTCACATCAGGAGGACGTCCTAAGGCGCTGAACAGGCAGGTTGGGACCCAAATAAGGGAGAGGGATATGGTAGGGGGGAGGGGTGGAAGAGAATTAGGAGGGGAGGGAGAGAGGTAAGAGGGCAGCAGAAGGCACAATCGAAAAGGAGGGTCTTGAGACCGGCCTTAAAGGAGGCAAACAAGGAAACAAAGTGAAGGGACTGCGGGATGGAGTTCCAGAATGTGGGGGCAGAGAGGCTAAAAGTCCGTCTGCTGGTGGTAGGGCGGGGGACATGGAGCAGGCTGGAACTCGCTGAATGGAGGGGGCGGGCAGGTTCATAGAGGGACAACAGCAGGTTGGAGAGATAGGAGGGGGCAAGGCCATGAATGGCCTTGAAAGTGGATGGCGCTCTATAAATGTAATTTTGTTGTTGGTGTTATTTTGTTGGTGGTTGTATATATTGTGGGCAAAACACAGCAGCCAATTGCAGTGTCCCACAAACAGTCATGGTTTGAAGTGACCATTTATTATCGTTTTTGAAGGAAGTATTATGCCTAGAAGAGCGATCGACTAACAACCAGGTTCCTTCTTGCTACTGGTTAAACAGAGGCGTGTGAAGAAGGGAGACTTGTAATTCGGCAATGCTGTGGTGGAGCAGATTTCAGATGAACCCTAATAGTGTTCACGAGCATAAATCCTTTTTCATCTCCTTCAAGGGCAAGGCCATCTCCACCCAGCAGGGGGTGGCAATGTCAGGAATTGGTACAAGGCCAGGTTTAAACAATGAATTTGTTATTTTGCAGAGTTTGGGTTCATCTTTTGTGTAAAGAGAAGAGTCCAAACTGTTCTATTTTTTTTTAATGGGCCTGGCGAGAGGATTCTTCTTGTGATTGTCTGCCAAAAGACATGTTGTATGCCCCCAAAGAGAAACACGTTCACGCAGAGAACGGGAGCACATTCCCCCTTCGACCATGAGTCAAAGGGTGGAGTGTAGGCACATAACAGTCAGGGTCGATCATTGGAAGAGCTTCACAGTGTGCACAAATAAGGGCTAGGACATTCCCATATATAGATACATTGGCATGGAGTGGTTAGCAATGGTTATTTATATAAGATTCATATAAAAGAATGCTGCATGAAGTCACACTAAAATAAAAACTTTGTAGGGAATGTTTGATCTGCAAGAGATGAGTTTCAAGGTTTTCGAATCCGCAGATAGAAAGACGTGGCACGCTTTGTAGAAGGAAGTGAAACGCTCTTTCGTAACTTTCTCAAGGCAACAAAAGCAGCACGTAGCCTTTCAATGTGGGGGCGATGATTCACTTATGATTCAAATTATGCCAACACGTAAGAAACATAGCTAGGCTTCTGTTGAAAAGCAAAGTGAGTCATTCCAAATGCTCCTCAGAGAGGTCTTCAACAACAACAAAGTGACATTTAGAGAGCACCTTGCAAAAGTATAGAGCACCTTTCACGTCCGGGAGACGTCCCAAGGGGCTGAACAATCAGGGGTCAAGACCCGAGCATGGAGGCGGGACAGGGTTGAGGGTGGGGGGCAGGATAGGGGGAGAGGTGGGAGGGCAGCAGAAGGTACGATCGCAAAGGAGGGTCTTGAGACCGGCCTTGAAGGAGGCAAGGGAAGAAACGAGGCTAAGGGACTGTGGGATGAAGTGGGGGCAGAGAGGCTGAAAACCTGGCCACCAATGGCCACCCAGCCACCAATACTTCAGTGTTGCTGCTAACCTGGAGATTCGATTTTGGACAAGGAGCTGAGGCTTGAGTGCTCTGGGGCACTGCCCCAGTGAAGAGTGCTCTATAAATGCAAGTTGTTGTTGCTGTTGATGATCAGGCGGCAGCACTCTCATCTTAAGTTTGCGGAGTCAAACTCCACCTAGAAGGACTTTGAAGTCTCACTCCAGGCTGACTCTCCAATACAGTCCTGGGAGTGCTCTGCATTGTTGGGAGCTGCAGTCCTTTGGGTGAAATGTTAAATCGAGGTCTTGTCTATGCCATTTCGGGGGGACGTTAAAGATCCTATGGGACTATTCAAAAAGAAAAGGGAGTTTCTCCCAGTGTCCTGGCCACCAATCCTCCAAAATCAATAGCTTAAATAAAACAGGATTTGAGCAATTAAAACTTCGAGATGGCCTCGTTACACAAAACTCACTATATCAAATGCAAAGATAATTATCAATCCTTAATAGAACAATCGTCCGGATAAAATCAGCCACTTACTTCATCTCTCTGGGGGACGTTGCTATAAATGCACAATCGCTATGCTAAACAGGAAAACTCTGTAACGTTTTGACTTGATAAGATTCTGTTATCCAACACAAGGATTATGATCGAAAGATACGTTTTACAAAAAGCAAAGATATGCTTTGAAGTCTTGTGCCAAAGCTTCCTTTTGTTGAAAAAGACCCTAAAAATACATTTGTAATTCATTCTCTTGGTTTGGCCGTTTCCTTGTTACGTCAGTTTTTTCCTTGAAAGCCAATTTCAATTTTCCTGTACGTACCCACGAGTGCAAGAGTGGACAAGAAACAATGGTGGAAGGAAAAACTCTTGTTTTGCTAAACAGCGAAGAAATAGTTGTGACATTTTTAGAAACATACCAACCGATCATCCAGCGGCTTTTTGTGGTTTCCTTTTCTATGTTGGACTCGATCAGTTTTTCCTGTTGGTTTTTTATTATCATTGAGAAACCTTGGTGAGGGTTCAAGGATCATAGTCCGTTCTCATGAGTTGAGAAGACTTTGGTGATAAGACCGAACACACAATGAAATGTTATAAATCTGTGGGTTATAGGAGGGGAGAAATCAAGAGTAAAGGAAACAGAGCGAAGACATTCCAAAGACTTGAGGGACTGAAAATAAATGACAATAAATATCACATAATAATAACCTATGGAGGAGCATGATGTAGCAGCAATATTGTTCTATGGAAAATTATTAAGGGTTGTTGGAGGCAGCTTCAACAAAGGAGATACAAGATTTCCATTTGAGATCGGAGGAGACAGTGTGGTCAAAGATGTCAAACCGGTCAAGATCTAAGAGCTGGCTTTGAACTCGCAAGAGACAAAGAACCTGCATTTGAAGTTAAAAGGCACAAGATTTGCACTCTTCCCAGCATCTGAAAATCTTTGCATTCAAAGCCTAAGACGGTAACGCAAAGCAGTTCAGGTGTGCCTAGGGGTACCGGACAACAACAACAAAATTACATTTATAGAGCATTGGGAGGATGTCTCAAGGCGCTGGAAGACAGGCCCTTCAAACTCTCAAACTTGAACACATCGACATTTCATAATTGTAACCCAATCTTAAAAACGCGTTTTGCTTTTCATAAAGTTCTTCGATTCTGAGATTGGAATAATAATAATAATCCTTGCATTTGAAATAGCGCCTTACCACATCATCGAGATGCCTCAAACCCTCAAAGCGCTTCACAAAATACACTGTAAAGTGAATTGATGGTATATTTTGCTGGCGAAACAAATAAATGCCCATTTGGCATCTGTGAACTAAATGACTCCTCAAAAGTTAGATGAAGGTATGTTCCAGCAGGATTATACTTATCACAAAAATGCATTTCAACAGATCCTTGAAAACATTTTGTAAATTTGTAGCAAAGTGGTCAGTATGGGATTCACATTGAAATGGAACCGAACTCCAGAAGCTTGCTTGTGACTTGGTGGAAGAGGATAGAGAAGTGGGAAGAATTTGAATCAAATGATTCAATCAACATCTGGCCATGCTGGTTTGAAGCCATGATGCTGGGGTAGAGGTGTACAGTCTATCTTCTACAATGATGGACATGAGGGAAAAGGCAAGCTGAAACACCGAAGTGCGGGGAAAAAAACTATAGCACAACCTTCAGGAACTAGTAGCAGCATTCCGAAATACCGATACGAGGGGAAAAAAATTGCCACCGCAATTGTGCCCGTTACAAGTGTTACCTTTGGGTAAGTTTCTTTCATAATTTTACTCATTCCACCTACAAATAGTCCCTTTTCGAGGCTTTTCCATGTCATCTGTTTAAATAAGTAAAACTCCTTACATTTGAAACACCACCTGATCACTTTTTTTGAGATATCTCAAAGCGCTTCACAAAATATATTCTAAACTGGATTAACAGTTTAATTTGTGGTTTGAACACGGCACCCAATTACATACAGCAGTGTCCCAAAATTTTGAATCTCCCCCACCACGAGGGACCACCCAACCCTGGCCCCACCCTCACCCACCCCCTGCCCCAATTCTCATTGTGCCATTGGGGTGGGGAGGGGATGAGAAAGGATTATCAACTATTATCAAGAGAACCAGAGGGGAGATGAGAAGAAATTGTCTCATACAACGAGTTGTTATGATCTGGAACTCACTGACTAAAAAGGGAGGTGGAAGCAGATTCAATAATAACTTTCAAAAGAGAATCAGATATAAGCTTGAAAAGAAAAAAAATACAAGGCTATGGGGGAAAGAAAGAGCAAGGTGTGAGACTAAATCAATAGCTCTTTCAAAGAGCTGGCACAGATACGATTGGTCGAATGCCCTCCTTCTGTGCTGTAGATTCCACAAAATGAACCGTGATGCAAGTTGCGTAAATAGATATTGAGTCAAATTAGTGCTGGACGAGATGATGGCAGGACAAAGCAGGGTTCCAGTCAAGCCCAAGACTTACACAAGTCAAGCCCATCACCAGCTTCTGGAGAAAGTGGAGGTCAGTGCATCGTAAAAGGCTACAAAAAGCTGAAAAGTTCCCTTCCTCCTCCACCGCCCCACCCTCCGCCACTAGTGATGTGAATTTTAAAGGCATCCACTTTAATCCATGAACTTTAAGCACCAGCTTCGAACAATAAGCTCCAGACTCCAGATTTACCACAAAAACAGTTTTTTTTTATTTATGAACAGATACGCACAGGAATACAGAGGTATTTGACAAGTCAAATACTATGGAATGTTCGTGAAATAGTTAAAATAAATAGATATCTGCAAGTGCCTTCTGTGGGCACGACCGTAGGAAATGCCCATTTCCACTCAGTTTCTGCCGATGAACAGCTACCATCGGGCTACAAATGTCAAGACCCTCAATTGGTCAGTCAATCACCTGACTACAAAGAAACCCATTCACAACAGCACGATTACGCGTCTCTAGTTTATTCATTGCTGTCGTCTCTTATTTCTTTAATAATAGTTATTAAGTTTTGAAGTCCAAAGATATAGCCAGTGTCCTGTCCTTCGTGAACAACGCTATCTTCGCCAAAATATTTGCACGTCGTGTGAGCAAAGTCGATCATGCGGACATCAGCCGTGACTGAGTTAGGGGAATACGCATAGGCCCCCGCGGACTCATCAGCCGATTCTTCAGAGAGGTCTTCCAGGTATTCAGAGTCAGAATCCACAGTTGCTTCTTTGCCATTGTAAATAATCAGCAGTGAGCTGGAGTAGAAGCGGTAAGACTCCCGTTTCTCCAAAACCGATTTCAGTTCAGACAGTTTCTTAAGAACAGGTTCAAACAGGTCCCTGCGCAAGTACTTCCCATTATAAAAAAACTGGTAAAGTGCTTCTTTAAAGCCCAGGACCGACAGCTTCCTTCCATGGTACTTGTTCATGAACATGAGTTGGCCAGAATCCAGTTGATAAACCTGAGAAGAAAAACAGATGGGGAATTCAAGCATCCATTTTGATTTAGGCTGCATTTCAAAACAGAAAAGCATTTGCATAGTTTCAATTAGCATCAACAACTACCAGGATTGGCTTGAATGAGCATGAGGACAATTTACCACTGCTAAAAATAGCCCAGCTGTTAGGACATATTATATAGTCATTTCTCTCAAAATGTTTACGTAGCCGAGCTTAGCTCTTGCCCAACACCATTGCAGCCACATTGTCGCATGCAAATCCCTCAACACTTTTATCTCATTTAATATGGTGCAAGCACAGCTCAGCAAGCATTTCATATTATGTCTTTCAACTCATAATAAAAAGGATGACCTAAAAAGGCAAAACTATGATTAAAGGGACATAACGGTCACATGGATTGAGAAAGAATGTGACAATGATTCCAGTTACTTTACTAATTAAGTTACATGTTGTTAGAGTACCTGGCAGAGTGAATCCTCAGGCTGCTGCTTGACTAAGCATAAAGGACTAGGCATAAAATATTGGGACATATGCGACACAGTGTTTAACATTCTGCTTTAAATCCCTGGATCTAAACTATTCACATTCAAAACCTCATTTGCCTCTCACCTTCAACATCTTTATATTGTAATAATAATCCCTACATTTGATCTAGAGCCTTATCACGTCTTTTGAGACGTCTCAAAGCTTTCACAGCAAATACTGTATTTTGTGGCTGATCTTTCCTGCCATTAATGCTTTAAACAAAATAGTCTGAATTAAAAGTCTGTGCAATGCTATTCCACTGGCTGAGTACAAATTCCAATTTAAAAGCCCACTTCTTGACAAAACATCTTAAGTTACTGAGCCCAATGGCACTGAAAAGTTACATATGATCAAATGTGCGAAGGCCAGTGGGATTGTAACCTGGAAGTACTTACACAGCGGATAATTCACATCAAACAGAAAAATGAGTCTTAATGAACTCTGCAAAAGGTGGTTTCCTAAGCAGACAAGACTGAAATGGAATAAGCCATGCAAATAATAGATGGTCACAAAATTGAGCGCAGAATATCTCATCTTATTCAACTGAAGTTCCGCAATCCATAGGAATCTTTGCTGTGAAGCATTGTGCAGTTTCAATGACATGATAAAGCTCAATATCAAATGCAAGATTTATTATCATTATTATATTTCCTAGTTTTCTTCTCCCTCCCCATCCCCCAATCCATACGACTCCTTAACATCAAGAGGTGAACATACCTGCATCCCACAGACTCGGACACCAATGACAGCAGAAGTGCTTTGCTGACATTTGCGGATCTGATTTGCCTTCTTTTCCTCTGAAGCATCATCCCCGTGCTGCCGGGTTCCCATTTTCAAGTCGAGTACACACGGAACCTCATATCGGCAGGTTAGGTTCTCCAATAAAATAAATTCTGGGCAGAGAGTTAAGGCAACACACCATAGTGTGAATTTAAAAAATCGATTTGTTTTGTTCTGTACATTTGTGTCCAGCCACAGCACCTTCCCACAATGGCGTAAAGCTCTTGCACACATGAAAGTCGAATCTAAATAAGCACAATGTCAACATTGCAGTTGATTCCATAGGCAAGGTGGGTAAATACATCTTTCCTCAACCTATACAACTTTTACTTAGCACTTTCATACAGGATAGTTAGTGTCTTGGGAGTGCTGTACCATGGTGAGGTTGGCTGCCGGGCAAGGGAGAAAGGGTGAGGCCACCATAGGCATATATGTAAAGAAGCAAGTCCCAAGATGAGATTTGAAGAGGACATGAGACAGAGGGAGTTCCAGAGGCTAGAAGCGTAGTGGCTGAAGAAGGATTGATGGCCTGAGAGGGGACATGCAATAGACTTGTACCAGCTGAGCAAAACAGTGGCACTGAGATCATTTCCGCAAACTACCACAGTGCAGGAGATAGCATTAATTTTATAATTCATTTTGCTGTTCTGAGAAGCCCAGTGTTTGCAGCTTTCGAAGTATTCAAAACTTCATGGGAAAATACAGTCACACTACTCACCCAAGGGCATGTAGCCATTCAAGCCAGGAAACATTTACACCCTTTTTGCGCTGACGTAAAGAAATTAAATGGAGAAATTTAAGGGGTGGAGCAGGTAGGACCAATCACTTAACTGTTTGATGTGCTCTTCCCCCTATGAGTGCACACAATATATGGATAGTTTTGTGAAGATATTTCAAAAACTGATTGTGTAAACAAATCAAGGATCGAGATCGCCCTATGTTCAGAAACTGAAACTTTACTGTAGGGGAACTAAAAGGATTCAGAAACTGAAACCTTACCATAATAGGAACTAAAAGCTCTTCAATCTTTGTACACAGCTCTGAGCAGTCCAATGGAAAACAAGATAATGGAGGTGTCACAGAAATGGATCACACTCTTACTGTAAAATAACCAGAAAGGATACTATATTGGTTTCTATGTTTGGCATTATCCTTCATACGTTTCAGTTGTTGCTGATGACACTTCATGCTCCAAGGGTTATGCTTCACCTTCCCAGACTTCTTCTCTAGACTACAATATAACACTTCAGACTTTTTCGACCACTCAAATTCCTCTTCTAGTTTATGGCTGCAAAACAGAAAATGGAGCCAAACTGTTACATTCCATCTATATAAACAGCGGTTGCAAATGTACACATGCACAGTGTGGGGACAGATGGGTATGTTTATATTGCAAAGCACTACAAATTCAAAATTTTCATTGTCAAAAGACAGGTATAAACAACTTTGCCTCAATTTTAATTTGTTTGATTTATATAACACTGAAGAGGGTACAAATGTAATTCACAGGTAATTTAGAATGGCCTTCAATATCTGCTGTTCATAAACAGCGTTCATATTCTAAAGTAAAATCATGCTCAATGCAGGTTTCAGCGCTCTGGGACGTCCTCCCGACATGAATAGTGCTATAAAAATGTAATTTTGTTGTTGTTATTGTTTCTCAAACCATCTGACTTTATCCCCATTTTGGAGAACGTATTGCAGTAAACACAGAGCAAAAATGCTAGATTTTAGGTTATAACACTAACAAAATTACATTTATATAGCGTGTTTCATATCGGGAGGACGTCCCAATATGGCTGGACAGTCAATGTTTCAGACCCGAGTTGGGGTTTGGATTGGGGAGGGAGGGGAGGAAAGGAGGTGATTTGGGGTGAACGATGGGACTGTCGAAGAGGAGGGTCTTGAGGCGCAAGTCGACTTGAAGGAGGCCAGGCAAATACCAAACCTTCTCTTGGATAATAAATAATCCTTGCCTTTCATATAGTACTTTATATCGTTAAACCATCTCAAATCCTTCAAAGGATTCACTGTAGTATAGCAACTATTAAAAAGTAGGCATGCTATGGCAGCCAATTTGTGCATAACAACATCCTACAAATAGTCATGAAATGAATGACTAATGTTTGCCAACTGGTCTTTCAATAAAATTAATGAACGATGAAACACACATTAACCATTAAGCTAAAGTTAAACTTCAGAGGTGGGCTTTTTGAGGAAGAACTAAAACAAGAATCTCATTGTTCTGCTAAAGTTTCAAGAACAATAAAATTACATTTGTAGATCGCCTTTCACTTTGGGAGGATGTCCCGAGGCGCTGGACAGTCAGTGTTTCAGACCCAAGCTGGTTTCAGCTAAACAAGTGCAGTTTAATTAACAAAAGCTGCTAAATGAAAAGCTTTTAGTGTCTATTCTGTCACAAACTAAACTGATCAGATTTTTTTCTGTCAAATCACAATATTGTTTAAAAACATCCAGTAGAAAATATAGTTTCAAGGTAATTTACTACAAAACTGAGGTTGGAATTTAGATCACAAGTGGTCACAAGTAGTTTGGAATGTTGACATTAAAAAAATAGCAAACTCACTGTTCACAAGATATTTTGAAGGTGAGAAATTAAGACGGACAGATCCCAGGATGAGTTATAATTCAAACTAAATTCTCAAGCCTTCAAGTGCGGGTCAGGGGTGGGGGGGGGGGAGGGGAGAGAAATAGGGATGGATTAAATAATTGAAAACTTTACCAAAATAGTTTACTGAAAACCAACCTTTTAATTTTCTCTTCCTTCCTGTTTTGCCTGACCCGATCCTTGCCGTAATTGTCATTTTCTAGTAAAACGGGCTTTTTATTACTCCACCTTATAAGTTTATTTTTAGGTTCACATTCAGAGTTATCTACATTTTCCAAATCAACTTGGTCCCCTGATAGCGGGTAGGCAATTAAAGACAGGTTTCCTTCTTCATCTTCTTCGAAACTGACAGAAATGACTCCTACAAGAAGAACAGAAAAGGGAGGACTCGTAAGACAGATAGTAATGTACATACACAATACCTTAGCAACTAAATTGTCACTAGATTATACAGAGAAACAGTGAAAACAAAACAGCCTGTTTGCTTACCCAAGCCTTCAGTTTTTATGCGGTTGTGCCGTCTTTCAACCTAACAAATATCAAAAAAACTAGACAAAGATACTTTTGCAATCTGGAAAAAATAAACTTCCCAATTATACACAACATCCCACCCAAACACTGCACATACATCAGCATATGTAATAAGAATAGGAGTCAATAAAACAACTGAGACAAATGGGCTTGAGGAAGTTGTTTATTTGGACCCATTAATTTTCTGTGCAAGGAATTGAAAATTTACGTAATAGTGCAAACTTGGGAGAACATCATTGTATCCAAATCTAGAGAAGGCCAATGCACCAAAAGTCTCCAATGATGAAACACAGTAGAGTAATGCAAGTTCATAAAGCCAAATGATAAACGCTGATGCAGAATAGTGAATACAAAGCTTACTGATACACTGAAGTACAGAATTCTGTAAAGCTTTGTCAAACTCGGGTAAACTGCAGTTATAAACAGACAAACCAACACATTCCCTGCAAAACAAAAACCTACAGCTCTACATACAAGTACAACTTGAAATCAAGAAAGCATTACATAGCAATGCTAATTATGTAAAAGGCTCCAATAATTCATATTTTAATCTGTCGTGCTCCAGTTCATGTCTGACGTAAAACATTACAGAATTTTCACTTTCCCTGTAAACTTTTCCACCGCAGTTGGTGACCTGTGCTTGCTGCTTTGCAAGTTCATTGAAGAGGTAAGTCTGATAGCAAGGCTGAGGCCAGTCTCTGGGTTGGCTCAATGACATTAGGGTCGCCTCTTATTTTGAACAGTCCAACAGCAGCCTGAATGGGTCTTTTGTCATCCTGCACAACTGCCAGCATTCTGGAGGAAGGAACCTGTAGGTCAGAGTCCCAGCTTCGTGCACTAAGCAGCTGGCCATCGAATAACATCAACAATGGACCTAACCAGGGGGGTGGTGAAACCCAAGTTGTCCTTCAGACAGGGAGGGTTATTAAGGGAAGCTAGGACAAGGCCTAGGGCTTTATCCTGGAAAGAAAAACAAGATGGGACAAGAGGGGCAACAAGCCCACTCTCCAAAACACAAGACAACACATCCCTAAAAAAAAAACTTATTTTTACATCAAGCACATGATATGCATTACTATTGACGCAATTAGTTGATTCTGGCACTTGAGTGCTCTCATATTGAGATAATAAGAACCATATATTTTTGAACACAGAAAAAGATTAGAAACTTGCAGCTTTCTGAAGTTAGGTTTTCCCCCACCCCCAATCTGATTAAAAATCTCACATTCAAATACTCTAATAGAATACTAGATTGGCACAACTTTACACTATATTACACAGCCCATTATCAGTACTGAAATATGCCTAGTGTAAAATTTACTTTTCTGCCCCTTCCCACCCCCCTCCCCCCAAAAAGATAAATTAAATCCATGAACATGATAAGAGTCCACAGTGTATGTACATGGCTTTCTTCCCCTTTAATGAAAACTGCATGTGAGATTGCAACATCCAGATGTCGTCACTTACTGTACTAGGAACTTCCCCAACTACAGCCTACAACAGAACTGGCTGACTCACACACCCTGGTGGAGCTAGTTGTTCCAGTCGGTCGCGTTCCCTCAAGACGAAAGACGGCTGGCTGGCTGGCTCTGATTTCAGCTTTTCCAGCTCTTACCTCAACTTTAAAATGCCTGCTAAGCCTACTGAAGTACTGTTAGAGAGAGAAAAGCTCCAGTGGTTTCATTTACACTTCAATTAAAAATAAAACACACACACATTCTAGCACACTGGCACGTTTCATTAGTAATTGCATTATACATTTAAATCAAATTCAGATTCAACACTGAGACCCAAGATTTTAGAAATAACATTTTCCCCACCTTGAAATGAACTTACCTGCAGCGGGTGGACGACCCTTAAAGCATAGTAGAGCACAGGCTACCCACACGTGTCACACAACTACACTGCGATTAGCTGCCAACTGGACCCACCTGTCAGATCAAGGCTTTCATCTGATAAATTTGAGAAAAACAAAGACACAAGCTTCTCCCCAGCCCCAAAGATTCCCCAAGACTATCAAGGACTTTTGGCACAAGCAACAAAAATCAATTACACAGACAGAACGTATATATTTATAGGTGGCTGAGAGGTGAGGTTTTTGCACTTACCTTTATACTGAGGTGTAAACCGGCGCATCTCTGGAGGCAGTGTTTCATAGAACTGGTGTTCCCGCTGAATGAGGGGTTTGCAAATCGTTGTGTCATTAAATCGGAGGACAGAAGAATGCCCCCCCACCTGATGAACAAACGGTTCTAGGACAACTCCCTTTGCATAGTGCTCCACTTCCATTGCTCCTCGCGCCGGGCTCATCCTTAAAGCACATTAGACAAAACAAGTACTGCAGCTGTACAGACTGTAGCTACGCCAAGCTGGAGCTTTCCTCTTTTCCCCTCTCGGTGGTCAGCAGTTTGCAAGGATCCTGAAACAACAATGAAATCCCCAGGGTTCAGACTCTTGAATATGCCTGTATATTGCAGTTGTTACGTTGTTGAATATGCAGCCTTTATATTTGTCTTTGAAATAGGTCAGACTTGAATTCCAGTAAACAATCTCGGTAGACAGCAGAAACGCAACTGAGCTGAAACACTGGTGGATCAGTGAAGTACTGAACTGTGATGTCACACACCCAAAAAAAACCCGATCCAATTATTCTCCTCCTACGTCACAAAGTGTGACCAATGAACAGCCATTAAGTTTTAGTGGAAAAATGGGCAATGAGCCAAAAAATGGGAAAGCAAAGGAGGGGGGAGAAGCAGTAGAACATCGCTGCCCTCAGCTATTTTCAACCACTGCCCAGCATTTCCTTATCATAAAGGATCAAAGTACAAAATAGAACACTTAAAATGCTGCTTACTGATCCAAGCCGCCCAACCCCATTAAAAATAATGTAAGTCTACGTCCATCAACCAAGGATTAAAAAACAATTATTCAAAACAATTTGAAGTCCGCATGTTGAAACAATGGAACAAATGTAAGACATCGCTGAAAATCATCCAGCTGTATAGTATTGAACTGAAATCCTCAATCCTACGAGGAACATTTTCTTTCAAATTAATCCTAAACCGTTCATATTTGTAAAAGCAACAGAACAAAACATTTAATTGCAGGATTTTAAAAGCGTATCAGATGTGGATGATTTCAAGTACTTAGTTAGGGAGTCAAGACCTCCTGGTGCAAAAATGTTTTCCTTGATTGACTGCTCACAAGATAGAGGTGGATATAGGATTACATGCACAAATCCCAATAGGTTTTTAAAGCTATTGGATGTCTGCCTGCCAGAATCTAGCAACTTCCCCACCAGAGGAAAGAAAGGCCAGCCTGTCATGAACACATTTCCCACAGTATGGTCCTATAGCATGGTGGAGGTACACAGTTGGGGGAAGGTTACAGGAGAGGAAAATGACAAGTGTTAACTGTTTAATTCAGTGAAAATAGCTTTACGAGACCCCCTCCCTGCCATCCAACTCTTGTCGAGCCCTCTGTTGAGTAATACTGAAGCTTAAGAGCAC
The DNA here is from genome assembly GCA_035084275.1 of Hydrolagus colliei. Lineage (NCBI taxonomy): Eukaryota > Metazoa > Chordata > Chondrichthyes > Chimaeriformes > Chimaeridae > Hydrolagus > Hydrolagus colliei. Next base: position 4,946,323 of record CM068753.1, read on the forward strand.
AACAAGCAGCAGCAGCAACTCAGCAATGCTCACGTGCCTATGTAATCATAGCTCAGTTTTGTTTTAATTGTTAATACTTTTTAAAGAAAATTAATATGAGAAAATTGTCAATCAAGGTAGTTGCCTAACCAGAAAGAAGTTAAGATCACAATGACAGTTTCTTTTTGAAAAGGCAAAGGATGAAAAGACAAAAGCGAGCAAGTGGCAAGGAGGGATTGAGGTGCAATAAGTTCTAAGGAATGTTTTTTAGTAGAAGTTCTGAAAGAAAACTGGCAAACAAGTAGCGCCATCTGCTGAGTCAATAAGCTAAGAAATCACACTGCTGAACACTTGAGAATTGAATAGACTTAGTGAAAAACAAACGCCCATATTCTTGCTTCGAAACGCAGTTTCTTGTTAAGAAACAAGACATTACACGCATTCCTCAGTGAGCGACTATAACCAAAACCAATGCTACCACAGCAGTTTATCAGCCAAATCAATCTTTCTCGAAAGTACACTCAAAGTAGTATTCAAACGTTTTAATGTCTTAGATACCTTCTTATTCTCCCCTCTCAAACAGCGCTGACTCATAATCAAATCCACTACACAACAATATTTTCTGAGCTGTTGGGACAACAAACAAATCACTTGTGGAATGCAGCTGTTCAGAACCCAAAGTGGAATTCAATCACACCACAGTACATAAACAACCCACATATTCTCTCTCGATCACAATTGTTCAAAGTCATGCAAGTGCTTAACTTTTTAAACATTTAGTGCCTGGTCAACTCTCAGGTTGCACTTGGATTAAAAAGGCAATGGCTTTTGTCATTCTAGAATGTAGCTTTTTAAAGGTAACCATATATTAAAAAAAACAGTTTGGGCAGGGCTACGTAAACAGATGAGGCTAAGTGGAGATCAGGTCTCCATTTTAAGAAGTACTTTCCTGGCCAGCTTAAACCAGTCAATTTCTGTTCCCCTGTTCCAATTGGTTAACAAACCTCCATTTTGTCTTTGAATCCGTTTTCTTGTTAAAAACACAGCGTTAAAGGAACATGCACTCAAATACAGTATCTTGAATTACTAAGAACAATTAAATGGAATTTTTTTATATCAAGTAGCATCAATTTTATAATGATCAAATTCAAACAGTCACTCCACTTTACAATATATCGGGTGAAACGCTTTGGAACGCAGCCCTAATATGAAGGGTGCTAAATCAAATGTAAGGATTACTATTAAAGGCCAATTTAAGTGCACACAAGATGCCCATACACAGCCTGCTTGGACTGTACAACTTCTAAGATCAACTGAATTAGTAAGTATGAAGCAGAAATCTGCTTGCTCCTCAGATTTCCATTCTACCTTATACCCCCCACCCCTACAAAGCTCCCAGGTAGTTGTTTAAAGGGCTTTGAGATACCCTCCCAGAGTAAAATTGACTTGGTTAATTGGAGTTGTTGCTACCTCACACAGTTTGCACATGATGAATAATAATAATCCTTGCATTTGATATAGCGCTTTTCATGTCTTCTAGACATCTCAAAGCACTTCACAGAATATGCTATAAAGTGCATTGACTGTATATTTGTGGGTGAAATGCGGCAGCCAATTGCACATAGCAGTGTCCCACAAACAGTGGTGGATTGAAATGACTAATTTATTATTGTGTGTGTGTGTTTTGGGCGGGATTATTAGGTGTGTGGAGTAAGGACATTTTTCCAATGTTTTACTCTGCCTGGAGTTAAACCCGGGTCTCTCGTTTCTAAGGCAAGTGCTCTAACCTAACCACTGAGCTATAGGACTCCACAATGCCGACAAACATTAAGATTTTCCACTCGTCAAAGACCTATAACATCAACAGTTGAATCAAAACAACAGGAATGAGACATTCATCCCATTGAGGCAGTTCCATCATTTGATTATATCAAATTGTTTAAATTCACTTCCCTGCCTTTTCTCCAATGGGGTACAAGTGCCTATTAGACTGCATGAAAAGTTCACAAGTCTAAGTTACAGCTATTATTTAAGCAAGTTGCACAGATCATGATGTGAACATAAAAAATGTGGTACAACACGAGATTTTGTTTATACATTTACATAACATAATGCTAACCACACCACACTCAACCAACAGCAAAAGTTGTAACAGCTGCCAACTGTGATCAAGGTCATGATTTTAACCTAGAACATAATGTTTTGTAACTTATGTAAAGAATGTTATAGATTCTGATGCAGTATTTACCAGCGAGAGTTACATTAGTCTGCAACCTTACAATTCAAGTGTATGGTTTGAAAAATGCAAATGTACCCATGTATGGGCTAAAATACATCCGTGCCATTAATCAATAACCAAGCAGTTTAGCCTAATACAATTAGAATTAAACCACACAGTAAACTCCATAACAAGGGCTAGATGGAATTCTGTGTTGGTGATAGAACAGGACAGGGCAGAAGAACAGGACGGCATAATTGTAAATTTCACATGACTCAAGTAAATTTCTGAGGTGATACTGAAAACAATTTAATTACATCACGTTCATCACGCAGAGGTGTGAAATGTTTGGCATTTCTTCACTACACACAAACAACCAATTGCTTACTAAACACAACCAAAATTATTCAGTGAGCCTCCTTGGCGACCAACTTAAAATGTACAAAGATCAACACTAACATATCTCACTTTTTACACAAGTGAAGTTCCAAAAATAACAATAACGTGGTCACTCAATCCACAAATGTTTTTGTAGAATGCTGTTCTGCACAATTGGCTAGGGCGTTTCACTCAGTATATCCTATGAAGTGTTTTGAGATGTCTCAATTACGTGATAAGGCACTATATCAAAATAAATAATTATGAACTAAGAGATTTAGCAACACACTAAGGACATTTTAATATCACTTTGGGAGTGGCAACTGCTGTACTATGTTGGTAAGCGCACACAACGACAACTTGCATTTATACAGCATCTTTCATGTGGGGAAGACATCTCAAGGCTCTGGTCAATGAATAGTTTTCATCTAAGCAGGGGGCCAGAAGGCAAGAGGGTGAAAGTGTGAAGGTGACCAAAAGCTGAAGAGGAAAGTCTTGAGATTGGCCTTGAAGGAGGCAAGAAGGCAGGAAGGCTGATGTGTCCGAAGAGCGAAGGGAGTGGCCAGATTGCCAAATGTTTTAGTAGGTTACATGGGTAGGGAGGAGAAAGACCTCAGAGGGCTTTAAAGGTGAGGGTGAGGATCTTGAACTTGATCCTCTGGGGGATGGTGAGCCAGTGAAGCTTGGTGAGGATGGGGGTGATCGGCTCACAAAGCTTAGTGGGTGAGGACACGAGCTACAGTTCTGTATAATCTGCAGCTGATGGAGGGAAGAGTTGGGAAGCCAAAAACAATGGAACTGGTCAGCAATAAAAATGACTCTTTTTGGTAACAATTTAGGAGAAAATTAAATTTGAAAATTATTGAAAAGCAGATAATAAGTGGAAAATACAAATAGAAAGAAAACCACATTTCTGCCAGCAACCTGCAGTTATTGAGTAGTTAAAAGATTACACTGACTTGGCAATAACGCCTTATTTTTCCTACATTGGTGGTTTTTACACTGTAGGAGACTCAGAGATTAGGTACAGTATTACAGAGCAAAGTAGAATATTTTCCTACTCTGAAATTAAAATCATGACTATTTTAGAAATGAGTGGTATTTTATTCAAAATTTACCACATTGAACTCTCTGTGTAGATCTCTGTGAGCAATGCACACTATGAAGTTGCTTGTTGAAAATATAAAATGGGTTTATCTGGAACAGATTAATTAATTTCCTTTAACTGAACAAATTAACCATTATAATAATTAAACATTATGATGATAATCCTTGCAATTAGTACAGCACTCAAGTTGGAAGGTCATCTCGAAGTGCTTCTCCTGATATCCATATCAATAATTTCAGTTTTTTAATATCCTAATAATTGGCCATTTACCTCACTGTTCATGAGAAATCGCTCCTTCATTTGCCATAAGTAGACTTTACAGTTAAAGTCTGAAATGTTTTAAGATAGACATAAGGCATTATATCAATTATTACACAGGTGACTGCTTTTATTTAAATTAACTCCATTCAGCACTTTACATGTGTAAATGTTTTTTCACTGGCAGGTCTGAGGCTGTTACTATTGTTCAAAATAAGTGCTCACGCTGCTGGTCCTGAAGTTTATGATTTTTTTTGATTAAAGGCACTTTCCCAGAAACACTTGCAGAGATGGATGGTTTCAATTCCACTGAGGATCAAATGGTGCACAGCAGCTACAACTTTGGTGCATGGTCAGATTTACTTACAGCAAGACTTCAGCAACAGGCTAAAAAGGGAGTGGGGTGGGGTGGGGAAGAAAAGAATATCAACAAGCAGGAACATAACAGAAGGAGGTGGGGAGAGAGGAAGATTTGTAACTCGAGACGACACAAAGCAATCCAATTAATCTTTTATAATTTGAGTCTGGGAACATCCATTATGTAAACAAGTATCAAATGGAGAAAATGTGATAACAGCGATGCAGGTACACTACATTGAAGATCTCCAGCTGGATCCAAAGGTACACAATGACCCAATTCAAGCCCATAGGGATTGTTGAGAAGGGGAAGAGAGAAATGCATAAAATAGGGCAATACCAAAGATTTAGCCATGACAGAAAGTACTGTGAATATGTTACAGAATTTGCTTTCAAAGTTTTGGAATTTTCAATACCTAATTGTTGGGATGTCTTCAGGACATCACATTCTAAGATTCAAATCCAATAAAACGAATGTTTTATTTGTCACTCCTCAATTAGATACTCATTCGGTCTACAACTCAGATTTACCCATCTTAAATTGTATCCATACAGTAGTGTCCGGCAATATATCGTTTATATCGCTATAATTTTTCATATCGATTGCCGATATTGGAAATTTGAATACATTGGTATATCGAAAAAATCGGTATATCACAAAACATCGGTATATAGTGTCAGGTGACATATCGATATATCAGTTATATCGGTATAATACAAAGTTTTTCAACATACCTTGTTGCCGGCATTGCAAACCTCCTGGGCATAGAGCTCGCATATCGGAATGCGCGCGGACTCCGAATGCACGCGGACATGCACACAAGATAAAAACCTGGTGATATCGATATATCGGTATATCTCGATATGGGCCCACCAATATAGGAAACATTTCATATCGCCGGACACTACTATACAGATGAATGTTGGTTGCGAGCAGAACCTGAAATGGTTCATTTTAAAATTTCACGCAAAGTTACCTGTACATACAAACAAGCTTTTAGACATTGAAAATAATGTTTGCCACCTGCTTCCCCCATCTGTCACCTTTCTCCAGGCGATGATGTTCCATGTTATTTGTATACTTAATTATATACTATTTTTATACCATGAGCGTGCTTGAATGATTGATCGCTCATTTTACTGTAATTACTGTCAAATGCAATGGGCATTTTGTAGGTGAATGCAGCAACCAATTTGCACTCATTATCCCACAACAGCCAAGAGGTGACTGTAGGACTGAGAGAAACTCCTTTTGAATAGTGTTTGGGGATCTTTAATGTCCATCTAAACTCAGATAGCAAATCCATTTAACATCGCATCCAAAGAATGGCACATCAGACTACATAGCTTTCCCTGTACTACAGTGGAGTGTCAGCCTCGACCAAAGACACCTTGAACACAGCTTTCAGATACCTGGTAGTTTAATTGTTTTAATGTAAACCTTTGCTTTGTATCTCACATTCTTTGGTGTGTATTACTTATTCAATTCTCCAAGAAACTGAAGTAATTTTACATTATACTGGAATGTTTCAGACAAAGGTTTGTCACAAAAAACGCAAAGCACATAGGAAAAAATAATGAACAATAAACCCACATCTTGTAATCCCCAGCAAGCTGGAGCTTGTTTAACATTTTACAGCCACTAAACTCAAATACATGTGAATTCGCAATAAGTACCAACAGGATTATAAAGGATTAGACAAACTTGTTTTTTCTAACTGTGAAATTATATATTTATGTTTGTTTTTCTTATTTATTAGATGTATTTTTCAGCAAACTCTTTTCTGTCTGCATTTATAGGACAAGTGGCTTGTGGAGAAACCTGCATTTGATGTAATGCCTGCACACTGAAATATCTCCAGGCATTTTACAGCAATTACTGTAAAAACTAGTAGAAATGAGAACAGGCAAAACGCCAAAAACAACCCCAAAATTCTATGTGTTTAGAGTAGACAAAATATAGTAGCGCTAACAAAAGAAAGTTACTATCCAAAGGTGTCAAGGACAGAACTAAGAAGTTAAGACGGACCAATTCTTCTAATAGTTGCATTTGAACTTCATGCCTTTGAAGCTATTTCTGTATGTTAATCACACTTTAGTAAATTGGACTTTCCTCTTCGATCGTGCCTTCTGTTCCACCCCGTACTCTTTTACCTCCCCTTCGTGTTTCACCCCTTCCCAAACATTCCCCTCCCAGCTCGGGTCACACACCTCCTGTGCAGCGCCTTGGGACGTCCTCCCGACATGAAAGGCGCTCTATAAATGTAATTTGTTGTTGTTGTTGGAAAGAAAGCAATTGGATATTCTGCAAGATGCTACACCATCATTAATAGCAACAGTCTGAAAAAATCGCAACAATGTAAAGGCAGCAAAGATTTTGAAGCTACCAATGCAGATCGAAATTCAGATAGCACGTGGGCTTTACTTTCTATTTAAATCCTCTTATGTTATCCACTCCAACCTATCAAATGGTGTTATTGCACAGTACAACTCCAAACTGCACATATATCCAAACACAAAAATCTCTGTATGCCAGATCTACCAGTACTGCTTCGACCATCCGAAAAGGTGGAGTTACAATTGGATGGGACACTGAACACTGCAAGTCACAATGTCAGATACATTTTCTTGGCTCTCAGGAAGGCACGACTAAAATCCCTTTGTCCTGCATCTTTCCTCTTGGCTGCTAAAACCATGCTCTGAAACAAACTCCATCCTCGTTAAACTTCCCACATTGCTCAGGATCCAAGTGGTCCAGTGTTCTGAATTGTTCCGAGACATTATTCTATGGGAAATTTGCTAAATAAGTAGTATACTAATCTTAAGAACAGGTTTGAACCCCCAACTTGGAATGGCTGCTTGTTATTCTTTGTGCAGTATCATGTATTACAGGTTTATTTTATTACTGCTGGTAGTATTTTGTAGAATACTAGATTAATGAGTTCCAACTGCATTGGATACATTCGATGTCTAATATTTACGTTCCAGAGATTTCTGTCACCCAATATCAATCTTGTTGGCACTACGGAGACTGAATTACGAAGACTGGCTTTCAGATAAACTAATTCAGACTTCAACGGTAGAATCCCTCAGGGTGAAAAAAAGACTAATTCACAACTTGCTAAGATTAAGATCCTCTAAGAATAACTGTTAATTCATATGATTTAGACAGTTAAGTGCTCTTGAAAAATCAACTGTGTCAGAACTATAATCAATGATTACCTTCAGTCATTTATACCACAATTCATTTAAAAATATAACCACAAGTATTTATAAGAAGTTCAGATACATTGATTAATGTCAATATGGTCACGTACAATCAAAAGTAGGAATTGTGCATGTCATAACTTTGACAAATTATCTATTTGAGTATTGCACAGCTGAGTATTTACTGCTTCAGAGAGTACCATAGACATGGATTATGTTTGTACAGGAACTGAAAACAATTTGTCTGGACTTTGGTTTCTTCCAACATCGATGCACAAATCTGGCAAACAGATTGTAATACCCATAACTGGCAATGAGATCGTATCACCCACCAACCCATTAAAGCTTGAAACAGAAATTTGAAAAGAAATTGCTTTTAAATCCTCTTTAAAGAAATGCTAACGATTATCTAAAATATGGCCAAAAGCTCTCCATACCCCACAGAGCTAACGGAAACACAATCAGCTAACAAAAACTGCACGTGTACACAACTCGTGCTTTTTTGGGGGGACAGCCAGGTGTCTGATACATGTGGAAAACGATCACCGTGCTTATTAAAATAGTGTCCCAAACCAGACACAGTTGATCTCCAGTTACACAACAGTAGATTAGGTTATTCCCAAATGAATTGATCTCAATAGCTGGGATTGAAAGAGGAAAAAAAAAGTCTAGATTTTAATGAACACAGCTTTATAAACTGGGACAATAGTGGTACAGAAGCGTTTTTTTTTAAAAAAGGTTTCAGTTCCATAAAATTTACTGTTACATTTTGACGGTTTGCCAAATCCTAGAAGCCAGCAATCAAATTGTATAATGAATTTTCCGACAGTTCAGTTAAACAGTCAATTGGGAATGCATAGTTCAGGTAACATCTCTCTCGCTCTCTCCCCACACCCCTGTAGAAAACTCATCAAAGCCACATTCTCCAGTATGTCAAATGGCATTGAGTTGTTTAAATAATAATCCTCAATTTTCATTTAGTAATTCACCGTCGAGAGGACACCTCAAAGTGGATATAGTGTGAAGTGTAGTGACTGTGTACTTTGTAGGCAAATGTAGCAATGTAGTAAAAAAAACTATGAATAGAATGATCCATTTTATCTGGGGTATTGTCAGCCAAATTCCTATATCTTTTTGCATAGTGCTGCAGGATCTTTAACATCCACATGGACAGGATGTAGAACCAGGCAGCTCCTCGGATTGCACACATTAACTGTGTGGAGAAGATAACTGCACTCACTACCAGATATTTAATACTGTATTATGGTGCAAAAAACGGTTTACTTTTTGCGCATTTTAAAATTAAAGCTGTGAATAAAGCAGAATCTCAATTGTATGTAACTACAGATCTTATAAACAAAAACTTAATATCAAGAGTTCTACAAGTTAGACAATACTGGATAATTTTGCCACTACATCCACTTACACCAAATAATTATTGTATTTAACTACAAAATTGATAAACTACAAATAAGTTTCAATCCAATAAAAGTAACTTAAGTGATTATATATCAATACACTTGACTATTATTGAATTTTGATCACTTGCATTTTCCAGTAAATCATCAAACACTAGATAATGCAATTTATTAAGAAGGATTAAATGATAACGCTGTCATTTGAAACTGGAGATTTACATTCCAATATGTTTAGCTAGATAGCTAGCAAGTGTAATTTGATATTCAATAAGATATTTTAATTTCAGTGAATCAAATAATTTCCTAAATTTAAAGCATTTGGACCTTGAGCTCTTCACTGGTGAATGGGTTCCACGGAATTTGTAAAACTGAGTGAAAATCTCTTCCTTCATCACTGCATACTACTTAATTCACAATAAATGCTCTCAGACCAAACCACTTTTTTAGTTAAAAAAAATGGAATTCACCATATTTTGAAATGTCAAGAAAAAAAGGCAATTGTCAAGCTTGCTTTCAAAGTTACTGTTGTTTATTTTCAACCATGCAATATATGTAAATAGCCTAAAGCCAATGTCAAAAACAATGATGAATAGCTTCTAAAACCAGGAAAAATTTTACGTAACAACAACAACAATTTACATTTATATAGCGCCTTTCACGTCAGGAGGACGTCCCAAGGCGCTAACCACATAAACGTAAAACAAAACCTCAACTCTTGTTCAGAATCTGAACGGTGTAACAAGTGTAGAACAGCAGAGTAAATAAATAAGCTAACCTGAAAAGTTTCAAATCAGAAAAATGACTTGTGTGGAGGAGACAGAGAAATAAACAAATTGCACCACAATTTGGAGGAACGCCATTGAACGGTCATTTATTTACTTGTACCCGGTTCTTCAGACACACTATCAATAGTTCTAAAGAACCACATCACATTTAACCTAGTCTAGTTATAAACTGCATACTTATATTAATCATATCATGAGGTGGGAAGTACGTATATATCAACCTCTTAGGAGACCTAAAATTGTACTATATTTTCGCCAAGAAATGCCAGTGAGAATCAAGCAGACAAAATATTGTGGAAGGAGAAGACTGCAAATAATGAACTACTTAAATGAAAGTCAAAACAACATGAAGTTTAAGTTCTTTTTTAAATAAACAGATGAATAAAAAAAGCAAGTTATGAAATACTATAAATCAAATTAGTATGACAAATGTCTGAGAATTGAAAATGATATACTGATCTGTAAACAGAACAAAAACTATGTACAGTAATCTTAAATAAGGAATAGTTTAGAAAGTGACCAGATATACAGTACTCCAATGAAGGCCTGGGAGGTTGAGCAAAATAACAAATGCTCATATTCTCCACTATGTAAAATACCACTATAAGTTACTGGTGTTCCACAAAGCACATTAATGTTGCACAGGGGCTGAAGGCACGGTAAATCTGGAGTTGTCAGCAAAACTGATCACCTTGATGGTAGCTGCTACAGTGGCTGTGAATTGGCCCAGTGTCAGAAATTGATTCAATTTGAAGCCATGGGTATGGCAGTACTCCGTAGATTATGGGTCATCCTGCTGACGTGAAAGCTGCTCTACAAATGTAATTTTGTTGTTGTTGTTGAATTATTCTAGTGGAATAGCTGAGTACAATTTGAAAGTTAAAATAAAATTCTCCAGAGCTCGTAGCAGTTTGATTGAAGTAAGATAGGGTAAATGAAAAGTGCTTTTTTGGGGTGTAACATATCACAACTTTCAATTATAAAAAGGTAACATCTATCCATAATATTTTTTATTATAGAATGAAACAATGGCACTCATCTGAAGTAGTTAACTCTAATTTTATAAAAGACACAACATCAATGAATTCTCTCTCACCCATACTTGGCAAGCGACATGCGAGTGGAAAAATAAATCCAACTCAGCTGTAACTCATTCGACACAATGGTACATTACCATTAAATACTTTACAATAAATAATGTATACTCAGATATTCCCCCAACCTAGGGGGGTTAGTAGGTCACGAGCCCAACCTTCAGCCAATCAAAGTCAAGCAGGACATTGAGGATAGTTTCATTTACAAATTATGAATCAGAAACTATTTGAATTATTACATTACTAAAATCAATGGCAGATCAAACCACCCCCACCCCACTAAAAACAGTTGTCATCACCCCATCCTGAAAAAACCCTCCCTGGACCTATCCCTACTCTTCAGCTGCCGTCCCATCTCCAACCTCCCATTCCTCGCCCAGGACCCTTGAGCGATTCGCTACGTCCCAACTTCATTCTTTTCTTTCTTTCCATTCACTCTGGCTTTCACTCTGCCCACACCACAGAAATAGCCCTGGTCAAAGTCTCTAATGACATTCTGAACATCTACGATTAGAGCTTTCTCTGCCTCCTTATTCTCCACGACCTCTCTGCCGCCTTCAACATGTCGACCACTCCATCGTCCTACACCGCCTCTCCTCTCCATCGCTGACCTGCCTTTGGCTGATTCGAATCTTAACTCTTGCACCATCCCCACTTTATCGACACTAACAGCTTCCCTTTCAGCCTATACACTGTCACATGTGGCATACCCCAGGGCTTTGTCCTTGGCCCTCTGCTTTTCAACATCTATATGCTCTCTCTGGGTGACATCATCCCCAGTCATGGGGTCAACTTCCATATGTATGTGAATGACATACAACTCAATCTTTCTGTTTAATGTCAAAAAGTCAGAAGCCCATCTGATTGTCTCGGGGCAGCACCTCCGTACCTCAAGCAACTGGCAGCGGCAACCTCTGGGATCTGCTAACCGCCCCTGCAACTCCGCTCCCTCCACTCAATGGGCTCCGGCTTGCTCCATATTCCACGATCCACCCACCCCTACAGCTGCGGGGGAGTCTTCAGCCATTATGCCCCCAACCTTTGGAATTCCATCCCACAATCCCTCCGTAATCCCAGCTCGGATCCAAAACACTGACTATCCTTAACGCGCTATACAAATGTTAGTTTCGTTATTATTCCACATGTGAATGAAAAGCAGAATAGCTACCTCAAAGATATCCCCAAAACTATTTTCTTCTCTCCCCCTCTCACACGTAAAAAAAAATCAGGTTTTCTTGCAGCACCGATGTTTCACTGCAAGCAAAAGCTTTAATTCACTTTTTTGAAACAGGTATTACGATGGAGCCCATTAGAAGGCTTTAAATACACAAGGAGAACTTCTGCTGACATCAGCCTGTCTACAGCATTCATCTCCATTCTATCTCCTCAGACAGATAACCCTACTTATGCATAGTAGTAATTTTGCATAAGATTAAACTTGCACTTTTAGATAAAGAATATATGACACAGTTACGCAATTTAACAAACAGCTCCGGGTGAGGTAACTGTTAAACCCTGTACAGATAAGTAATTGGCACAAACAGAATGATAAAACCAACATTTCCTCTTGTTATCACTGCTCTTCCAATTTAAATCTGTGATTGATATGCAGAAATGCTGCCCTTGAGCTCAAAACAGCTTGGTAACCATTACACAAAAGCATAATTACAAGCCAAACAGCTTTCCTATCTACCTGATTAAGACTGCAGGTACATGAAACATCAGCAAGGGTGGATGGTCAGTCAATGAACTGCAAATTTTATACAGTTTGGCATTTAAAAAAAACAATTAAGTTCCATTTGTCAGGTAATTTCACATTTGACAACTAACCAACATTAAAACAACACTGTCCAACTGAGGGTGGCAGAAAATTGCAATGATCTCACTTTTCAAGAGGGATGATAGGAATATGTATGGACATAAAAAAAAAGATAATATTATTCTCCAGTAATATTTTGGTACGGTAAGACACCCACCAATTTTGGATTGTGCAATGCAGCATGAATGAATAACAAGCAAGTATTATTCTTTGCTCAATTCAATTTTGTTTCTATAATCTGCATGTACTACACCAAGCAAAACATTTTTGTTGACACAAGCTGTATCAAGATTTTCATCTAAGAATAGTTGACTAAACAGATTCCGACCCTGCAAGGGTCTGAATGCTCAAAATATATAAATTCTCTTTTTAGCAAATCTATTTTTGCTACTGATGTAATAGCAAGTAGTCTGTTTAGCAGCTTCAATTAGCACTGAAAATCTACACGGTCTAAAACCTCAGACTAAAAGGAATGCAACATGTATATTAGTAGCTGCGATAAGTGGGGCAAATTTTGAGTTAAGGACAAAGGCACACTCTCAGTAACAAAAATCTTTGCTGAGAATTAACTGGCAATCTGTCAGAAATGATGTGTAGTGCAGAGATCAATCAATGATCACAAACAGATTTTTTAATCCAAAACCTGCTATTATTGAAAAATTATATTCAAAATATATTGGCAGAAAGAAAATAGGTCAGCACCACTGAACAGTAATTCAAGCCATTTTGATCTAAACCATGGACAAAAATGCACCATTGAAGATTTTAGATTATTCATTCAGGCCAGTCAGAATACATATAATAATAATTTGATATAGCGCCTTATTACATAATTGAAAGTTCTCAAACCATTTCACATAATATACTGTAAATTGTAGTGACTGTATTTTTTGAAGGGATGAAAATGTACAATTCAATGCAGGGCATTTACTTAAATGAATGAACTTGTAATTTAATAGAACACGATGATGAGCACTTTGTAGCATTAAAAGAATGGACAAAAACACACCATTATGATTATGGCATTGTGGCAATAACCAGGTTGCACTCAGCAATAACCCATGTAATGTTCAGCGCCTTGGGACGTCCTCCCGACGTGAAAGGCGCTCTATAAATGTAATTTTTTGTTGTTGTTGTTTAATTAGTTTTTTAAAAAAAGCTATGATCTTATTTCATTAATTTTTTTCACCCACAAATATACATTAAATTCATAGAATCACAAGTCACTGACACACCCACCAGTGGAAACGGTTCTTCCCTGTTTACCCTATCAAATCCTCTCATGATTTTGAAAACAATTCACTTTACAGATTATTCTGCGAAGCGTTCTGAGATTTCTAGAAGATGTGAAAAGCACTATACCAAATGTAAGGATTATTATTACTACAGAGCTCTCAGGTTCACTGATCATTAATAAAATGGGCAGTGAAGAACAATTAAGGGGAACGGCACAAAGTAGTTGCTGACCGTTAACTCATGGCAGAAACAAGGACATATGCAGCAGACGGCGAATTATGTAACTTCTTCAGCGTTGGGCCAGTGCTAGAACTGTACTGAAGAAGCCACCACAAACAGGAAGTCAGTCCTGCAAGAGAGTTTCAAGTCAGTTACATTTATTAACTAGCCTGGGAAAATAACAAACCTCAATTTTCAACAGAACAATGAATGCACGCTAAACAGCTAGACAAGCAAGTTATGACTGCCATATTTACATAATCTTAAGTAGTGTAGAATTCAAGCTTTAAATTGGCCTATCAATTTTCCAAAAGGTTGGTACAGGACCTTTAATTAACCTTAACCATCTTGGGCTGTAAGCACACCAGAACATTTATTAGCCCATAACCTTATAGTCAATAATTTCCTTATCAAGTGCACACCCTTTACATTTATGTTCATCTAAATACATATTTACTGAATTTTTCAGTAAAAATCTGGTGAAGCATTCCACTCTATTTTAAGTAATATTTCACTTTACCAAATGCAAGAATTGGTATTTAACTCCTAAATTGTGAGGGGAGGGATGGGGAGGACAGGAAGGAAAAGAGATATTAAGGGAAAACGGAAATACATTTGATTAGGGGAAATTAGTAAAGAGGAGCTGTTACATACAGCAGATATGATGGTGACATTTATACACTCGGGATGTATTATTTTGTTCAAAGGAGGCGTTGATGTATTGAGTGGATGATGCACAGAAAATGGGAAGTAAATCGCATTAGCTGTTCTGAAATACATATTTAGATACATAGTAACATATATTTCACACCTCAATTGTATGGGGGGGGGTGGGGTGATAAATTGGAGCACACAATATAAAAAGGCAAGAAAACCACAAATGGAGGGGTAAGGTGCTTGGGGAATAATAATATAATAATGTGGCTATAATGGGAAATGTGGATGCTGCGGATGGGAGGGGTCTGTGGCTACATCCTAAAACACCCTCCGCCCACTATCTATCAGCGATTACAACCTAAATTTACATACTACCTCAATCCCTCCTGTCTTGCCCCCTCTTTGCCCATCTTAAAATATAATAATAATCCTTGCAGTTGGTATAGCACGGCATCACATTGTTGAGACATCTCAAAGTGCTTCACAGGATACATTATAAATAACAAAACAACAAAATTGCATTTCACGTTGCGAGGATGTCCAAATGCACTGAACAGTTCGGGGTCGGAACCTGAGCAAGGGGGAGGGGCAGAGGAGGGGGGAGGGAAGAGAGGTGGGAAGGCAGCAAAAGGCACATTTTTGAAAAGGAGGTTCTTGAGACCGCTTGCAGGAGGCAAGTGAGGCAAAGGGACTGTGGGATGGAGTTCCAGAGTGTGGGGGCAAAGAGGCTGAAAGCCCAGCCACCAATGGTAGGGCGGGAGACATGGAGCAGACAGGAGCCTGCTGAATGGAAGGGGCGGGTAGGTTGGTAGGGATTTGGAGGGGGGACAAAATCGGGGCTAATCCTAAAGTGGATTGATTGTATTTTGGGGGCAGAATGTAGCACACGACAATGTCCTACAAACAGCCGTGGAGTGGAGTGAGTGACCGATTGTATTCGGGAGATTTCTGGCCAGAACAACCTTCTCTTTTTGAATAGTGCCGCAGGATCTTTAACATCTACCTGAACAGGCAGACGAGATGTTGGTTTAACACCTCATCCAAAGGATGGCACCTCTGACGATGCAGCACTCGCCCGGCGCTGCACTGAGGGTTGTAGCATTGTCGTTAGACAACACAATTCCGAGATCACAGCATATTTTCCTCTTCAAATGTGCCTACATTACCTCCCCTCTCTCTCCAGCTGAGGAGAACCATCAACTATCCTAATGTATAAGGCAAAAGGCACCACCCTGTACGAAGAGTATTATACAAATATACACACACAGTATATAAATTTTTATCAAGTGCTATACAACCACAAGCTGTCATTTCAGATGGTAGGCTGTGGAGAGTGTGGCTTGTAGGGCGTAGTGTGTGGCCAACGACTAGAGGAAGCCTGTGGAGGAGGTGTGGCTAGTGGAGGGGGGGTATTTAAATGGTCGGAACAAAATGGTTGTTTTTTTATATTTTAAAAAATAAATTACCTGCCATAAAATAAACCCCCGCAAACGGGGGGGAGGGGGGGTGGGGGGGGGGAGGAAATGAAATAGCAACAGCGGGAGAGGGGGAAATGAAGATGAAAATACAGAAAGTAACGGTCATGCCAGGCGGCCTTCCCGGCTCGTTAAAGCCTCGGGCTGAGGTTGAGGAAGGAGCCGGCGCCTGAGTGAGATGCGACGGGCGACAAGAAGTGAAGAGATATTGGAGAATTAAGATAAAGGTGGCTGGTTACTGCCCGCTCCCACCCCGTGGCCAGAGCGAGTTCCCCTGGTTCACGGAAGCGGTCTGTGTGCATCCCCCCGAGTCATTCTCACCTGCTCGGGCCGCCCGCAGCCTCCGGCCTCTCCGCTTCTTCTTTGTTCTCTGACGCTGTAAAATGGCGGCGGCTCTGTCCCCCTCTCTCTCTCTCCCTCCCGCCGGCCTGGGCTCCGCGCCGTCACCCCAGCAACAGACACCCCATTGGTCAGAGCTAAACACCCAATGATGGAGCCGCGGCCCCATTGGTTGTTTGGGAAGTGGTGACATCATTGCTGGCAATCCACCATCTCCCCCAAGCCTCCCCACATCACCATCAAACCTTACACAACATCAATTCCCATCACTCCAAACCCAAACAACATCAAACCCTAAACAAGATCAAATCCCATTACTCCAAACCTAAACAACATCAAACCCTAAACAAGATCAAACTCTAAACATCAAACCCTAAACAAGTTCAAACTCTATAAACAACATAAAATCCTAAACAACAGCAAATCCTAAACTCAAACCCCATCACAACAACAACAAATTTGCATTTGCATAGCGCCTTTCTCATCGGGAGGACATCCAAAGGTGCTGGACAGTCAGTGTTTCAGACCCGTGCTGGCGTCAGGATCGGGAAAGGATGGATGGTGGAAGATATGGGGGAAGCAGTGTGACCAATGGTACGGTTGAAGAGAAGGTTCTTCAGGCAGGACTTGAAGGAGGCTAGGCAGGGGGCGAGGCAAAGAGATTCCTGAATAGAATTATTACCTTAAACCCGAAATATCGTCACCCAACCCTTCCAAACCCCATCTTCTAATCCCTAAATAACATCTTAAACGTAACCCAACCCCTAACCCTCCCAAACAACATCAACAGCAAATTACATTTGTATTCTGTCATTCACATCAGGAGAGCATCCCAAGGCGCTGGACGGTCAGGGAATTTGATCCAAGCAGGGGGTTGGGATCAGGGTGGTGTAGAGAGGGTGACTGAAGGAGCGGGTGAAGAGGAGGTTCTTGAGATGTGCCTTGCAGAAGAGAGCAAGGTGAAGTGTCTAGGATGGAGTTCCAAAGTTGGGGATAGAGAGGCTGACGGCCCGACCGCTGATGTTGGGGTGGGCCAGGTGTGGGATTTAGAGCACTTTGAGATGTTTCGAGCATAAGGCGCCATAACAAATACAAAGTCCATTGTTTTTATTGGACTGTACGCTGTTGTCTCTGAAAAGAAGAAGCAATAACATTTTGAAAGTGGAGATTATAAATAAATTAAAAATAAGAGGTAGTTCCAAGATTATTTACTTCTGAAATCAGCAATTTTGGCCACCCAAAATCATATGACTTAACAAGTGCAAAGTAAACCACAGCAGGCTTTTCTAACTGCTTTCTTGTCAACATTTTGTACCAGTTTCAATATTTACTTTGTTAACGTCCATTTTTGGAACATTATTGCGTTTTTTTTGCATACTTTTTTGGCACTGTATTCCATCTCTTCATAATACACGCAGTCAAAGTCAAAACCCACATGGCTATATCACAGTCCTGCTCTGCACCACACAGCTTATAACATCTTGCATTTATACAGTATAGGTAAATGTCTCTGTAAAGAGTTTCACAGAAACAGAATGGGAGCCGGGAGCAAGGTGGAAGACTGGGGAGGGTGCAGAAAGGAGGTGGCTGAAGGCTCAGTCAAAGAGAAAGTCTTCTTAAAAGATTTTGAAAGCAGAGAGGGATGGGGCAAGGTAGAATGTTGCGGTTCCAGAATTTGGGATTGAGGTGGTTGAAAGCTGACCTTCCAATGATTGGGTGCAGTGGATGGGGGGCG
The DNA here is from genome assembly GCA_035084275.1 of Hydrolagus colliei. Lineage (NCBI taxonomy): Eukaryota > Metazoa > Chordata > Chondrichthyes > Chimaeriformes > Chimaeridae > Hydrolagus > Hydrolagus colliei. Next base: position 4,964,605 of record CM068753.1, read on the forward strand.
GTGATGTGGAGAGTTGGCGGAGCAGAGGCAGTGGTTGAATGGGGAGGGGGGAGAGAGAGAGAGACAAATGCAGCTCTGTACCACACAGCACACCACAGTCTATTTGTACAAAGTCGCCGCAGAAAAAAAAACCATTCCATTGCCTCAGTCTTTTTTAAAAAAATTTAAGAACATTCCCCAGATTAGGAACGTTATGTAAAAACTGCAGATTGAAACTTGGCGGTTGACAGAAAAAATAAATATGTCCATGAAATAACTCCAGATCCAGTTCCTCTAGTTAGTGTGTTTAGCAACTGGTTATACTCTTCTATCAAGTCCCCTGTTATGTGAAAATATTGGAACTTGGCATTGAAAGAAAGGATTTGAAAGCCTAAAGCTGCCAAGTTTTTAATTGCTGCAGTAGTATATTTGAAAACAAAATTGGTCAAGGCAGTAACACCTGTGCAAATTGTTAGATAATGTCATTGCGTAAAACCATGCTGTGTGTTTAGCTCCTGCATACCAGATTTTAAATCTTCAAATTAGACGTAATAGTCAGTGATGTTTCTCTGCTTTACTAATTCATTGATTGACAGTTTTGCAACTTGCTCTCGCCAACGTGCACCTAGTACTCTCCGGAATTGGATAAGCAGAGAGTCTCTTTCCAGACATAGGGACATTTCCATGTGTAGGTGGCATGTATATTCATAGCGCCGTGTGTTTTTGTCAGACACCCAGTTGACCAAAGAGTATCATCAGCCTTTCGTAAATGAGGATACGTGGAAGTCATGGGAGAAATAATCCTTTAAAAAATAATAATAATAATTTGATTACTCATTCCACGACTGTTTGTGGGACAATGCTGTGCACAATTGGCTGACATGTTTTGCCCACAAAATATGCAGTCAATTCACTTTATAACATATTCTGTGAAGCACTTTGAGACGTCTCAAAGACGTGATAAGGCACTGTATCAAATGCAACGATTATTATTATTGTTAGAAACATCAGCAAGTCAAATTCAGACAGCTAATCGGCACCAGCGACAGCAACTAGATGAATCTACAAATGTAATCTTTCTTTATGAATTGAACATGAACAGAATATTAACTTGAATGCCAGTGGACTGACATGCTGACAGTGTTACACAGGGTTTGTTTTGGTGATGCATGAGGGGTTTGATGTCGGACACACATGGAAACCCATCGCTATGTTTAAGAGTATCCAAGTATTGACAAAATGGATCTGAACAACTAAAGTAAGGATTTGAAAGACAAAATATCATAAATTTAGCTTAGAATTTGCAATTGCATTTGGGGGAATCTTGAACCAATCAAATATGAGAAGCTTTGCAGGACTGTGGGGAAAGAGTGGTGGAGTGGGACAAATTGGACAGCTCTTCCCAAAGAGCCGGCACGGACACAATGGGCCAAATGACCTCCTATGCTGTAGGATTCTATAATTCTATCAGAGTATCAGAGTGAGAATTCCACAAGTGTATGCCACCTTCCTATGGAAAATGAAAGTAATCCCAACAACAGTTAGCATTGCCAAAGGCGTGTAATGTTGACTGGAATTTCAGTCCAGGTGAGAATTCTCTCTTCAAATGGGATCTTTAATAATAATTATAATCCTCGCATTTGATACAGTGCCTTATCACGTCTTCTAGACATCTCAAATAAATTGACTGTACATTTGTGGGTGAAACACAGCAGCCAATTGCGCACAGCTGTGTCTCACAAACAGTCGTGGATTGAAGTGACCAATTTATTATATTTTGTCATGCAGGATTATTATCAGGCGTGCAGAGTAAGGAAACTTGCCCTTGGTTTCACCCCTACCTGGAATTGAACTCCGGTCTCTTGCTTGCGAGGCAAATTTTCTAATCACTGAGCTACAGGACCAGCTGAGTTAGTTCATTCATCAATGGAATATTGCTTAGAGATAAGTTTGGAAATGGACTCAAGTTCACGTCTAAGCCCCAAATACAAGAGAATTGAGCCAGGACACCAATTGTCCAACCAGGTGATGCAATTGCCACCTCCTCAAAGTCTTTAAAGTCCACCCTGAACAGTTGCAGATGGTTTAAAATTTTGACAGTACAGTGTTTCCCCAGTATTGCACTAGAGTGTGAATTTAGACAATATAGAAAATATTTGGGTATATTTGATATACCGAAAAAACAGGCTATATATGTGTACTGTATATATAAACCATTTTGAATGAGAACAAGAGGCGTCCAGGCAGGAGGAAAAACAGAATTAACAGTATAAACAGTATCTAATACTACCAATCAACTAGTTGAATTTATAAATGGAATTAAATTAGAAGATCAAGTGTGATCTTATTAAATGGTGGGGTAGGCTTGAGGGGCTGAATGACCTACTCCTGCTCCTATTTCTTATGTTCTTTTATCCAAATACACTCCCATGTTTTATTGCACCCAAAAGTTTTTCAGGTGTCAATGCATGCAGAATCCCATCTACACCTGGGACCTGGAACTCATATAATCTGAAATGAAACTCAAATGTAATGCTGGGGTGTGTTGCATTGTTGGAGGATGGCTGGTCTGTCATTGACATTGTTCTGGAGGCCTGCAGTCTTGCCTGGCTCAGGAACTGGAGGGCCAACACCACATCAGGTAATACTGCAGATGCTGCAAGTCTGAAACAAAAGGAGACCTAGTTTAACTCCCCACAAGGAGAACGGTCACACATCGGCGATTAGAAATAGAATCTAAAAGCTGCTCTGTTGCTATGTGTTATGTGATAATAATAGCTTTGTGTAGCGTGTGATGGAGCAGGAATTCCTTAGATTCCATTGGATGATGAAATTGTGCCTCTGCCTTAAATTTCCTATGACTGGACCCAGTTTTCCTATCAGAGTAAATGGAACCCATTACTGAACACCACCTGACACACTGCCCCCTTCTGCATAGGTCACTGGCACAAACACTCCAAATACCTCCCTCATCCCACATGGCGGAATGCCTCACACTGTCAAGTTAGCTGCAGTCGAACGGTTGTGCACAGCGTAAATCATCTGATCTTGGCTCCACTAAGGCTCCAGCATACAGACCCACCTCCCCATTTTACGCAGAACACCACTTCAGGAACTTATTATGCCATGTTAAATGCATCAACTCGAACCGCTCAGTTCCAATAATAACCTTTCACTTACCCGCCCCCCGACCCCACCCCCTCCAACATACAGACATAAGCAGACACACACATTGAAAAAGACACAGACAAAAAAGCACATACTGTATATAGAACACAACATCCACACACACATAAATATAGAACACCGCATCCACCCAACCTGTATTTATATAGCGCCTTTCACTCAGATAGCATCTGAGTGCTGTAAGATTCTGTAGAACAAGTTTAGTTTTACTGGTTTAGTAGTTAAGCAACAGACATATAGAAATACGATAACAAAGAATTAATGACAATGTCAAAAGGCCTCTTCTAAGCCCTGAAATATCACGATGACCTGCTTCTTCCCATAAAATTAGTTAGCACTAATCCCTGGTTCATGTACAAACACGAATGTTGGGACATTTCAGAACTGAGCTCAGAGCATTTGCCGTCAATTATAATTGATCGTAATCATTCCTCCCCCCCATTAGCAAAAACAAGCTACTGCAATCGTGCAGGCAGTCTTGTCAAGTGGAAATTCCACTTGAATTAACGGATAACATTTTCATGGCACGTTAACCACATAACAGAGGATGGTGTCAGAGATCAAGAGAGTTGGGTATTCCCAAGCTCTGTCTGTCACACTCAGCTGATATTGTGCACAACTGGGAAAGCAAGGTCTCATCCCTTGCTGGCAAACCGTGCACCGTGTACATTCACCTCCCACCGCAACTGACAGCAGACAACTGTGCCGGACTAAAGGAGAGCTACGGGTCGAACCGGATGCCTAGATTGTACATTGGTTTGGTGAGTCTGAAGGAGAACCCTGGGATGTTGAGGAGTTTAGATCCAGAGGAGTAAGCCGTTGGTGGGAGCCAACAATTATGTTTACAGCACAGAAGGAGGCCATTCAGCCTATCGTGCATGTTCCATCTCTGTGCTCTCTATTTATTCCCAATCTATTGCCTTCTGGCTTACCTCGGCCACCCCCACCCCACTCCACCACACACACACACACACACACACATTTGTACTTCTCTTTTTCAGATATTTATGTAATCCCACCCCCACTTGAAAGCTAGCACAGTTCCGGGTCGGGCATTCCATTGTTGGTTGAGTTGGTGAGGTGGGAGTGAAGGGCTGGGTGATTTCATGCATGAGTTGCTTGCGGGAAAACAACTACGAGTTTACAGAAATAAAACCCACAGAAATAAAATAATAACCACATTGTCTAGCAATAAAGCTGACAATCTGGGAAAAAGGGAGTCAGTCAGTGCAAATAAACAAGGTCAGTCATCATTAAGAGAGGAGACTATTTTACACAGAGAGCTAAAAGTATAGTTATATATTTTAAGCACTATTGAAGCTGTGTGACATTTCTCTTGTTGGTTTACTTTCTGTGCAACCAACAGAGTTCTTTTTTTTGCTTTGAAAGCTTGCTGTCAACCTAGCTCAGTCGGTAGCACTCTCACCTCTGAGTTGGAAAGTTATGAGTGCAAGCTCCACATCGGGACTTTGAATTCAGAGTCTCGATGAAAGCTCGAGTACAGTTTTGGAGAAGTGCTGGATTTTTCGAAGTACCATCCTCTGGAAGAGATGTAAAAGAAAGGTTTTCAGGCAGGACTTGAAAAAGGGAAGAGAGGGGGCTAGGTGGAGGGATCAAGGGAGTGTGTTCCAGAGTTTCGGGATGTAATGACTGAATATGCAACCTCCATTGGCAGAGTGGAGGGTGCGATGGACAAGCAGGAGGCCAGTACCAGTTGTTGGTGGATTGGGGAGTGAGGAGGTTGGAGACGTAGTGAGGTGCCAGGGAGTGAATAGATTTGAGCACGCATGTGAGGATCTTTAAGTTGATCTGTTCGGTGACAGGGGCCAATTTCGGTCTAGGACCTCTTCACCCATGGCGTTTGATCTGAGGGTAGATGGAACTCGAGGGGGTGCACAGAGGAGGTAATAATTAGTGTAAAACAGTGTATTTGGGTTGTTTTTGGCCTCCAGGGTGAAGAGGTTTGAATAGTGTTTGGGCTAGGGAAAGGGAGAGTTAGTAGGTGTGGAGTTACTCGCGCCACAGATAAGGCATTAGTTTACCAAAGTCCATGCTTTTGAAGCTCTAACTTCTGATGTCCTGATGTGACTCTGGATTTAGAGAATACAGTTCAAGATCCTGCTCCTCACTTTCAAAGTCCTCTATGGCCTTACTCCCCCCCCCCCCCCCCCATTACCTCTCCAACCTCCTAACCCCCTACTAACCTTCTCTCTTGCTCCACTTATCTCCTCAAACTTCATCCGGCAGTCCCTAAGTCTTGCCCCCTCCCTTGCCTCCTTCAAAAGCCTCTCAAGATCCTTCTCTTCAACTCTTTCCACTCCTGCCCTTCTCTATCCAGCTCGGGTCCAAAACACTGATTGTCCAGCACCTTGGGACGTTCTCCTGACGTGAAAAGCACTATACAAATGTAATTTTGTTGTTGTTGTTTTAGTCTAATGTGCTTGTAATGTGCTTAATATCATCTCAACAATGTGATAAAGTTCTACAACAAATGCAAGAATTATTATTATTGAAAGTTTCAACAACCCCTCCCACCGCTCTCTTCGCATGTTCAGCAGCATGCTGGAGTTGTGAAGCCCACAAATCATTCCTGTTGCTTCTAGATTTGGTCAGACACTGTAACAATGGAAAACTCTTTAACCTCAAGACTCACCATTGATTCATCCCCTGGTTGCAGCTGACGACCAGGTTGTCATCACATTGTTTTTGTGCCTTGATTACACTTGGCAATCTGTTTTGTTTACACCAGTCGCTTCACTTCTGCGGTGTATCAGTCACAGATGACAACCACATACCATACCCGTAGGCTGGCATGAGTTACAATAGGTTTCAACAGATACACGTCACAGGTGGATTAAGAATCCTGTGGTGCACTAAATTTTTAATTGATTCCAGGTAAGAATGTTAAATTGGGATGTCCTCCTGCCATGAAAGGCTCTGCAGAAATGTAATTTTGTTGTTTTTGTTTTAAGTATGTGCTCAACGCCGATAATAATAGTAACGTTGATAATAATAAACATAATCTGTGCATTTGATATTGCGTTTTTCACGTCTGCTAGACGTCTGAACGGAATATATCATGACCTGTTGAATCACTTAATGTAAAATATAGTGTCTATATTTGCAGGTGGCACAACCACATGCCACAACCAGGAATGCGGTGAGTGAACAATTATATTTGGAGGAATTGTCGGGCAGGCCTTTTGGAGAAACTCCCTTGTGTTTTCAAATAGCGCCACAGGATCTTTGATGTCTACCTGAACGGGGAGATGGGACCTCGGTTTAACGTCTCACCCAAACAATGGCAACTCTGACAATGCAGTGCTGCCCCAGCACTTGGCTGGACCATCATCCTAGACTGTGAGCCTGGAGCTTGAACCCGCAATCTTCTGACTCAGAAGCTAGTGTCCTACAGACTGAGCCAGGATGTCAGTGAATTCCCTGTGGTGTAAATGAATCAGTGAGATATGTCATCTGGTACAATCCTCGTGTCTCTCTGAGTTCGCCTCCAGGCCTCTCACTCTGTGCCTTCCCGATAGCACCATAGAAATGTACAGCACAGGAGACCATTCGGCCCAGCATGTCGACGGTGACTCTTTAAAGAGCAATCCTGTTGAGTCCCATTTACCTGTCCTTTCCCACATATCCCTACACTTTACTCCTTGTTAGTTATTTACCTAGTTCCCTTTTGATAGCTAATGTACTTGTCATTCACTGACACTTGTTCTTAGAGATGTACATGCCTGATAATCCCCACCAAAATAGAAAAAATTGGTCTCTTCAATTCACGACTGTTTGTGGGACATTACTGTACACAAATGGCTGCCGCGTTTTGCCCATAAATATACAGTCCTTTCACTTTACAGTATATTCTCTGAAGTGCTTTGAGACATCTAGAAGAAAGACATGGTAAGCATTTTATCAGATGCAAGGATTATTATTATTATAATAGTAAAATGGATTCTGCTTCAACCCCTGATTCCGGCAAAGCATTCCATATCCTAACGACTGGGTGTGTGAAAATATTTCTGGGTAATCTAAAGCACTAAAAGAAAATAGACTGCATCTATGTGCTGGGTGGAATTTCTACCCACTTGCTTTTAAATATAAACACTTGTTCATTAACCTATCTTTCTCGTCAGCCTCTGCTCTGCAACTCAACCATTTCCGGTTTCGTTTTTGATTTGCAGCCTTTGTGGTTAGGGCTTTAATGACTAAAGTGAATCTCTCGCTACCACCTTGTAGTGTTTTTTTCACACCCTGCAGTTTACTTTTGAACCAGAAAATACATCTAAGCCAAAATCCAAATAGCAATTTGGAAACAGTTAAACTGAAATCAACGAAGAAACAAACTTCAAGTTTATATATTAAAAAAAGGTCATGACATTACAGGTGTAATATCACATGCAAAGAAGACTACCATTCCAGGATACCATTAGTATTCTTTCGCTAAACAAAACACAAAATACTACAGATGCTGGGAATCTGACACAAAAAAAGAAGTTGCTGGGGAAACTCAGCAGGTCAGGCAGCATCCACGGAGAAAGGAAAAGGAGTCAACGTTTTGGGTCTACAACAGTTCTGACGAAGAGTTGTGGATCCGAAACGTTGATTCTTTTTCCTTTCTCCATGGATGCTGCCTGACCTGCTGAGTTTCCCCAGCAATCTTTTTTTTTGTTTCAGTATTCTTTCCCTGTCTCAGTTGCCGGTGACAACAACAACAACTTGCATTTATATAGCGCCCTTCACATGGGACGGCATCTCAGAGTGCTCAACAATGGTGAAGCTGAAACTGAACTGGGGGCGGAGGGAGTGAGGGTGGGGGGATGGAGGGGCAGAGGGAGGAGGTGACAGTAAACACAATCAAAGAGGAAGGTCTACATGACTCTCTAAAGACTCCGCAACCCTTTGCAACCGGGTATTTAACCAGGTTTTTTGGTTTAATGAAGGAATGAATCGTCTCTGTATGGACTGTATTACAGGGGAACATTAAAAGGTTGTGAGGATTACTTGAGTCAATTGCAGGCAGATTGTGTCACACTTGGCATGATGTGACTGACATAGAATATGCCACCAAACAGCTTGAGTTCCCAGAGCTGCACGTAGATATCTGGCGAACATGCTTTAACTAAACGGGTTAAAGAAAGGAGGAGGGGAAGCTTTCCTATCATTTCAGCTCCATCTCCTCTACTAATCAGTGGCAATTCATTATTAATCCTGGCATTTGATATAGCACCTCATCATGTAATTGAGACGTCTCAAAGCGCTGCACGGGTTAATAATAATAATCCTTCCATTTGATATAGCATTTTTCTCGTCTTCTCAAAGCGCTTCACAGAATATATTGTAATACACAATAAAACGTGCTTGACTGTGTATTTTGTGGGCGACTTGGCAGCCAATTGTGCACAGCAGTGGCACACAATAACAGCCAAGATACAAGTGACCAATTTTATTTGGGGGATTGTTGGCCAGGACACTGAGAGAAACTCCCTTTGCTTTTCAAATAGTGCCATGGGGTATTCAACATTCATCCGAATAAGCAGACAGGACCTCAGTTTAACATCTCAGCTGAAAGACGGCATCTCCAACAATGCAACACGCCCCCAGCACTGCATTGGGATGTCATGTTAGACTATATGATTCCAAGTCCTCATGGGTGACTTAAACCCACAAACTTCGGACTCAGAGGCAGGTTGATACTTGTAGAACATATTTGGAACTCTGTCAAAACCCAGATAAAATTACCCATTGGTTCAATTATGTAAATCAATCCCCAACGAACATTCTTGACTGGCAGAGCACAAATATTTATTCCGAGTAAGAGAAACGTCAACTGGGTATAAACCTTCTCAGTGCATTTCACTTAGGCTGCCCACAGGTGCCAGCCAGGAGAGCTTTATATTTTATTAGTCTGGCTCAGATATCAAAGCTGGGTCTTTCTGCCCTGTGTTAAATGGCTGATAACCACAGATTCCTCTCTGTTACAAACAAGGGCAGTTTTTGGACTTCCTTTAAGTTCCCAATTTATAATCAACTTACATCGCTTTCAAAACAACAGTATGAAATTCAAGCCCAATGTTGGGGATTTGGATCTCATTTTGACCCAGGCTGCCACTCCAGTGTAATGTTATGGAGCCTAGCACAGTGAGAGGTACCGTCCTTCAGATACATGTTAAAACCAAGGTTCTGTTTCTGCCTGTTCCGGCAGCTGTTAAAGTTTCTGTAACGCTATTCAAAAAGAGAAGAGAGTTTTTCCCTCTCCAGGTGTCCTGGCTGACAATCCCCCAGGTAAAATTGATTATTCACTTGATGGCTGTTTGTGAGCCGTTGCTGTGTGCAAATTGGCTGCTGCGTTTGTCAAATACCCCGTTACTGCACGTTGCAGTGAATTCCTGTGAAGTGTTTTGACATGTTTTAACATCATAGTTTTATCAAATGCTAGCATTATTATTATTGTCCCTCCACCTTGCCCCCTTCCTCCTATCCCTTAAAACCCACCGTAAATCCATTATTTTTCCTCGGACAAGTTTCCTTACACTACACGCCTGATAATAATCCCCCACAAAAAGCAATAATAAATTGGTCACTTCAATCCACAATTGTTTGTGGGACATTCTGTGCGCAATTGGCCTCTTTGTTTCCCCCCCAAATATACAGTCAATTCACTTTACAGTATATTCTGTGAAGCGCTTTGAGACGCCTGGAAGACATGAAAAGCGCCGTATCAAAATGCAAGGATTATTATTTTCAAACCGATTTCCTTCCTCCCAACCCCCCTTACAAGCTCTAACCGCCCCAGCTCCAGCTGCCTGTCAGCTCTGTGAAGAGCTTTGAGAGGTCCTCCCGATGTTAAAGATACTATGTTAAATGTTAAAACTATCGTTTCCATCCACCCACCCTCACCGCTGTTCACGGTTTTCCTTTTGTGTGAAATGCAGAGGTGGCAAATGTCGGACGTTGGCAAGTGCACATCAACATACTCATAATCAACAAAGTGTCAAGTGCTTTGCCTGTATCAGTCGCTGCCTGGTATTTCGGAGAGACCTTATCACATTGTAAATATTGAACAATCTATTCATATCTCTGCTTTGGGACAGTTTGGCAAACTGCAGAGACATACTAAACGAGCAGTTAAAGTGCACTGTACATTCTTCTACCCACTCATCTCCTCCTCCACCTCATTCATCAGAGCTTTGCTGAAATGTCAGCGGCAAAATGTCTGCTTTCTGATGGAAATTCAGTGACTTGTTTTTAAACGAAACTAACAGTGAACAGAGTATGGTCTGATGTTGCAGTGCAGCGCTGGAGGGGAGATGGGGAGAGAGTGCTGCATTGTCACATGCGCTGTCCTTTCCGATGAACCCAGGTCTTGTCTAGAATCAAACAGTTTATTTCCATAAAATCAGAATCAATGTTACAACATGGCATCGCTGACAACACTTCCTGAGACCTGAAAACCCTGGGATGTACAGGAGGCGATGTGGATGTCATTTTCTGTGTGGCCTTGCGGGCACAGCAAGTTAGTCGGTCACTTACCATCACAATTCGATGTGGTCAAACTTCAATTGTAGCACTCTCAATAGTTTTGCTCGGAGACTCTTCAGCTTGGTGATGGGTGTCCGCATGTGTTGGAAAGATTGCTGACCAAAACAGCACGGACTAATAATCCTGGCATTTAATGTAGCTTCTCATCAACATCACTGAGACGTCTCAAAGGGCTTCACAGGAGCTTAGCATTAAGTGTAGTGTATTTTTTTAGGTGAACGCTGTAGCCAAATTTTGCGCAGCAATGCCCTGAAGTCAGCCATGAAGTGAAAGATTAATTTTATCCTAGAGATTGTTGGCCAAAATACTGGGTTCAGAAACTCCCTTCTGCTTTCAAATAGAGATGTGGGATTTTTATCTCTCGCCATTGAGCAACAGAGATTTTGAAATATTTATTGTTCTATTTTGGTCACCTTGTGCCACTCGGGCACTTTTTTTTTGTGTATTTGACCTCAGTGTCAAGAACGCTAGATTTAGCTCTGTTGAAACATATTAACGTTGCTTGTTCAACAAAAAATTATATCTTTCCATTTGAACATTGCTTTTTTCACATGGGGAGGACGTCTCAAAGCACTTCACAAGAAATATTCACATTCCTTGAAGGAGCCTTGGGGTGTGCTCCCGAAGTGAAAGGTCTATGCAAATGCAATTTTGTTGATGTTGTTGTTACTATCCGGCAGCCATTTTGCACACAGCAACAACCCATAAACAGACACCGAGTTATCATGAACAATCCTATCGGAATGATTGTAGGCTAGCTAGGACACCAGGAGAAATTCCCTTCTCTTTTTGAAGAGCGCCATAGGATCTTTAATGTCTACCTGAAAATGCGGACAGGATCAAGGTGGTTGGGATTAGGAAGCATGGACAGGCCTTGAAGGAGACGAGGGAGGTGTATAGTGTGTGTGTGTGTGTGTGTATATGTGTGTGGGGTGGGGGTGGAGAGGGGGAGTGTGGTATGTGGGACGGTGGTGGGGGAAAGTCCTAGGGACTCCAGACTGGAAACATTTGAAGCAACGTTAATAGAGGAAGCAGTCGCCTCCTAACGCTCGCACGGTTTCATTTCTGAAAAATAAACCAAGTCGCTACTTCAAAAGGGAAGGAATCCACTGAAATGTTTCAGTGAAATGTAGCACCCTCAATAGGACAGTTCTGGATCAGGTTCAGCGAAACAGACACACAAGCCTATTGAAATTCAGCCGGTTGCAAGTGGCAGAGGAAAGTGGGTCAGGCTTCTGGGTGATAGTGTGGAATATTACAGCTGCTGTTTTCCTCACTTGGTAATTTTCCTCTCCACCTCTCAAAAAGAATTTCAGGTTCTTTCTTCACTTGGCTCCCAGGCGATCGATTTCAAGATCCTCACCCTCACTTAGAAATTTCTTTGCGCCCCAGCACCTCCCTACGTTTCCAATCTTCTCCGTCTGCACTGCTCTGCACACTCCCTCCGCTGGACTAACTCATGCCCCGACCTCTCCGACTTGCTTACCGTGTAATCCACCAACCGTCACCTCCACTCTACTGGCTCCGGCCTCCTGCTTGTCCCTCATGCCCTCTGCTCCACCATCGGTGGCTGCTCTTTCAGCCACTCCGCCCCAAACTCTGGAAAACTCTCCATCAATTTCTCGACTTACTTCTCTGTCTTCAGGTCGGGCCTGAAGATCTTCCTCTTCGACCGTGCCTATGGTCACATCCTCCCCACCCCCGACCAAGTGCTCCGGGATTCTACCCTGCATAAGGGGAGCTGTATACATGCAGGATGTTGTTGTTGTTGTCTCCACCTAATACACTATTGGTGGCCAAATCATGACCATTAGGACTCCACCTCTCTATCTGTCTGCTCGTCCTGCCTTAAACCCATGTAGAATCCTGTAGCAAAATGGTTAAAGCACTTGCCTTGCAAGCGAAAGATCTTTCCTTACTCCACATGCCTTTGATTCCCTAGCAGTATGTAGGAATCCAGTTGTTAGTCAACTGGCAGATGGTTTTTCCAGGATAATAATAATCGTTAGAAAATATATATACAGTGTATTGGTCACTTCAATCCAAAACTGTTGTGGGACATTGCTGTGCACAATTGGCTGCTGTGTTTCACCCACAGAAATATAGTCAATTCGTTTTGTATTCTGTGAAGTTCTAGAGTGTGTGTGTGTGTGAGCATGTCGTTGAGTTTGGTTCACTCCTGCAGATGACACTTGCCATCAATCTGTCAAAAAAAGGGTTTGCCAAGATTCTCAGTTATTTACTGAAGGGTCTATTCAATCCACCAGTCAATCCCCAGTCACAAAACTTAAGCTACAGAGGGACACAGCTGTAGTCTCAAAATTTAAGCTCCAGAGGGACATTGCAAAGACTAACAGCCAGACACCAGCTTGTAACTCATCGCCCTGTATTAGTTTAGCTACTGTTTTCTAGGAACTCTTAGTTTGCAGCTTTGTGTAACTAAAGTTCAAACTGGTATTAATATACTTGTCAGCCTGGCTTAGTCAATAGGACTTTCGTCTGTAAGGCAGAAGTTTATGGGTTCAAGCCCCACATCAAGACTTTGAACTCACATAGTGCATGCTGACACTCCAGTACATTGCTGCAATATCATAGGTAACAACCTTTGGATGAGGTTAAACCCAGGATCTCTCTGCCTTTTTAAATGTGCCATGGGATGTTAAGAATCCCATGGCACCCATGTCCACCAAATAAAATTGATCATTCACGATGTGGACATTTTGGAGGCATTACTGTGCCACAACTGGCTGCTGCGTTCGCCTACAAAATACACATTCAACCCACTTTACAATAGTTTCTGTGAAATTCGTTGACATGCCTGATGTCAAAGATGATGAAAGGGATGGACATGAAGCCCAAGTTCCCTCTTTGTTCCCCCACTAACAATAAAAAATGTACAAAAATTGCTTTTCCTTTTCAAGGCAGTAACTTATACTAAAAATAACAGGTTGACGTTTGATTTTCTTGGACGTGTTGTTGAGGGGGAAATGCATTGGCAGCCGGGCTGATGGCCAGTCCAGAACTCTAGCCACTTGGGATATCGTAATAATTATAAGCAACAGGAAATGTCTCTGGATTCAATTCTCCAGAGAATGTGGGAAGTGAATCAGACAGCCGCTCCTATTTAGTCATCTGTCCTCTTTCTTCCACTGATAGCAGGAAGGACTCAATGTTCTAAAGTAGACACCCAAGGGTCCTAGGCTGAGTTAACCTGAGCTCCAGTCTCATCAGGCGGACTCCCAACAGGCACAAACCTCTCTCTGCGAAGGCACGTGAGTTGGAGAAACAGAAACGTTCTGTGGTTTTGAGCAGTTCAGCTGCACTGACAGAGTCATGCACTGCAAGGTTCTGTGTTGCTTTGCAGATTTAGGAGTCCATGATCAACGTTTTGATTAACAGGCAGATGCTGGATCCTCCACGCCCACCATCCAGCTCATTGATAAGGACATTAACTCAGATTCAAGGTCACTGTTTGGCAAGTATCATCTCGGTAATGTCTCTGACCTTGTGGGGGAGTTTTCTGGTTGGTTCAGTTTTCTTGAAGATTCTACTCTCAGCCTCCTCCAAAATAATAACAATCCTTGCATTTGATACAATGCCTTTCATGTCAAGGGGACGTCTCAAAATGCTTCACCTCATTTTACTGTGCAGTATGTGTGATGACTAATTCTGCAGGCGAAAGCGATGTTCAATTTGCCCGCAGGCAGCCTCAAGGCAAATGATCACTTCTCTCTGGGGGATTGTTGGCCAGGACACCGGGAGAAACTCCCTTCTCCATTCAAATCGCACTATTGGATCTTTAACGTCAACAACAAAAATTTGGGGGCACAAAGCGAGTAGCATTACATCTATGTACCCTGTACACGCTATGCCTTGGGTGCCAATAAATCTTAACATTCCAACCAATAATTACGCAGTCACTTCTGCAATCATGCAAAGGGCAGGGCAAACCAGCTCGTGGATCCTCTTCCTTGACTCACTTCAATCGAGTAAGTGCCCGGAGAAAATAGAAACGTCCCATGGTATTGTGGCAGGGCGGCGGAAATCTCCCATTATTGTTGCTCCCTGCTCCCACAATAGCGCGCTCACAGGAAGAATCTGGAATAATCCTGGCTCTTATAGGCCCTTTAACACTGAAAATAGCTCTCAGGTTATTGCTATCAACAGTAGTAACTGGGTATTTTATAACAACAACAATTTACATTTATACAGTGCTCTGCACGTGAGGTAGGGTCCCCGGAATGCTTAGGGTATTTATGGGCAAATAAAGTAGTCAGTCTGTGATGTCCCACAAATAGCAAGGACGCGAATGATCATGTTTTTATTGATGGGATTAGAGCCACAGTGTCTTTAACGTCCCCCTGGGCAGCCTCAGACTGGATCTCGGTTTCACGATCCATCTGAGGGATGTCGCCTCCAACAGCGCAGCGCTTCCCCCACCACTGCACAGGAACGCCTCACTCTGGACCTGGAGCTCAAAGTCTCCGATGTGGGGCTCGAATTGCACCCATAACCTTCGAACACGGAGGCGAAAGTTGCCTTGCGACCGAGCCAGGCTGACCCTGAATAACAGTCCAGCTGATAAACTGTTAATGGCATTGAGTGAAGGAGCCTGACCTAGTTGGGAATGAACGTTCAGTGTGTACAGACAATCCCAAGATGCTGACACAACACCTTCCAACGAACTCTACGTGTTGTGGCTCATTCTGATTCAGTGTCATGTGACATATTCCCACAGCTATTTTTCCTCTTCTTTCGTTGTTTGCTAACCTCTACCTCCCCCTTCCCCCCCTCCCCTCCCCCACCGAGCACATCCTGAAGGCAGCTAGAAATTGCACAAACATGTCAAGTTAACAAAACCTCCAGCCAAACAAGCCATTTCCTGCAGCACAATATCTTTTAGAGCTGAAAGCACGGCTCTCCAGGGGTGATGAATCTCTCAAGAGCGTTTTCTGGGCTACCTCCCTGTTTATGCTTCGACTCCCGACTGGTTCAAAACAACCGTTCTGAAAGCAAGCCTAGAACTGCGGACCTCCTCTGCCGTAGTTCACCTTCAAATATAACCTAATGCAGTAATACCACTTGCCTGGCGTGAGACGTGGAAGGTAGGCACTATATCAAACTACAAGGTTTGTTATTATACAGTATTATTATTATGATAATTAAATCCTTGCATTTGATATAGCGCATCATCACACGTCTCAAAGCCCTTCATCATCACCAAAACATCTTAAAACCTGTCACAGGAATTCCTGGTTGGGGTACGTTTGCTTACTCCACATGCCTCTGTTTATCTAGCAGTAAGAAGGAACCCGGTTGTTAGGCCATTGGTTTCAGGGGGCATAATCCCTTTGGAAATGAATCAATAAATAAATTAGTAACTCATTCAACAATTATTTGTGGGACACTGCTATGGGTAATTGGTTGCCACGTTTTGCTCATAAAATATACAGTCAATTCACTTTACGGTATAGTATGTGTTGTGAAGTGCTTTGAGACATCCCAATGATCTGATAAGAAGCCTGTATCAAATGCAAGGATTATTACTATTGGATTGATCCCATTGATTTCTATAATTCCAAGGCAGAATTATAGGCTTTACCAACACCCAGTAAAGAAAATGGAGGATTGATTTGGGGCCAACTGAAATTCTGATCTCAGTCATGGTAAAGAGGTAGGGTTACAATTGTTCACTGAGCCATTCTAGCTAGAGAAGGGAAAAAGCAATTCGTTTTATTTTTGGCAGCCAGGTATCCATCACACATGGACACTGTGTTTAGGAGGCTCCAAACCAAACTATTGAGATTTCCACATATGCATTGGTAATTTCACTCTGTCTGGAATGGAGTGTGTACTCTCTCTCTCTCTGGAGGGATGGACCGTGTACGGACACAATGGCCAAATGACCTTCTCACCAAATTCCACATTTTTATGTTTGGATGTTCAAGTAATCTAAGATAGTACGTATTCAGGGGCAGTTTGGCAGGAGGCCAGACTTAAGAAAGTGTGTGAATGGGGTTACTTCTTGACACTCCACCAGAGTAGTTATAATAATAATAATCATCCTTGCATGTGATATAGCGCTTTTCACAACTTATCGACGTCTCAAAGAGCTTATCCAAGCCTAAGTCGTGACTGTTCAATCCACGACTGTTTGTGGGACACTGCTGTGCGCAATTGGCTGCCGCGATTCGCCCACAAATATAGTCAATTCACTTTCCAGTATATTCTGTGAAGCGCTTTGGGACGTCGATAAGATGTGAAAAGCGCTATATCAAATGCAAGGATTATTATTATTATTAAGTCAGGGGCTTCAGGAGAAAAAGTTGGGAGGAAATGGAGAAATAGACATCGAGCATTTAAATCAAGATATTTCACAATCCTGAAATTTCCCTACATCTGGTGTACACATGAAACCAAAGAACCCAATGGTTAATGTCTGCCAAGAAAACATCTGTCAACTGGTTCAGTGACTGTTTCCTAGATCCTCTGTAAATCCGGGGAGATAATATTTAAAGCAACCACTTCTCCCATGACCACTTTATTGATTGTTTCTCTAAATTCATTGACCTAGTTTTCAAACCTCACTCTATCATTGCATCGACCGAATGACTGAAAAATTAGATAGTGATTTCCCCTCAATGGGGTATAATTTGTGATATTTTTCAACTGGGAATTTGTAATTGACATCATCTACCTTTGGAACTCTTTTCTGGAGCAGAATGCATTGGAGTGAGTTCCTATGGAGCTGATGGGATAGCCACAGAGTGTTCTTATTAAGTAATCTAATCTGGGAAAAACAATGATCTTGGCATTTAACACCACACTATCTTGTCAGCAGGATGTCTCAAAGCATTTCAAGGGATTGAATATGAAGGGTAGGGTAGTGTTCATTTCATATGCAAACGCGGCAGCCAAATCGCGTATACCAGTGTCCCACAAATAGCAAATACGTGAAAGATCAATTTAATTTGGAGGAATTTTTGGCCAGAACATTGGGAGAAAGTTCTACAGCTTGCAGTACACCCTCTCCGACTCCCATCTCACCCCACCACCATCCCTTTCCCCCAACTGCACGCCCCCGCACCACCACCCACTGGCTTTCCTGCCTTCTGGTAGAAGATATTTGTTTCATCTGAGACCTATTTTGAGAACAAAGCAGAGTTGAGTCTGATAGAATTTCACACTTGAAAGGAATCTATTTCTGGATGAGCTCGTTCCACTCTCTGATCTGACGAGGAGATAGTCAGAAGTCAATGCGGGCACAGTGTTGTGCTGGAAATGGAGCTGAGCAGTTTTAATGAATTTGCCAATGATGAACCTTGAAATTAATAGCTTTTATCTCAATGACAATATCAGTCAAGCGATGCAGGGCGGAGCATTTGACCAACACAATTCTGCTAAATAAACTCTTGTCCGCTATGAATGTTCGAGAAGTGTATTGTGATTGTGCGATGATTCAAAATGTCTGAAAGCGCTGTTTATGTGTGGGCCAAGGCAGCAGAGAATTTGTACACAGTAATTTACACAGCTTTGAGGAAGGGAACGATATTACTAGGGCTGTTATCTTTGTAAAGAGAAGCAGGAAGATAGGAGATAGGTTTGGGATGAAGAGGATCAATTTTAGGTCCATTTTGTCCCACAGACTTAAACTATGATGGCATTGCTAGTATGTGAGGGGACCTGGGTTCGATTCCCGGGCAGGCAAAACCAATCTACGATTGTTTGTGGGACACTGCCGCGGGCAATTAGCTGCCACATTTTGCTCACGAAATGGACAGTCAAACAGCTGTGACATGAATGGCTAGTTTTACTTGGGACACTGTTGGCTGCCAGGTATGCCTACGAAATACAGTCACTGCACTTTCCAGTGCAAAATGCTATGAGACATCCCTCCCCCTCACCCATGTGCAAGATATGTATTGAATGTAAAGAGCTTTCTCTTAGAGGCTGGTCTGATTCGAGAGCAGTGAAGCCTTCATTGTCATAAAGAGTTTAAAGTCATAAATAATTGGTCTATTTTCCATGGCCTTTCACCACCACTAACTGCGCTCTCCTTGAAATTAAAGGGACAGCATCCCCTCACTAAAGTGTTTTATGGGACATTTACTTTGAGTGCCTGCCACACACAGAAACTCATCACCTCCTAAAGTTTTAGGTTTGATCCTTCAAACCGTGGGACATTGGCTCAATTATAAATAAATAAAGTGTGTTTTGCCCACATATATACAGTCAATTCACTGTACGGTATATTCTGTGAAGCGCTTTGAGGCATCTAGAGGACATGAAAAGTGCTACATTAAATGCAAGGATTATTATTATTATGAATGGGCAAAGGGCCTGAGGCAACTTTATAACAAAAATCCCCCTCAATAAAACAACAAATTATTATTTTTCCCGAAAAATGCAAAACTCATATTTACAACATACGTGAGTAACAGCTGCGAGTTTCACCTTTCATGCTTTGCTGTCATTGAATCGGTTGTGTTCTGGCCTCCAAGCCTGAAGTAATAATAATATTAATAACTGTTACATTTGATATAATGCCTTATCTCTTACTAACCTGCAAACCCCGCTCCGTTCAGCAGGCTCCGACCTACTGCATGTCCCCCCGACCCACCCATTCCACCATTGGCGGATGAGCCTTCAGCCATTCTGACCTTGCAGTCCCTCCCTAGCCTCCTTTAAGTCCCATCTCAAGACCCTCCACTTCGACGGTTCCATCGGTCACCCCAAATCCCCTCCTTACCCTCCACCTTCCCTGATCCTGACCCCAGCTTGGATCTGAAGCATTGACTCTCCAGCGGCTTAGGATGTTCTCCTGATGTGAAAGGTGCTTTACAAATGTAATTTTGTTGTTGTTGTTGTTGTTATCGGGCATCTCAGAGCACTTCACAGAATATATTGTAAAGTGGATTGACTGTGCATTTTGTGGGTGAAACGCAGCAGCCAATTGTGTGATACAATAATAATCCTTTAATCGGTTCCACACCGTACATGCTCATAAACAAGTACATTGCAATCAAGCATTTGTTCATTGGAGACTGGTTCCTTTTCAAGTGAATCAACAAACAAACTAATTATGAGTTGACGAAGTTCTGACAAAGTTCTGACGAAGTTCTGACAAAGGGTTGTAGACCCGAAACGTTGACTCCTTTTCCTTTCTCCATGGCTGCTGCCTGACCTGCTGAGTTTCCCCAGCAACTTCTGTTTTTGTTTCAGATTCCCAGCTTCTGTAGCATGTTGTGTTTTGTAATAATGAGTTGAATTCATTAGATGAGAAGAAATGTTGAAAAGGTAATTAGACTTGGATCTGTGCTTGGAACTTCACTTTTTTCCATGAACTTGACTTAGAAGTGGAGTCCTGTAGCTCAGTGGTTAGAGCACTCGCCTCGCAAGCAAGAGACCTGGGTTCGTTTCTAGGGAGGACAGGACCTTGGGCAAGTTTCCTTACTCAATACGCCTAACAATATTTCCTTGAAAAAAATAAGAAATTGGTCATTTTCATTGCATGACTGTTCGTGGGTCACTGCTGTGTACAGTCAATTCACTTTACAGCAAATTCTGTGAAGCGCTTTGAGATGTCTAGAAGACGTGAAAAGTGTCATATCAAATGCAAAGATTATTATTATTATTATTATTATTATGATAAAATACACAGTCACTACATTCCAGAGTACATCCAGTGCAGGACGGCTTTGAGATCTTTTCCCGACACAAAACGCGCTCGATCAAATGAAAGCGTTATTATCGTTCTAACAAATTTGCAAAGTTAGCATCTGATGGAAGCTCCCAAGTGATCAATAGGGAAATTGTAAATAGGTGTAACCTAATTGACAGTTTTTGATCTCTTGTTTTTCACATCTTCTCCTTCGGGATTTCGATCGGGCTTTTCACACGCGGGTAATGTCGACGAGTTGTACAGCGCTCGCTTTGTTTGTGTGTCAGATATCATCTCCTCCCCCTCCACCCACCCTCCACCCTGTTGCTCGTCTGTTCTGGGATAAGCTAATGAGATACAAAGCCATATTTGCATCTGCACCTTTAAACTGGAGCTGGTCCCAGAGGGTGCAGGTTACCACGAACTGTTTCTGTGATGCAAATTAGTTCCGAGAAGCTTTGAGGAGGAGAGTGAATTTACTGAAGCTCTTTTAACTTTTAAAGAGATTTCTCAGAAGATAGCTTTGGGATGAAGAGGTCCCATTCTAGGTCCATTTTAGGCCCACAGCTTTAAACTGTGATGGCGTAGCTTTGTGAGTGAGAGGACCCGGGTTCGATTCCTGGGCAGGCAAAACCTTGGGCAAGTTTCCTTAGTCGATCAGCAAATCGCATTCCAGGCATAACAATCCCTCCCCAAAAATTGGTCACTCAATCCAGGACTATTTGTGAGACACTGCTGGGCACAATTAGCTGCCACATTCGCTCACAAAGTTCACAGTCAACCAGACAATATTCTGTAAAACCGTTTGAGATGTTTTAACGATAAGGCACTATATCAAATACAAGGATTATTATCGGCATTAATAAACTGTTAGCCACAATAAAAGTTGAAGAATAATACTTTCTCTTCTGCCAAGGACACCAAAAACAATAATAATAATCCTTATATTTGATATAGCGCCGTATCACGTCGTTGAGACATCTCAAACCACTTTACAAATACATTGTAAAGTGGATTGACTGAGTATTTTTTGGGTGAAACATGGCAGAGAATTGCACACACAAGTGTCTCAAATTTTCTTTAAGGGATTATTACCCCCGGAAAAATGATCCGGCAATCAACCAAAAAATAGGTTCCTATTTACTGCTAGGTAAACAGAGGCATGTGGAGTAACAAAACTTGCCTAAGGTTTTGGGAATCGAACCCGGGTCCTCTCGGTTGCGAGGTGAGCATGTTAACTACTACACTGCAGAACTAGAGGGCCCAGGTTCAGGGTCGCAAAGAGCCAGTTTAGGGCAGAGACCAGGAAGTTGCACCTTTACTAAGAAGGGAATTAGCGAGTGGAACGGCGGGTTAACCCGGGAAGGTTGCCTGAGACCAGGACGCTGGGAACCGAGCCAAATGGATGAGAAAAATAAGCAAAAGCGCCTAGTAGAAGGACAAAGAGGCCTCAAAGAAATTTTCTTCCAAGCATGGCAAGGAGCCAGTGACCTAGAGGCTTAGGTAGGAGGCAACGTATCAGCAAAGTGAGGTTGTGCAAAGGGGAGATGGTGATTGAAACTCACTCTGCAAGTCAGCACAACGCTCAAGCTACTCACTGTTTATTTAGTCTAAAGTTATATTTGCCTTGAGAGACTGGAAACCACAGTTGTGCTGATAAGCTTACCGCCAGTGAAATGGGTGCCTCGGTGTCCGGCTCTTTGCTGGCTGACTAGCACCTGCTGGCTGACTATGCTCACCACAGCCCCAGTCCCATGCTGTCAGGAACGATACGGTTAAACCTGCTGATCGTGCTCTTTCGCATAGCTCATACCAACTGCTGGAGGGTTTAATTTTACATCAGGGATTAATACTCAGGGATAAAAGGCCTTTGTGGAATGCTGTCAGTGTCAACAGCCTTCTCGATTAATGTACTCTGTTGGTGAAATATAATGTGGGTGCCAGCCTGACTCAGTCCGTTGCACTCTTGTCTCTCAGAGGCTTGTAGCTTTAGGTCCCACTTAGGGACGTTGGAGCTCACAGTCTAGCTAAACTGGCGTTCCAGTTTGGCACTGCATTGTCAAAGGCTCCGTCTTTGGTTGAGATGTTTATCTGAGGTCCCGCCATCCCAATTTAATTCCAGTTGGAACACCAGTTTTTCACCAAAAATCACTAGGAAACAGTAGCTGAGCCATTCTGGGGCTATGAATTACAAGCTGGTGTCTGGATGTTGCTCTTTGCAATGATATAGCTGTGTCCCTCTGCAGCTAAAGTATTGTGACTGGCGATTGACTGACGGTTCAAATAGAACAAACCTTCAGAACAAACACAAGTCTTCCCAGGCGACTTTCTCACAATGTGCTGTTGTCACTTCAGAATGCCGGGGGCAGGGAAAGCTAGCTCTAATTCTCAATCCAAACTCAAATGAACATTACAGCCCCCCCGGCATATTAACTGAGAGATTTTAAACTTTTTTTTTGACAGGTTAATGGCAAATATCAGCCACTGGCTTGAACTGGAAGAGATACTTGCAGTGTCTCAGTGTGGAAATGTGCTGGGCATGACTAATAAAGCTGACAATGCAGTGCTGGGGGAAGGTGGCTACACTGAATTAATATTAGAATAACATCCTTAAGGAGATGGAAATGAATCGCAATCTCTCTATGGTATTATATTGAAATGCCTCTATACTGATGTGCACTGTCAAGTACGGTGATTGTTTTTGTCAGTAAATATAAGAAGTCATTTTGTGCAGCGAGATCCATTAAACAGTCGTGAAGCTAATGACCAATTGTGAGAGGATTTTTAGCAAGTACACCCATTCTCTCATCCAATAGAGTCATCTTTACCAGGACACAGTTGGGCCCTCGGTTTAATGACAACACCTCTGGCAATGTAACATTCTCTTTCGCCCCCACCAGCACTGCACTGGAGGCCACAGCTAAGTGGGTTCAAACTGCCAACAGGAGTACAAACGTAATTCAATGAGTTCATTTCAAATGTATTGACTGTTGAGCTTGAACAGAGGAGGAATATCAGGCAGGAGACCGGTCGGAATTATGGAAGAAAACAAAACAAGAAAGACAAAAAAGACTGCTTTCATTCAAAAAACGTGAATCCCACCTCCTCCTCAAACTCCCTACCCCCTCTAACTCCCCAAACCGCTTCTTGTCACACTCCCCCTCTAACCCACTCTCCCTGTTCCTCCTGCTGTCTTCCCATTCACAACTCCACAGTCCAAATCCTCAATCCTCACGACTTTTTGTTTGACACTGGTGTGCACAATTGCCTGCCGTGTTTTGGCCACAAAATACACAGTCAATCCACTTACTTTACTGTATATCCTGTGAAGCACTTTGAGGCTTATCAATGACACAATAAGACGCTATATCAAGTGCAATGAATATTATTATCATTTTTGGGTAAAGTCCTGTAGCTCAGTGATTAGAGCGCTCGCCTTAGAAGTGAGAGACCTGGCTTCGATTTCAGGCAGGGTGCAACCTTGGGCAAGTTTCCTTACTCCACACGCCTGATAATAATCACTCAAAACAAAACAATAATATATATATTTTTCAATCCACAACTGCTGGGCACAATTGGCGGCCATGTTTCGTCCACAATTATACAGTCAATTCACATATTACAGATATATGAATCACTCTGTGAAGTATATTCTGTGAAGCGCTTTGAGACATCTAGAAGACGTGAAAAGCGCTATATCAAATGCAAGGATTATTATTATTATTAAAATCATGCCATGGGATCTTTGATGTCCTCTCAAACCAACAATGCAGGCAGATTATACCATGGTCTAACATTGCATCCCAGGTCTTAGAATAGAACCTCATGTGTTATCAACCACTCACGGACCATAAAGGCTGGTTTTATCCCATTACCTCAGCTGATTAATTGTCCTGAGCTATAACAAGATGCCCTCAACACAATGCCGGTGAAGTGTAACATCTAATCAAAGCTTAAAAACATTCCCTGCATGATGTTGAACAAGCATTTTTTTAATGCCAATGTGCTGAGAAGGGGAATGAGATAGTCTCTGTGCAGTGTGCGTGCGTGTGTGTACTGTATACACATGAGGGAACTGAGCAAGAGCTCCTAAAGGAGCAGTTTGTTACCTGCCCATATGAGGGAAGAAGGAGGTGAGAGGGAAAGAGGCTGCGGTTGCATGCCCTCGAGGAATATCACCACTAATTAAATTCTGTGTTAATTATCTGTAGAAATGACGTAGGCAATACAATTCTGGGCCTGAAAGCAATAGCTGGGATATAGTCCACAATTATGAGCCCAACTCCCAGGCACTACGCTTTAGAGTATGTTCTATGAAGTGCCTTTGAGTCAGTCTAGACGAGAGAGGCACTGTACCAATTGGTAGGAGTGGTATTAATATTCTTACTATTATTAATAACGAGTCATTCTTGTGCATGTTTCAGGGCACGTCTAATCATCATTGCTACAGTGGAGCCTTTGTATACAGACCTATAAAATCCTGACTTGCCTCATAGGTGTCACTGTGATGCTCACGGCTGGTTGTCTGACAGTCGTTTCCCCAAATAAATAACGCGGCCGACTTCGGGTACCCTGGTCTCCGTTGATGATATTTCCTGTGTATTGCACGTGCGCAAAACAGGAAGTGACATTGGCAGCGATCTGATGACCTGAAAGTTGGTTATTTTAAGCATGGGAGCTGACCAGCCAAGTACACCAGAAGTGAGAGTGTGGCTCTGCACAATCGCAGTGAACAAGGTCCACATCACAACTGTGTTATAACCCCCGATTCGTGCCAAAAGGTTTCTACGCCCCGAAGTTTTGGAACTCCCTCCCTCAATCCCTCCGCTTTGCCTCCTCCTTTCCACTTTCAAATCCCGCCTAAGACCTTCGTTTTCGATCGTGCTTACAGTCAAAAAGACTGACCCCGACCCCCTTGGCTCGGGGTCAGATTTCACCACAGTGATGCGCTCTGGGACGCTAAACCCGCGAGAAGGCACTATATAAATCCAAGTTGTTGTTCAACGGATCTTTCCCCTTTAAATCTATGCAGCCGCGACCTGCCATAAAACAAGGAGGCAAAGAAGCTTAGGGAGGAGGTATAAATAACAATGAGAAAGAGAAGGACTGGTTTCAAGGCAGTAATCCGATCCCAAGGTTTAGGTGACGCCTAATGTTATTGAGAAGCAGCGAAGGTCACAGAGGATTTCGCTGACAGCGTGTCTGTTTCAGCTCCACCTCTGAGCTGTATCCTGCCTCTGAGTATGTCACGCAGATGGAGTGGAGGGGAGCAAGGCATTGGCCAGGGTCTGGAGATAATAATAATCATAATAAATAATGATCCTTCAATTTGATATAGCCCCTCAACAGATTGCTGAGACAACTCAAAGTATTTCACAGAACATATTGTATTACAATCAAGTGGATTGACTGTGTATTTTGTGGGCGAAATGCGGCAGCCAATTACGCCTAGAATGTCCCACAAACAGTCATGGATTGAAATGACCAATTTTATTATTGTGTTTTTTGGAGGGATTATCAATAGGCGTGTGGGGTGAGGAAACTTGCCCAAGGTTTCGCCCTGTTCTGCCTGGATTCAAACACATGTCTCATGCTTGTAAGGCGAGTGCTCTAACCACTGAGCTACAGGACTCCACCGTGGGATTGTTAGTCAGGGTATCGTGAGAAACTTCCTTCTCTTTTTGAGTATAGTCGTGAGATCTTTAGCATCAATCTAAACTGGCAGACATGATCTCAGTCAATGGCTCAGGCAAAGGTCAACAACGCAGTGATAACAACTCCCCCAGCGCTGCACTGGAGTGTCAACCTGAACTGTGAGCTTAAAGTAGCTCAACATGATGGGGCTTGAACTCACAACCTTGTGACCAACAGGCGAGAATGCAATAACTAACCCACATTGATAAATAAATTCAATAATAACGATCCTTGTTTTTGATACAGCTCACAGAGCTTCTCTCTGCGTCCTTCCTGACCAACAATCCTCCATATAACATTGGTCATTCTCTTCCCAGCTGTTTGTCCGATGCTGCTGTGTGCATATTGGCTGCTGCGTTTGCCGACCAAAGACACAATCAATTTGCAGTACATCCAGTGAAGCCGTTTGGGAAGTGTCGGCGATGCGATGCGACGAGCCGCTGTATCAAATGCAAAGATTATTATTTTTAAATATGGCGCCTGCAGCTCTGAAACATCTCAAAGCACTTCACAGGGAGTTGCTATCTTGTGTAGTGATTGCGAAATTGCAGGCAAAACTGAGGCAGCTCATTTATGAAGGGAATGAGCGATTGATGGCCATTAGTTATTGAAGAGCATCAATTTCCACTGTGTTGGGCTGAAAATGGGTCACAGTGTTGACAGCGTTGTTCTAGGACGATGGGAAATTCCACGAGAAATTACTAAGTGAGAACAGGAAGAATGAGCTGGAGTGTTGGCAGTCACTAGCAGCGAGAACCTGCTACTGAATAAATTGCTGTGTTTATTGCCTGTACAATGGACTTCTTTTCTCAACAGTTTCGAATGGAATGGCTCATTAAATATTTAAAACCCCCTTGCATTTTATACGGCTCTTGTAACATCACAACGTCTCAAATTGCTTTTCACTTTAAAGTGTAGTGACCATGTATTTTGTAGGCGAGCGCGGTAGCCAACTCCTCCCAAACTGCAGTACATACTTCCCAACACCGTCAGTCTCTCAAAGTGCCAATGTTGGGCTTGAACCTACAACCTTCTTACCCAGGGGTGAGAGCGCTTACCAACCGAGCCAGGCTGACACCTCGGATGCTGCTCATTTCTGTAACCGCCACCTATGAGGAAATAAATGTATTTGAATAACAGCTAATTTCACTATCAAATGACAATTGTACACTGTGCTATGACTTCCCATCTGGTCAGTTCCATTGTCTCGGAATCTCGGTTCTTATAGAACATCATTGTGGGGGACAAATGCAGGATTTGCAATTTAAATCTAGAAGCAGGGTTGACATTCACACTTCAAGTTGTGTCGGAGAGATACGGGGGGAGGGGAATATTGGGATCTGAGAGCGCCATTGATTTGAATTTGGGGGTGAATTTGAATGAGAACAACACTAACAAGAACAACAACATTCCATGAGCATTCCAGAACGCCTTTCACATCAGCATGACGTCCCTTCAGAAGAGCGTCAGAAAGAGCCTTGTGGGGGCTGTGTGGATCACTGGACAAGCAGAAGTCAAGGGAGAAGGTGGCTGAAGACATGACTAGAGAAGTGGAAGGTGTTTTGGAGGCAGGAGGGAAGGAGCGAGGCAAAGAGATTAATAGTAATCCTTACATTTGAAATAACTCCTTATCGCATTGTTGAGAAATCTCAAAGTACCTCAAAGGCGCCTCAAAGTAAAATGAATTGACTAAGTATTTTGGGGATGAAACGAGTTAGTCAATTGTGCACGGTAGTGTTCCACAAACAGTGATGGATGGAGTGACCAAATTATTATTATATTTGGAGTCAATATTACCCCTGCAATGCAGTCCACCAATCGACAAACAGTCCGGGTTCTAGGAGGGAGGTCACAGTGGCAGAAAGGGGTGAGTTCGTGTTTTGAAGGAGAGAATGTGCATGGCTCACTGGCCTTGCTCCAAATAACACTCGACTGCTCGGATGGATTCAGTCAAGGATCTGAAGCCGGGAGTTGTACTGGACAGCACAAGGCTCCTCCAAAACCATAAGCAACATAAAATCCCTCTAAGCTGCAAAGGACCTTACGTTCCCAAGAGATTAAATCGTAGGAAAGAATTCAGTGTACGTGGTCTGACTGGAACCATTCACAACCTCTCTGTTATTGGCAAGCCGGCAGATTCTTTGCTTCTGTGCAATCAGTAGCTCTCTGGCCTCTGTACCACAAGGTTGTGTGTTCCAGTCACACGTCAGGGTTTTGAGTTCACAGTCTGGGCTGAAGCTCCGGTGCAGGCTAAGGGGAGAAGGGGGTTGTTGGTGGGGGTGAGAGGGGGTTGTTAGTGGGGGTGAGAGGGGGGTTTTGGGGGTGGGGGAAAGAGAGGGGAGGTTGGTGGTGGGGCGAGAGAGAAGGGATTATGGGGGCAAGAGGGGAGGCGGGGGTCAGGGACGGGTTGAGGTAGGGGGCAGAGAGGGGTTGGGGTGGAGAGAGGGGCTTGGGGGGGAGAGAGAGGGTGTGGGGGAGAGAGGGATTTGGAGTCTGGGGGTGAGATGGGGGTTGTGGGGACGAGACGGTGGATGAGAGCGAGGTGGGGGTTGGGGGAGAGAGAGAAGGTTGGGATTGGGGGGTGTGGGGGCAAGAGGGGGTTGGAGGGGAGAGGGGTTTGGGGTTGGAGGAAGGGAGAGGGGGTTGGGGTGGGCGATATGGGAGTTTGGGTTTGTGGATGTGAGGTGGGGGTGAGGTGGTGGGGATGCTGTGGGAGTGAGCGTTAAATGAAAAGTTAAATTCAGGTTCCATCTTCTGGTTTTCATGGACAGTACAGATTCTGCGATGTTAATCAGAAAGAAACAATGAGTTTCCCCCACTCCCAATGTCATATCCAACATTTTCCCAGAAAAAAATTAGTCATTCATTCCCTTTTCATAACCTATTTGTGGGACGTGACTTTGAGCAAATTAGCTGCCGCATTCACCTACAAAATACAGTCACTACACTTCACGGTGAAATCAAATTACTCCCGTGACTAGTCGTAGTTGATCTCAATACCAGCTTTGTGCTGCGCAAGACTGTCTCTTGGTATGAGAAGCAATGGAGCCGCTCTTCACACACTCGTGTGGTCAATATCAAGGGTGCGGTGGAGGGATGAGAGCATTAGATGGAAGCACTACCCTTCTCTTCTCCTCCCTCGCTCTCCACCAAACCCATCCCCCTAATGAGACGGGGAGATAAACAAGAGGCTTTAGTGTCTTGTTGGGTTGATCACATGACGTCCAACTTGTATTGGTGTGGCTGGTGATGGGTGGTGAGGTGGGAGCTCATCAGAACAGGAAATCCATCTGTTTCCTGACAGCAATAAGCTGTTTATTCAGGTCATTCGATGAAGTGCACGTCTACTCTGGGATCAGGCAACACAAAGCTCATTTAAGGCACAGAGCTTCTCAGGTGATCACTGTTTCTCCCCATGCTGCACAACAACTCAATTAATTCCCTGCACTGTCCCTCGACAGAGAGACTCTTTTTAGAAGGAGTTCCTTCCTCAGTTCCTTTATAAAGCGCTCCACTGCCCCTTGACTTCAAATCAGAGTTGTCGGTCTAGGCTGGCGTTCCCGGGCATTGCTGGGGGGGGAGCTGAGATGTCAGAGGAGCCGTCGTACATATGAGACGTTAAACCGAGGCCCTGCCTGTCCCAAAGATGATTCGGAAAGGGAACTAAGAGTACCCCAACACCTCCCACCTCCTCCTCCACCACACCCAGCCCCAGGCCAATGATCTCTCAAATAAATTAAAATAAAGTAAAACGAATGATTCAGGACACGGCCGTTTGTGGCAAATTGGCCGTTGCGCTCGTCTGCAAAAGGTGCAGTCACTAGACTGAAGTGAGTGACAAACTTTATTTGGGGGATCGTTAACATCTACATGAACCAGCCAGACACAAACGGGTCCCACGGTTTAATGTCTCATCCGGAGGACGGCACATGCATGAATACAATGCAGCTCTCTGTGAAGCGCTTTTGAGACATATCAATGACACGGTGACAAGGAGGTATATCAAATGCAAGGATTATTATTGTACTATTAGATAAAGCAAATGTAGCAGGAAATAGGTTGAGAAAGTGAGTGCCGACACACACACACACACACATTGCAGTCAGGATGTACGAGGAAACAAGGCTCAGTACAGTTCCTCAGCCAATAATATTTTCACCCGCAGCCTATGTGTAAGCTCTGATAAACACACGCAGCAATTACAGCTAACAAGTGAGTGAAGTGTGGCACTCTCCTTTGTCCTTATAAGGAGAATACAATTGCAGATCTCTGGTTCAATTCTTTGTTAACCTTTGGGCGTCACTGTGGCTGATTCAAAAGCGGACAGTGTGACATAGCGGCTTGGGGAATGTGCCCGTGTTGAGGGCCGTTCCGTCTCCTGAGGAAAGACAATCAAGCCATTGAGCCCATACCCACCCTCCCACGATTCCGCCTTTTCCAAGTGTCCACATCAGCGATCCTTGAAAACGAGGTGTGTTAAATAACAAGGCCATGCGTTCAGGAGATATCTGTGTGTTTGCTGTCGGCCAAAGCTCTCAGTCAGCGAGCAGGGAGGGAGTGGGGTGGGGGAGTTTAACAATTGGCATTCCATCACTCCATCGCCACTTCCACCTTTGACCCTGAACCCCATTCTCAATACACACAGCCCAACACTCACTTTCTGCCTATTTTGTAGTTTGTATATTACTGTAATAATCCTTTCATATGATATAGCATCTTATCACCTCTTCCAGACGTCCCAAAGTGCTCCACAGAATATACCGTAAAGCGCTCCGATACGCCATCCGGCGTGGAGGGTGCTGTATAAATCCATTGGGAGGGGAATTATTATCCCCAGTGTTCCATCAGTTGCCTAACAACCGGGTTTCTACGTACTTCGAGGTAAACAGAGGAGTGTGGAGTAAGGAAACTTGCCTAAGGTTTCGCTCTGTCTGGGAATCGAATTTCGGTTCCCTTGCCTTTATCCCACAAAATACACAAACAGATGTAAAGTCAATCTTCTTTACAGTATATACTGTGAAGCATTTTAAGACGTCTCAACGACATGACATGCGTCAAGGCAGCCGGTTTGCTCACAGCAATGTCCTGCAAACAGTCACAAACTGAGTGACTAATTTTATCAAGGGCAAGATTGCTGGCCAGGACAATGGGGAGAAATCGCTTTCTCTGTACGTATAGCGAGGCAGGATGGTAATAATAATAATAATAATAAACTTTGCATTTTACGTAGTGCCTTATCACATCTTCAACATGTCTCAAAATGCTTCACACAATATACTGTGAAGTGAATTGAATGAATATTTTGTGGGTGATATTTTTGGGATCTTTAGCAGACACAGACGGGACCTTGGTTTAACATCTCGTCAGAAGGATGGCAGCCTCCCGTCACGCAGGGATTTTGTTTCTCTCATCCATCAGAGAGCTGCGAGCAAATGTCTGCTCAGTAAAGAGGTTTATAGCCTAGAATAGAATATATTACAGGGGATAAAAGCCGAAGCGATCTGCTGCGACATTACTGGAGGCAGAACTCTGCAGGGTATTGGGGAATGGCCTGGATTAGCCTCACACATGTACAGCGTACTCTGCTTTGCACAATCCTGTGCGAGGAATACTGTACAAAATAATCTCCGTCTGCTTAGCGGGCTCCAGCCTGCTTCACTACCCCGCCTCGCCCGGCCCACCACTGGCAGGCGAGCCTTTAGCCATTCTGCCCCCACCATCTGGAATCCCATTCAGCCGTCCCTCCGCCTCGTCCCCTTCTCTGCCATATTATTCCATGAAATTGTTGGTTATCTAAAAAACACTCGCTTCACAAGCGAGAGGACCTGGGTTCGATTCCTGGCAGGGCAAAATGTTGGACAAGTTTCTTTGCTCCACATGCCACTGTTTACCTGGCAGTAAGTAGGAATCCGGTTGTTAGTTAATTGTCAGATTGCTTTTCCCTGGATAACAATTCAAAATATATTTTTTTAATTGGTCACTCAATCCACGACTGTTTGTGGGACGCTGCCATGTGCAATTTGCTGCCCTGTTTCGCCCACAGATTATACTGTCAATGCACTTTACAGTATATTCTGTGAAGCACTTTGAGACATCTCAAAGGGACATGATAAGGCACTTTATCAAACACAAGGATTATTTATTATTAAAAGTGAATCATTTGCAAGGTTACATGGGGTGGGGGGGCGGGGGGCGGTGGGGAGAAAGGCAGGTAAATGGACTAAATGAACGAATTCCTCTATCAAAGACCCAGCACAGACAGGTTGGATGGACTTTACTGGGCTGTAAACTTTACTGTGAGTTCAATGTAACTATATGTTTACCGATGGTTCAAGCAGAAAACAGCCCGAGTAAATAAATCAAAGCTGCTATGAATCCAGCAGCGGTTTCTCGTGAGACGCAGTGACTTGTGCCCCGATAAATGTATTTAGTATCTCGCTTGTCCCCGCCTCTGGGCTTGAAAGGGGGCGATTCACTCATCTCCCTGGAACCCAACAATAGCTCAATTGAAAGCTGTAACTGCTTGTTCTACGGGGAATGTAAACAGATTACGTGAGCGCTGAACTCTGCGTGTCCTGTTTACACAAGGGGACAAGAGGGTAAAGATCTTTGGGCCCTGGAACACTGGCGCCCAATGGCACTGTGTGATTAATGGATGAAGGTGGAGCTGGGAGACAACAAGGAGATGTTCCCTGCAGTCACCAAGGTCACACGGCAACTCAGCAACACTCGCTCAGACAACCGGGCATCTTCATCCAAACAAATCTTGTTTCACATACGCATGAGCACAGAGAATGCAGAGTGTAAATCAGAACTAGAGCCAGAGAGAAAGACGCAATGTGTTAGTCTAGGAGCCCAGGCTCTCAGTGAATGTGGTGAGAGAGCTCGCCTCGCGAGTGAGAGGACCCTGGTTCGATTCCTGGGCAGGGCTGACTTTTCGGTGAGTTTCCTGGTTCCACCCGCCTCTGGTTACCTAGCGGTCAGTAGGAACCCGGTTTTAGACAATTGGTGGATCGCTTTCCGGGGATAATAATCGCTGTTTTGAAGAAAAAAATGGAGTACTCAATCCATGACTGTTTATGGGACAATACTGTGTGCAATTGGCTGCCACACTTTGCCCACAAAACACAGTCAATTCCCTTTAAAGGTATATCAAAGGTATATTCTCTGAAGCGCTTTGCAACATCTTGATAAGTCGCTATATCAAACGCAAGGATTATTAGTATTATTATTGGAACTGCCACAGAGCAGAAAAGCACAGTGATCAGGGAGAGATCAGGGAGAATTACATGGTGCTCTCATCTCGGGAGATTTGTTTATCGCATGTTATTTGCTGTGATTTGTTATGCTGGGCACAGGCCGAGGGGAGGTTGTTTACTCTTGTGAAACAAAGAGAATTATGCAAACCCTCGGCTCGTGGCTTGAAAGGCAATCAGTAAGGTTAGCAAAACAACAAGTCACAGGCCAGCGAGAAGGGGTGTGGTGTACGTGGGAGTCATAACTGAAGGTTTAATAATCTTGGCTCTGCTCGGCCAGTCAGGAGGGACGGAACGCTCTCGAGCCCAAGCTCTCGCTGAATGGATTAGGACATTTTCAGGAAGAGGAATGGCTCTGAATGTACAGCCTGATCCTCTGCAATTAGCAAAGGGTTGAATTGCTGCCCTTAGCAATTACAAATTATAGTGCTAACAATCCTTGACGTGAGTACGGGAAGACATCTCAAAGAGCTATGTTGGGATTTACTGCAAAGTGTACTTTGTGGGCGAAAACAGCAGCCTATGTGCGCAGAGCTACATGCCACGAGCAGTCGTGAATGACTGATTTCATCCTGTTGGCCAAGACAGAAACTCAGGAGAAAGTCCCCTCACTTTTCAAACTGTGACAAGGGAAGGGATCTTTACCGAACAGTCCACCTGAACAGGCAGAGAGGAGCTCAGTTTAATGTCCTCATCCAAACGCTAGCACCTCTGACAATGCAGTGCTCCCTCCCCTCTCCCCTCCCCTCCCTGCATTACACTGGAGTGTCAGCCAAGACAAGCTCAAAGTCCCGAAATCAGATTCGAACCAACAACCCTCTGACTCGAGAGGGAACAGACTGAGCCATGCTGATCATCTGGGTACAGAGCCTGGTGAGGGAAAGTTGTTAAAAATACATCACCAAACAACTCCAGGAAATCTCCCTCCCCCCCCCCCCCCGTTGTTTGGGTCTCAATTGGCCACTCGCAATCTAGGCGGGGGTGGGATTATCTCAGAGTACATTGGTGGGGTATCTCAGAGAACATTGAGAAGTCCTAGACGCCGGCAGTAATGTCAATCAGGGAAACCAGGAGAGAGCTGGACACTGTGCTTAATAATAAATAAATAATAATGACATTATTTGGACTTGATGCGCACAATTCCGTGCTGACCATTCTTTGTTCCTGTGGCAACCCAATTGTCACTGCAACAAATCACCCGGTGAAACGCTGGTGAAAATCAGCTGCAGATTTGCTCCCGAAATGCTTGTCTCATGGCCCGCAGGTTCTTTTGTAACACAAAAGGTCTCAGATTTATGACCCATTCAATCCATCCACCCACCCACCCCCCCAACCCCCTCCTCCTCCTCCACCACCCCCACCACGGCACCTGTTTTCCTGACGATAGCAACAGCTGAACAGCCCCACAGGTGAGGTCAACGTAACCAAACAGGGCAATGCTGCTCCCATTTCTACAGAGGATAGTCAGTGTACAACAGCCAGTGATGAACAGGACCTGAGCCTGAGACCAACCCGAGCCCGCGCTTCCTTATGTAGTGAATGACTCATTTATTCCAGTGAAATTTACAGCCAACTTACTTTGCATTGGATTGTCTGAAGCGCTTTGAGACATCTCGAAGACGTTATAAAAACAACACCAACAACATCAAAACTAAATTACATTGATAGAGCGCCTTTCACGTCAGGAGGACGTCCCAAGGCGCTGAAATCCCGGGTGATAAGGCGCTAATTCAAATGCAAGGATTATTATTATTATTCTCCAGGGTTTATTTAGCCCCCTACGAGGCTGTTGATGATGGTTCAGCAGGACTTTGAGTCACTGGGGATAGGAATTCTTCTCACGTCTCCTGATAACCTTGCAAGCAAAAGCCATAGTGGGTAGGGTGGTCCTAGCTGTACAAGCAGGGGAAAGTTTACTGGACAATGTTGGCAACAGTAAATTGGTTAACTCTGCTCCCCCATCCCGCTCCAGGTTTGATTCCACCAAAGAATTTCTGATCACCTTAGAATTTGTACACACTTGTATAGCCTGTGGAGTGAAGAGGTTAACTGAGCAGGAATCAGGAATGGAGAGAGGAGACAGAGAGAAAGCATAGTGCGTCAGTCTAGATTGCTATTTTCACAGCTCTGTGAATGTCGTTTGTGTGCCTCGCCTCGCAACCGAGAGACCCCCCCCAATTACCTAACCGCACCCCCTCCACCCACCACCATCTCCCCATCCACCAGGATGGCCAGAGTTGTGGGGAATGGTGGGGCGGGCGAGGTGAGGGACGTAAAGCAGGCCAGAGCAGGTAGAGACAACGTGTTTGCATTCAGAATGCCACCAGCCTACACGTGACATTAATCCCTGCGGTATGCTACAGTGTGTGGATGTTGAGGATACATGAAGGTTTACAAGAATAGTAATCCTTGCATTTGGTACAATGCCTTGTCGTGTGTTTTGAATCACACTTGCAGGTCAGGGCGAAACCTTGAGCAAGTTTCCTTACTCCACACGCCTAATAACAATCCATCCAAAAAAAACACAATAATATTGGTCATTTCAATCCACGACTGTTTGTGGGACACTGCTGTGCGCAATTGGCTGCTGCATTTCGCCCACAGATATACAATCAATTAACTTTACAGTATATTCCGTGAAGCGCTTTGAGACGTCGATAAGATGTGAAAGGAGCTATATCAAATGCAAGGATTATGATTATTATTGAGACGTCTCAAAACGCTGTATTTATGGGCAAAACGAGACAGCCAATTGTGTTTACCAGTGTCCCACAATCATTCGTGGATTGCGTGACAACTTTGTTTAGTTTTTGTCTGGAGGGATTTTATAACCGCAGAAAGAGCTCTGTGAAATTGACAAACAGCCAGGTTTCTATTTACTGCCAGGTATTCAGAGGCGCGGTACAGAGTAAGGAAACTTGCCTCGGGTATTACAGCACAGAGAACAACAACAAAATCAACTAAATTATAATTGTATAGCGCCTTTCATGTCGGGAGGACGCCCCAAGACATTGAAGCCCATATGGCCCATCGTGTTTGTCCTGTAATCTCTCCCCAAATCCCTCCGCCTTCTACCTACTCTCCTGGCCTTCAAGGTCCACTTCAAAGCCTTTCCCTTTGACTGTGCCTTAGGTTACTACCCTCAACCTCCCATTCTTCTGGTGCCCGCTCTTTGCTCCCCATCAGCAACATGTATTTACCTAGCGACCGAGGTGGAACGTGACACTGAGCCGGGGGAAAGGGGAGGTAACCGTAGGCACGAAGGTTGTGGGCAAGTTGGAGAGGACCATCATCGGGCAATTCCTTCATCAGGTCGTCCAGGACACAACAGCCTCTGTGGTCTGAGGACCTGGAAGCTGGAGAGTGAAGCTGTCTCCCAGCGAAGTCAACAATTACTTGGACCTCACAACCCAGTCTGACACCACAAGGCTGAGTGGAGCAGGGAACGCTGCAGTGTCAGAGATGCCTTCCTTCGAATGAGATCTCAAACAAGAATGAGTTTGCTTGTTCTGTAGGATTAGTTGGAAAAGTATTTCAGAAAGTGTTCCCAATGTCCCAGCCAATCTTCTCCCCCTGGCGCCAATCAATTGGCCATTCATCTGGTTGCTGACACAGATCAGCTGTTGTGTTTGCCATTGTAAAAGCCAGGGCTGTCTTGCACAGCAAAGCATTTTGGTAATGTTTAGACCTAAGGCGCTGGGAGTTGTTCTAATGATTACGGAGAACTAGTTTAATGGTTGCCTACGGAGAATAATGAGATGAATTTGAGCCCGAAACTTGGCTCCCAGGAAGCTTCAAGTGGATCAAATGTAATATGGCTTGAATGACAGCTCCCTGAAGGGAGTTTGCATTATTATTATTATTATTATAAAGGTTGTCACTGTCCTCCCATTGCTGATCAATGGGGAGGAAGTACATCTGCGAAAGAAGTTAGTCAGAAACTTGGTTTCAACACAAAACATTAACACTGAAACTTAGCACCTGGCTCTCTGCACAAAGGGGCACAAACAGGGCAGTGGCGTAGACTGACTCCGAGACAATAGCTGATCACGGTCGCCCAGTACTCTCGTTTTATCAACTCGCAACGGCAGCAAAATCATAGCCTGAGTCCACTCCATAGGACAAGTACAGGGTGTTGACAAAGTCCCTCTGTTTGTGTTTGTTTTGTGTGTGTATGCGTTTGTCTGTGTGTGTGTGTGTTTGTGTGTGTTTTTGTGTGTGTCTCTCTGTTTGTGTACGTTCATGTCTGCGTTTGTGTGTGCGTTTTGTTTGTCTGCGTGTGTCTGTGTGTGTCTCTGTGTGTGTCCCCGTGTCTGTGTGCGTCTTACAATCAACTTTTATTTTCTGTTGCGCTTCAATCGAGTGTCACAATGGTCCCCTGCCTGTAACTTTCACGCGACTCCGTCCCTGTTACGGAAAGGATGTTGTCTCGGGAACATGTCACCTTCTCACCCGGACCAAATCCTTTATCGATCCCGCTCCACGTTGGGACACCCCTATTCAATTCAATCTCACATCCTGAAGTGCTCGTGAGAATCCCTGTGCTGGTTCAGCTCAGTCACAACCCAGGATTCGAAACCCAGAAAGAAAGCAGCGAGCGATCTCAGAAACGACAACAACAACGTGGGTTGACGTCGCCCCCTTCAAAACAGGGCAACGTCTCAGAACAGCAACGGAGCCTGGCGCACGGTCAAAGAGGAAGGTCCTCACTCGTGCTCTAAAGGAGGGGAAAGAGGAGACGCGGAGGAGGGATTGAGAGAGAGAGAGTTCCCTAGCTTCGGGAGTGTAGTGGCAAAAGCTGATGGTGGAGCAGGGGTGGGGCGGGGGGGCGGGGGGTGGGGGTGGAAGGAGAAAGTTTAAACAACTGCTACAACACACTAATTATAAACAAATCATTACGTGGCTCTTTATTTTGTTGACAAAACATCTCTGGGTGTTTGTTGGGATTCACTGCACAGTGTACTGACTGCATTTATAGATAGGTGATGGGTGCACAACGAAACATATGTTCTATGTTCTTGTGAAAAAAACAAAAAAACAAGCGTACTCGACATGAAATTTCTGTGGTGCTTAGCTTCAAAAGGGGGTTATGCGGTGATGTTAAAATGTCACCTGATCAGCTGTTTGAAATGGAATCATGTCTAAACGATTAACATTCTCACAGCATTTCTCTCCCTCTCCCTCTCTCTATGTCCAACTGGAGAGGAAAAGCAAGAATTGCTCAATTATTGAGTGAAACAGTGCCATCGCTTGGATCCTAATGCAAACTACACCTATTTTTCACTGAATGGCGCAATCGCTAGGGATGTTATAATATGTGAAGGTATAACTTCTTAAAGCAACAGCAAGTCTTGGAAATCTTCTGCAAAAACGTGTTCCTGAATTGGTTACGTACAGAAACGGCTCGTTTCTGTGAAGGGAGGAGAGTCGGCTGTTGTATTCTGACAGAATTAGATTAAACGAGCAAAAAAGGCTCAAAAAAGCACAGGTTACAGGAACATAGGAAATGCTAGATGAACAAAAGACCATCTGGTTTGCCTTCCACCTTACTGGCGATCGCACGCACTTGCGTCCCAAACTACCTGTGCACGTTTTTGTTCCATCATGTTACTTCCAAAAAGAAATCTATCCAATGTGTTCGAAAGAATCAACACACTCCAGAGATCTGGGATCTGCACTCCTGAAGGTACACTCAAAATTCAACCTCCTCAGTGCATTATCCACCTTGCCCATTGGAGGGTGCAAAATATATATATTAATAATAATCCTTGCATTTGGTAGGAGCTTCTTTCACTTTGGGAGGATGTCTCCAAGCGCTTCACTGGACTCACTGAGGAGGACCACAATTCCCGGGCAGGGCGTAACATTGGGCAAAATTTCCTTACTCTACACCCCTCAGTTTACCAAGCAGCGAGTAGGAAACTGGTTGTTAGTCGATTGGCAGATTGCTTTCCAATAAATTGCTCTCCCAGGGATCCAGGTCATCTCCCCCATTTTTGTGAGCACAGCTTAAAAGCTTACAGCTGGAATTAAAAACATTTGCTAAACTCGCCCCCCCCTGCAATGGATGTGACTTGTTTCAAAACGCACGCAGAAGGAAAGATGTCCTCCTGGCTGTTTCATATCTGTGGTTTACTGTGTGTAGCTGACAGATTAGCCTGCTCAAGGGCATTGTCAACAGAATTCAAAGCAGTTTTCTGACGTGAGGCACTTATGAAATGTTTTGAGGTAATCACAGCTTTGCGTCAAATACAAATGGTATTAGTTCCTTGGGGTCATTGTGACAAAAAGGGATAAATAGCTCCAGAAACACGAAACACTGCCAAACCTTTATTTACGATGTTGCGTTGTCCTTTGCTCCACAAACAAATAGTTTAATTTAACTTGTCGAGCCGCTCCACAGACAAGGATTACGAGTTTCGTTCTATTACAAATACATGAATTGTCTTTGGGGTAATTTGCAAAGCTGTAAAACACGACATCCTAAAAGCGCGCGTTCGCTTTCTCGAACTCGCCGTGTGTTGCTGACCACGGGGCCATTTTAAGGCAAGTCTGAGGAAGACGGGTTGGAAAGGTCTTAAAAGGACCTAAACAGAAAACCAACTTCAAAATTAAGGCTGTGTTTAGGGATTTGCCAGTTCCGAATGCTCTGAAATGTCATTGTGAATACGATTTGGCCAGAATTTTGGTTGCACGTCCCAAGTTGGATGGCTTTACCAACTGGGGCTTTGGCTTCAAAGGGTTAACAGGAGCAGAGCAGGAGGCATCTCAGCCCCAACAGACTGGTCTGAACTGACCACCTTCCTTTGCAATTTGTAAGAGGGAGAATGTAGGAAGTGTGTGGAAATTGGGAGCGTATTGTAATTTATACTCCTAGAAACAGTAAAGTTATTGAAGGATGGAATGGGTGGTGGGGGGTGGGGGGGGAAGCTGGCAACAAGTCAGCAGATTAAGTTTGCCACAGTGCAGCTCACATTTTTACTAGAAGCCAAAATGTGTTTTTATCTGCACAGCACTGGGCAATAAAGCTATTCTACAATTATACACAGGAGTACTTTACCTCTGTAAAACAGAGCAGATTTATTTCTCTGCAAGATCCAGTTAATGCCAGCTCTAGCTGTACCTTGTAAGACGCTGGGTCTCAGAAACCACAGGGCCCAGAGAAATAGCCTGAGAGACAGCCTTCAGAGGGAACCTCCACTGGGAAATGTTTGCAAAGAAACACATCTTTGCGAATTATCAACTTGGTTTTAGAAATGTGATTGAGGCTGTGAGCCGACTTGCATTAGGGAAGTTAGTTTATTTTGAGTGTGTTCATTCTATGCAGCACATAGCCTTGGGTTCACTCTCTGTGTAACACATCTCAGACTGCAACCAAAGGTAGAATTGTTCATATCCCCCAGAGGATAAGAGTTCATCATTCTCATCCTTGCCTCCATGGCCATGCTCATCCTACCTGTGACCTATGGACCCCATATCAGCTTGTCCACTCCCTCCGCTCAGCAGCTACAGTTTGTTCCACTTCCCCCGCACAGCCTATTGGCGATCAGGCCTGCAGCCTCTCTGCCCCCACCTTTTGGAATTGTAACTCATAATCCCTTCACTTCACTCCCCTTGCCTCCTTCAAGGTAAGTCTCAAGACCTTCCTGTTCGAGAGTGCCATCGGCCACCCACCTATCCTCCCTGCTCGGGTTGAAATTCCTGACTGTCCAGCGCCTTGGGACATCCTTCGACTTCACAATGCTCACACTCGTGTTCAAATCCACTCACTCCCAGGCACTTCCCTATATTTCCGACCTCCTCAATCCACCAACCAAAGCCACCACTCGACTGGCCCCTTGCCTCCTTTCAGCGCTCTGAGACGCTATACAAGTGCAAGTTTTTGTTGTTGTCCTCTTGACAATGAAAGGTGCTTTGCAAATGTGACATGATATTGTTCCTGTGGGTGAGGTTGAGCCCCACTGTTATTCTGCAGTCTGCCAACCTAGTAAAGAACATATCTTTTCCAATGAACAGCTGTGAAATTAATGATTTTGTCTGAGGGAAGCGTCAACCAAATCACCAGGAGACACTCCTTTCTTAAGAGGTCTTTAACATCCACCTGCACAGGAACAGATGGGACCACGGTTTATCAACTAATTCAAAGGACTGCACCACTTTGCGAGACCGTTGTGACATACAGAGCCTTGGGTTTATTCTCTATGCAGACTGCAGACATAACACCTGCTCCTCTGAGAAATTGTCCATAATTGTAATACCATGCATTAGCAACAGGGAACTTTTATTAAAGGGAGATACAAAGGTTACCAATGAATGATGCTGTATATTAGGAAAGATTATAGCTTCGGTTATAAGCTGACTGCTATCACAAAACACTTCCGTAAAAAAAAATTCCGAGCTGCCCTTATGGATAAAGCCCAATCTTTGCCGACGGAAGGAGGGAGATGCCGTG
The DNA here is from genome assembly GCA_035084275.1 of Hydrolagus colliei. Lineage (NCBI taxonomy): Eukaryota > Metazoa > Chordata > Chondrichthyes > Chimaeriformes > Chimaeridae > Hydrolagus > Hydrolagus colliei. The sequence goes on from CM068753.1 coordinate 5,006,381, forward strand.
GACAGAATGGAGTTCAGAGGGAGCAGCAGGAGAGCTACGATTAGACTGACTATCCTGGGTTCCTGCTTCTGATTAGTGTTCCCCCCACCGATGGACATTACCTATCCGTGGATAGAACGTAAAGTGATGTGTTTTGTGGGCAAATGCAGCAGCCAACATTGTGCTGAGTAACGCCTTTCACGTTGGAAGGACGTCTCAAAGTGCGTCATAGGAATAACTGTAAAGTGCAATCAATGGCTGTGTTATTGTAGGCAAAACCCACCATGTCCCCCACAAACTGCCATAGAGGACCCATTTTATTTTGGGGGAGTGTTGGTCCAGACACCGGGAGAAACTCCCTCATCTTTTCGAAGAAAAAACCCAGACAGGAACAGTCATTGCACATTCCTCAGACTGTCCCTCATTGATGGCAAACCAGTTAAACCCGGCCCCCGAGCTCTTCAGATTTATCCTGCAAGTTTCTAAACAAAAAATTCCACAAGGGTTAGAGGTCTGTTGTGTTCCAGGCTGTAACGTGCAGCAACTCACAATCTCCATTAGAACTGTCCATCCAATGTCCCTTGTGTCACCTCTTTTCCTCTGTTAAAGTGATTTCGAGAGTGCAATTAAGGATTAGGATCTCAAAGTAAACTCTGCTGTGAAGTGGTTCACAGAGGAACCAGATTTTTATCCTTTTCTCTTATCGTTGGCATCAACGTACAATTCTTTTCGTGTCGAGAATGTGTTGGACAGAATGCAAACGGTGCTTTCTCCAAGAGGTCGTTGGAAAACATTTGCAACAGTGGCACACCCAGCGGTTCCTGGCAGAAGGCACGTGCACACATAATAACCCTCATAGCGTCTGTCTTATTACGTCATTGAGACATCTCAAAGTGCTTTACAGAAGGCATTGAAAAGTGAATTGACAGTGAGCAAAACACAGCTGCCAATTGCATATAGCAGTAGTGAATTAAGCAAATGTATTTATTTTAGAGGGATTATTGTCCCCAGAAAACTATCTGCCAATCGACTAGCAACCCGGTTTCCACTCACTCCTCAGTAAACAGACATTAGGAGAAGGAAAGTTGTCTAAGGTTTCGTCTGCTTCGGAATCGAACCCCCGGACCTCTCGCTTGAGAGGCAAGCACACTGACAGCTATGCTACAGGACTCAATTTTGGAGAATCCCAAACAAACAAACAAACAAACAAAACTTACATTTATATAGTTATATTTATATTACTTACATTTCACGTCGAGAGGACATCCCAAGGCGCTGTACAGTCAGGTAGGACCAGAGCAGGGTGGGAAGGATCAGGGCAGGATAAAGCATAGTAGGAAAAGTAACTGTATTAGTGGGCGAAACGCGGCAGCCAAATTGTGCACAGCAGTGTCCCACAATCAGTCATGGAAGTGGGACTAGGGGCAAAAGGGGGTAAAGAAGCAAAAGGGGAGGGGTCGAGGCAGGGGGAAGAAAAGCAGGAAAGTCGACTGTATACTTGTGGGCGAAACGCGGCAGCCAAATTGCGCACAGCAGTGTCCCCACAAACAATTGTGAAAATGGGGCCAGGGGAGAAAGGGGGAAAAGAGGGTAAGGGGGGGAGAGGGAGGGAAAGGTGGGATGGGTTAGGGTTAGGGAGGAAGAGGGGGGAGAAAGGGGGGCAAGGAAGAGAGGGGGGGAAAGATGGGTGGGGGCAAGATCAGGAAGAGGGAAGAGGGAGGGAAGGGGAAAAGGGAGGAGAGAAAGTGGGGAAAGGGAGTGAGGGAAGAAGAAGATGGGGGCAGGGGTGGGGGGAATCAAGCAACAATAATAAACAATAATAAACAACAAAAGCAATAATATTAACAACAAAAACAGCAACAAACAATAACCAACAATCGTCCAACAATCGTCCAGCAACCACTCCCTGTCCTCGCCGCCCGCCCGGACGATCCCTGAGATGGCGGGGAAAAAAAAAAAAAAAAGGGCGCGGAAAAAAGTGCCCAGTGTGGTGTCAGGCCCCAAAACCAACCGGCTCCTCAGTCGATGAACCCGGGGACTCGGTGACGGCCCTGGCACCTCGGACACGGTGTGTCTGGCCGGCTCGCACAGCAGCAGCAGCAGCAGCCCGATCGCCGTCTGGATCTCCCGCGACGAGATGATCCGTCGCTTGCAGCACCTGGGCGCTCTCCCCCTCGCTCTCCCCCTCGCTCTCCCCTTCGCTCTACCCCTCGCGGAAGACGTGCACCACCCGCTGCCTGAGGAAAGTGCCGAGGTCGCGGCCTTCCAAGGTCCTGTCGAGGGGCCGCTCTTCGCACAGCCGGAGGAAGCGCCGACAGCGAGTGGCCGCCATTCCCTCCGTGATACTCCCCGTCGTCCAAAAAGATGGCTTCGTTGGCCGACTGCCCATAGAGGAAGAACCGGCAGCGATGGAAGCCGCTCCAGCTGGTGGGCTGAGCGGTGCATAGCGTGAAAGCTCTGTCCCCGCGATCGTTCCAGCCCGAAGATCTCTAGTCTCGGGAGCGGGTGGTCCGTGTGAAAAAATATCACTATATATCTAATATCACTATTAGATAAAATATTAAATAAAATAGATGATATAAAATATCATCTATCGCCAGGCGAGGTGGAGAGAGTGCTATCCTGCACTCTCTCCACCTCGCGGTGTAACATCCTTCTAGTACGAAAGATCTGTACGTACAAAGGTATAATAGTGCTGGAAAGTAGTAGAGATTTCAAGTAGAATCCCGATTCATTGGGGTATAAATCAATCTAACAGCAAACAGAAGGAAAATAATATTTAAGAATTCAAGAGAAAGTCTACCAGTTAGCTAAGCAACTTCTTTTGTGATGAAGGGATCTTCGTAATTGAAAGCGCCATAGCAACTTATAATAATAATAATCCTTGCATTTGATATCATGCTTTTCACTTCTTCTGGGCGTCTCAAAGCGCTTCACGGAATACGCTGTAAAATTAATTAACCGTATATTTTGTTGGCGAAATGCGCCAGCCGATTGCGCATAGAGTAGGAAGTTATGGATTGAGCGACTACATTTTTTTTAAAAAGGATTATTACCAGAAAAGCGATCAGCCAATCAACTAAAAACCTGGTTCCCACTTACTGCTGGATAAACAGAGGTGTGTACAGTAAGAAAACTTGCCTAACACTTTGCCCTGCCGGGAATCCAGATGTGTCGCTTGCGAGGTGAGTATTAACCACTGAACTAAAAGACTCTACATAGATGCAGTCCTACAGCTTCTGGTAGATTTACAGGCATTATATGGACATCTACAAAGCAGATAGACACACATCCTGTTTCAGAAATATCAGCAGAAAACGAGTAAATAATATCAGATTTATTAAAGGGTTGGCAAGAAGTCAATACTGTATACACTAAACAGAAGTGATAGTAGTAAAGCTATTTTCCATAGGATTTGGCTTCAATGCAAGACTATATGGAAAACCAATTAACGTCCTGGAGAAAACCACGGCTGAAATCGATTCAAAGTTACATCACGTTCATTTGGAACTGTTGCACTGAGACGCTCAGTAACCCTCGCTACTCAATGACTTGAGGGCAAGATTTCGTGTTGCATTAGTGGGACACACCTGCCCTGGAACATCCAATATATCCCTGATCATACTCTCAGATTCCCAACTTGCTCCAAGGAGCAAGGATGAGAGTGCGGTGGCAGACCAGGGGGCAGTGTTGTGCTCTCAGTCGCGAGAATACATGTAGCACCACAGTTAATACCTCCCAGGGGAGAGGGTGGGAGGCGTGATATATGCCCATACCAGACCGAGTTGACTTGGGAACGTTGGACCAGAAATCTCTTCCCACACTCCCTCCCGTGCCCTATTCAATGGACAGCCGTGCAGATGCGTGTGATCTCAACACAAAAGACACTATCCAGGCTGAAGACAGTACGCAAGGAGAAACGAACAGATTGGTAAATAGTGCTGAAGTCATCTTGACTTTGCTTAAAACATCTGTGCACAAGGTGAAAGTGGATTTTTATTCATAATGCCTTCTGCTGACAGCCCATTGTAATTGTCTAGACACACAAGGCGGGATGTGCCAGTTGTCCTCTCTTTTCTAGGTTCACAAGAAGACTCCCTTTATATCTTATGTCCGGTTGACCCGAGATACCCTCAATACTTCAGCGAGTATGAAACCATAAAGAGAAAGAATTACTGAGTCAGTTGATATCAGCAGTTTGGGCAAGATCTGATGCCGAGCTGGTGACAGCACTGCTCACAGGAGCCACTCTGTAAAGACAGACTGGATCTTCCAGTGTCTGAAACTCCCAGTACTGTGTCTGAGACTCTCCAAATACTGTTCATGCTCTGGCACTAAATCAGTTCAATTCCTTCAGCGTTTTATCATTACAAAAAATATGTTTTTTTTTAAAAATGGTGAATTGTCTTCACGTGAACTCTTTCCCATTGCTTAAAGCGCTCATTGATCCCAAAAGACGAATGTTGAAGTCAAGTGGCCCCCTCCTCTGGCCTGAGAGGGGGGGGGGGGGAGGGGAATGAACTGATGTAATGTGATATTACTTGTAGCCGTTTACATTAAAAAAAACGCGCCACTTGTTTCTTGCCATGGAACAGCGGCCACATGGGCACTTGTTACCTTTCACTTCTCCTGATCTGAAGATGGCTACAGTGATCTAGTTGAGCAAGTTAGCGACCGTTAACTGGCTTTTATCTGTAACATTAAAAACCAACCTCGGAAACTTCTAGTGCAACACTGTTTTGGGGGCCGCTCCCAATGCAACGACCCTCAGTGAGGCCGAACGCACAGAAGTGACCAAAGCTAGACGACATTTGCATTTGTTTGTTTTTGTTTTAAAAATCCAATACCCACTCACCACTCGGCACCTCAGAAGTAAAGAAACACTGAATCTGTTGATTTCATCTTATCAAAAAATGACATTTAGTACTGTTGTGCATTTCAATCAGATTGATAATTCATAAATCAACAATTCTCTTCAGAAAAAAAACAAGTCGATACAGAATATGCGTTTTAAACCTAACAAGGCGTATAACAAAAGGAACTGAACTTATGCCACACATTGCCACCTCTGACCAGGCGGGACTGTAACTCATCACTATGTAATGGCTCTTCCCTTCCCCCCACGTTGGAATGGAGGCAGAGGAAGCCTGCGGAGCACATTCACTGCGTTTCGTGGGGAGCTGTTTTTTTTGTGTGTGTTTTGTTTTGTTTCGATCAAACTGAGAGGGCACTGCGTAAAGCCGTGCCTATATACCAGGATTATCCAAGTCCAAACTGCTACCAAACAAGGAGACGAGCTGTTCTTCATAGTTCATTATATTCCTCTTCATGATGTCCATGCAAGGGCCGAGCAACCTCTCAAATGCTTGAACATCCATCACTGAAATTAAGAATGAGGGGAGAAAGATTTAACCTCTGTAGGATGGCATTACATTTATGTATAATAACAATTATAATTATCCTTGAATTTGATATAGTGCTTTTCACCCTAGGAGGACATCTCAAAGGGCTTCAAAGCTGATACATTGATGTAATGCAATGTATTGAGTGAGACGATTTACATGGTAATACAGTAAAAGCCCGTTTATCCAACACCTGGGGGACATGGCCAATGCTAGTTAAAGCGCCTGCCGGATATTCGGGCGGCCCGCGGCCGAAAACCCACCACAAAAAATTAAAGTTCTTAACACACACCATACACACCAGACTAAATAATAACAGATAATAACAGAATATTGTATTGGTACGTATTGTTAAAACTACTCTCTTGTGCTTCTCACCTTTACTCATTGAGGTTTAGTCCAGCGATTCTTTTTTTTAAATGGAGGACGCCAAGCGGGTGAAAAAAATGGCAGCGCGATTTTAAAGTTGCATGACTTTACTAGAGCCAAGCTGATATCCATTGACTCTACTAGCGGCAAACCGAAATATTGCACTTGCGCGACAATACTGCACTTGCGCGACAATGCCTAGTTATCGGCTAGGATTATCAACTTGCCGCTAGTATGACTTTAAAGTCGCGTTCTGTTTTTTTCACCCGCTTGGCGTGCCCCATTTTAAAAAGAATCGCTGGACTATAAACCTCAACCGCGCATCATGGCTTCAAGCGCAGCATCTACCAGCAAAGGTGGGAAGTGCAAGAGAGCAGTTTTAACAATAAGTACCAATACAATATTCTGTTATTATGTTATCATTTATGCATTTACAAATGCTCCACCGCTATTGTTCTGGATAAGTTCCGGTTTATCGAATGGGGACTTTTTTTTCGGCGTGCCGATTATACTGAAGTGCCGGTTCATCAAGTCATGGATAAATGGGCTTCTACTGTATATTGAGGGAGAAGTGAAGGAATGCTCACCTAAGCACTTGACTTCTCCAACTGCATAGGCTGAAGCTGCTCTGGGTTTGTTGGTTACCAATGCAAGCTCTCCAAAATATTGCCCTCTGGAACATCTGGCAATCTCTACCTCTTGGTTATCCTGTTGATCTGCCATTGTCTGGCGAATGGAGGAAGTTGGGTTCAGTGGAGTCACACATGCAAAATCCAGTTGAATCAAGAAAGGTTTTGTGTAATGTTCATTACAGTAGAGGTTTTGAATGTGAACTAGTCTAACTATGTTTGAAGTATAAACACCAGCACTGATTATTTGACCAGGAACCCAGGTGACTTGTTCGATCCTCAACTGTCATTCCTCCCCCACATCCAAGCCATGACCTGCTCTGCCTTCCCTCACCTCCACGATATTGCCTGATTCCACCACTACCTCATCCCTCAGGCCGCTGAAATCCTCAAGTGCCTTCATCATATTCCGGCTCGACTACGCCAACGCCCTGTTTGTCAGCCTTCCCAATTCCTCCTTCCATAGGCTGTAGATAATCCAGGACTCTGCAGCCTGTGTCCTTTGCCGCTCCAAACTCTGTGACCCCATCAACCCAATACTCGCCCGACTCCATTGGCTCCCCATCACCCAGAGGATTCAATTCAAGATCCTGGTCCTCACATTCAAAGCCCTCCATGGCCTCACCCCACGCTACCTCTGCATCCTCCTAACCTATTACCGACCTCTTGCCCCCTCCATTCAGTATGCTCCAGCCTGGTATGTTCCCCGACCCATCTGCCCTACCATTGTCGGGTGAGTGTTCAGCCACTCTGCCCTCAACCTCCGGAACTCCAGCCCGCAATCCTCCCTAACCTCCTTCAAGTCCCGCCCCAAGGCTCTCCTCTTCGATGGTCCCATTGGTCACCCCAAATCCCCTCCTTTCCCTCCACTTTCCCAACCTGGATCTGAAACAATGACTGTCCATCGTCTTGAGACGTCCTCCTGACGTGAAAACAAGTGTAAATTTGTTGCTGTTGTTGTTGTTCTCCGTTTAAACAGTGTTATGAATTCTTTAATGTCCAAATTGGACCTTGATATAAAATCTCATCTGAAAGATTGAGACTCTGGTAATGTGGCACTCTCCACCACTGCACGGAAGCATCAGCTTACTCTATGACATCAAAGTTACTGATGTGGGACTTGACCTTCTAACCCACCTGAGCCAAGGGAACACAGCAAGTACAATTCAAGACACTTATGGAGTACAGCAAACCAAGCTAGTTCAGTGTCGTCTTTTGTATCAGTCTTACCTTGCTTTTCATCATGATCTTCACTGCACCCATTTCTACAATGAAGAAACAGTCTGCCTGGTCTCCCTGTGTATAGCAACAAAAAAAGGAGATTCCTTGTTTTAAACAGGTAACCTGACACAGCAGTGATGGCAGCAGCTTACTGTGATGGCAGGATGCAGGATGACATGCATTTACATAGGGGTTTAAGGCCTTTCACATAGGACAATGCCTCGGGAGGGTTTAGAGTGGTAAGCGATAAAGCTGCTGATTCTTACAACACAGTCAGGTGGATGTCAAAGCTTAAGGAATTTAGAATCTGAACAAAATTTTACTTGAATAAAAATAGAAAATGGTTCAATTTCAGAAGATGATTCAACATTAATTCGCAACATTTAAAATGAACAATTCTCCCAGTTCAGTCCAGCTCAGAATGGTCAGAAAACCTGTTCCAAGGGGTTGTTCACCTCTAATGTCACACAATGTATTGCCATTATATCCTGATGACCAAAAACTATCTGCAATTGTATCTCCTCTGTCTCTATCCACCCCTCCCCACCAGTAGTTTTTAACTGTACTCAGCATCAATCTCAATCTCACCAATAGTAAAGGACAGCCACATAGATGCGGTACGAGATGTGAATGGACAGAAACGTCAGTCAAGATAAACTTGAACCCACAAGAGATGTTCAGATTCATTTGATCAGAATACCCTCCCTGTTTTCTCCACTACAACACCTCATTGAGGTAACCAACTGGTAGCCCTTACTGATCAATGATTTAGATAAAAACTGTGAAGGGATATCTACTTCACATCTGGAGTTCTCCTCATTCCCTGAATATCATCATCCCCCACATAAACACTGGTTGAAATTCCTCCTAGACAGTGGAGTTTACTCCATCAGTAGGTAAATGGAGGATGCTGAAAGAGGAAGTATTTGTAATTGGAAACTATTCATTCCAAAACATCTAGATTTCACAATGCAGTTGTGTGTGACTTGATTCTTGAGTTCATTAACAGCCCTGGCTCTCCCAATCTTTCCTTGCTTTGCATGACATGACCTGATGTGTGGTGAGGCTGCAGTGGCTTTTTTGTCAGTAATCGTTCAACCCTGGGTTTCACAGTGAAAGTCTTATGTTTCAAAAAAAATCTAGTGACTCAGCCACTTGCCTGAGAAATGATACGCTCACTGTCTTGAAACGACCGCTCTCCTATTACATCAGCAATCTTCATTCGTTCTGAAGGCTGAAAGGAAAAGATCATCACAAGAATGAACATTGTGCAAGGCCAGTGAAAAGAGAAGCGCAAGTATATCTGATGTTGTTGGAAACTTTAAAAGCCTTTCAAAACTGCTTTGTTTGTTTTTTAAAATTTGATATAAATCACTGGAGATCTTAATCCCTTCACCTTGACTCCTCTCTCCGCTTTTTCAAAGTCTTGCCTGAAAACCTTCCTTTTCGACTGTGCATACAGTCGCCTTTAGCTACCACCAATGCTTGTTTTAATGCATTAAATAAGTGGATGAGGGAGAATTATGAAATGTCACTAAAGAGACAACTGGTCTCTTTATCGTCAACATCCAAATAATGAATAATCCATCACTGGGGATGATGGTTCAGGCTGACAATCACATACTAAACTTTGGGGCTGCTTTGCTGGAACAGAAAAGGGTTAAGAGGTGAAGATCTGGTGGTGCTTTTCAAAATTCCTAAAGGTTTTGAGAAGATATATTGTGAGAAATTATTCCCATCAGTAGGTAAACAATGGGGCATAAAAGCAGGATTGTCACTGAGAGAAGGGGAGGTTGGAGAAATTATTTACATACCGTGGGTTAGTGGAACATACTTTGCCCTAACTATGAAAACTAAGGCTAAAACATTTAATGGGAAATTTGAATAAATATTTGAAGAGCAAGAGTACACGGAAATAGCAGAGTATTCAGATTAGAGTGGGGACCTCCAGTGGAGAATTTAGCATCAATGGGCTGAACAACTTCCTGAGAAGTAATTACCTTGATAAACAGTTTTAAGTACTTCCAAAGTGGCCCATACTCAAAAGTCAATTTATTTTTTTACCAATCAAAGTTGAACAGTCAACACAAAAACAACAACAAAATTACATTTATAGAGCGTCTTTCACATCGGGAGGACGTCCCAAGGCGCTGAACACCGAACACAAAGAACAGGGCGAGGAGGAAGTGAACACTGCACTGAGTCTATTTGAGTACAAAAAGATCACTAATATGCAACATAAGAAGTTGTCAAACCCAGGGTGGGTGCGACTCTGAATGGCAGAGAGTAGTGGGATCAGCTACGCTTTGAGTCCTTTGGTTCCGGTTATCTCCTTTAACTCTGCAGAAATCTAGAACTGTTTTACCTCCAGGGATTTCAGCAGCGGAACCGATTCAATGAACACCTCGAACATTCTCCTCTTCTTTGCGTTGTTTTTCACAATTATCCGTCGGAACGTACCACGATCCTGCAGACAAAAAAAACACAAGCTGAAATTTAAAACAAAACGATTTTCACTTATAGAAGCCAGGTTTGCAATCTAAAATTAAAATTTTAAAATATTTAATGCACTGAATGGGAATGTACTCGAAAGTGTCAGAACCCCATACACGTCACCAGGTTCTCAATGAGAAACAAGGCTGCAACTGGGCTGTCCAACCCGGTAACATACAACAACAACAATGCTCCATTTTTATAGCACCTTTCATGTTGGGGGGAACGTCACAAAGCAATAGACAGTCAGAGTTTTGGACACGAGCTGGGGTCAGGATTGGGGAGGATGGAAGGACGGGAAGGGAAGAGGGTGATTGATGGCATGACCAAAGAGTAGAGTCTTGAGATGGGACTTGAAGGAGGCTAGGGAGGGGGATCAGAGGGATTGCATGATGGAATTCCAGAGGTTAGGGGCAGAGTGGTTGAAGGATATGCGGGAAGGGCAGGTAATTGGAGTTGAGGTACAAATCAACCATGATCTTATAGAATGCTGAAGTAACAACAAATTTCACTTATATAAATCCCTCCACACAGGGTAGAGTCTCAGAGCTCTTAACAGGCTGAATGGCAGGACTACTCCAGTTTCAATATTTCTATCTCTTCTACAGTGAAACAGCATATTGGTGCAGGTTCATAAACCTGACAAAACCTCAAGGAGTAACTTGGGAAATGTGCCTTCTCTGCCCAAACAATGATAGTTGATGCAGTACTTTGGAAAGTCCAGGAGGTGGCAATGATGCTGCGGAGTCCACTTAATAATAATAATCATCTTTGCATTTGATATAGAGCTTTTCACAACTTCTAGACGTCTCAAAGCACTTCACAGAATATTAAAAAAGTGAATTGATTGTATATTTGTTATTGAAATGCAGCAGGCAATTGTGCCCAGTAGTGACCCATAAACAGTGACCAATTTATTATTGTTTTCTCTTCTTGAGGGGTTATTATGTGGAGTAATGTGGAGTAACGAAACTTGCCCAAAATTTCGCCCTTGATGGGAATCAAACCCAGATATTTCACATGTGAGGCAAGAACTCTAACCACTGAGCTACAGGACACCAGTCACCTGACATCAATTTGAATGACAAATTAAGTATAAGGAGTAAATTTGGTTACCAAACCAAATAAATTTGGTAACCAAATTTATTTCAGAATGAGTACGACAAAGCAACAGTGTGCAATAACCAGCATTACGGTACTATCTAAATATGTGAATATTTTCCTGTAGTACAAATAAAGCAATACCATATTAAAAAGCTGGCTTGAAAATAAAATTATTTCTGTATGTGCAATTAGAATCAGAAAAATAGTAGCTCAAGGATGTGTAGCTTTGCTGACCATATATGGTTTGGAAATGCTGCATTTTGTTAGCATTTTATTGATCATTTGTACAACTGAAACTTTGGAACTCTCTCCCTCAATCCCTCCATTTTACTCCCTCAATCCCCATTTTCAGATCACACATGAAGACCTTCCTCTTCAACCATGCTGACGGTAACCTCCTCCCTCCCTCCCCCCAGCTCGGCATCAGGCTCTGCCACAGATAAGTCACTACTGAGACACTGCACCATGTGAAAAGCGCTATATAAATGCAAGTTGCTGTTTGCTTTGTGTATGTATTCACAGTGAATAGCCAGCAAACATGCAGGTTAAACGGCTGAAACCCCTCCTGACAGTCACTCCTTGGACATGTTTTTATGTTGTGACAAAATAGTTGTGCCTAATTAGCCCAATGAAAATAAACTTCACTCTAGTACTTAGTGGGCGATGAGCTCAGCTTTGGTTCTTTAGAGAATGGGGAAAGGACAGGACAGTGAGTGGGACTAAATGAAGAAATCAGTGTCTAAATAAGCATAGAGCTGAATTGCCTCCTTTCACACTGTAAAATGATGCAATTCTGAGATGATTTCAGGAGAATTGCAATTTGCAGTACATAAAATACAATAAATTCCATTCCCCAGTGATCCTTTGAAAGCTTTCATACTGTCATTGATCCGCCAGGAATGCTAACGTTAATGCTTCTGAAGAGACAATGACGTGAATGGCTCTTTAATCAACATTAAAGGCTATCGTTTGATTCCAGCACAAGCTGTCGACGCCACATCAGCCATTAATGGGAAGCTGCTTTAGACTCTTCATTGGAAGCTCAAGCTATGATCTGCAACATGCCTTTTGAACGGGTGGAACCCCAATGTCGTGGATAACGTTTTCAGCCCTCGAGATAAATGTATCTTCGATACAATTTAATGAGAAAAAAGGATCTGGCCACTCTCAAGGCTAAAAGCCAGGGCAACATACACACAATCCCCCACACAGAATGAAGAAAACTTAAAATGGTCCACACAACGGCTGGAATCTCTGAACAGAACATCAAATAGATTTTTCCCATGCGGACGATTGCACAGGAAGTGTGTACACCATGGGAAGGTTTAATACCAGTGTTCAGAATTAATGAGCAAATAAGGAGAAACAGTTTCCACTGGCAGGTGGGTGGTAACCAAAGGATACAGATTTAAGGAAAATGGAGAAAAAAAACTGGAAAGGTAATGAGAAATACACACATGCACACAGTGAGGGGTTACGGTCTGGAATGCATTGCTTGAAATGGTGGAACCAGACTTGATAAAAAACTATTAAAAGGGAACTGGATATATACTGTACTTGAAAAGCAAAAAACTGCAAAGTTATGGGGAAAACGCGGGGGAGTGGAACTAATTGGATAGCTCTTTCAAAGAGCCGGCATAAGCACGATGGGTTGAATAGCCTCCTTCTGTGCTGTAGGATTCTATAAAAAGAGGATGACATTTAAGTAGCACTAGCATTTGCGCACTGCAAATTGAAAACCAAATTCCTGAATCTATCGCGGGATATATGCAGACTTACTGCATGGTGAACGGTTGGGAATTTTACACAAAGTTCTAGTCATAATATTGGGCATGTTACATATACCATACCTCAGCATGAGTGGACAGCGGCTACAAAGCAGAGCTTTAATATTAATGGATCTAAAGTTTGGAGATGGGGGGAAAAAAACATTGCTAAATCTAGTTTGGACAGAATGGCAGAGCAGAGTCAATGGCCAGGATGATCTATTCTTGCTCCGTTGTTTTGAATGACCGAGAAAATGAATCATTGTCATTGGCGTCACTTGGCAAAGACTTCAATACATCCTCTTTTCCAATGATTGCAAAATCCACAAATCTCTAATCACAGCCAACATGTCTGTCGCATTTTCCCAGACATTCTTTCTCACATAACAAGTGGTCACTTACCAGCCCCCAGAGGGCTCCTTCAGTGGTAGCGATGATGGTGGCAGCTCTTGGAGTGTTATACATCAGTGCCAGCTCGCCAAAGCTTCCACGTTGGTCATATTTACCCACCAGAATATCTTCGCCATCTTTAATTACATAAATATCATATGTACCTCTGTTGGGGGAAATGCAAATATATTATTCCCAGGTTCAAAATGACATAAAGCCAAGAAATAGCCAACCAACCAGCTTGTGAGCAATAATAATCCTCACATTTAACATTGCCTAAATGTCAAACTTTCTCAAAGCAATTCATGATAATAATCATTGCATTTGATATAGCAACTTATTACATTGGCTGAATTGCTTCATTGTCCCAAATTGCTTCACAGAATCTTACTGTAAAGTGTAGACCCTGTGCATTTTGCAGGCAAAGGAGACAGTCAATTTACATACAGCAATTACAAAACAGCAAAATTACATTTATGGAGTGCCTTTGACGTCGGGAGTAATTTCTTGCAAATAGTGATGAATTGAATCATTAATTTTATCTTAGACATTGTTGGCTTGGACATTGGGAGAAACTGCCTTCTCTTTTCGAATAGTACCACGGAATCATTAATATAGATTTTTGAATAGATTATTACCTGTGGAAAAGCAGTCCGTCAATCAACTGACAACCAGGTTCCTATTTACTGTTAGGTAAACAGAGAAGTGTGGAGTAAGGAAACTTGCCTAACTTTTAACCCTGCCCAGGAATTGAACCCAGGTCTTCTCACATACGAGGCCAGTGCACTAACCATTCTAACCAGAGCTACACAAATAAAGGATGGATGCAGTGCCCACAGTATCCAGGAGGGTCTTCCAACCAATTAATCAGCCAGCAAAGTCAAACAGTTGGGTGGAGATTTAAAGGTTTCTTTTCATACATTCTTTCTCAATAATAATCCTGTAAATAACCCCTGCATTTGATTGATGGCATAAATCAAGAAATGTTTAATCAATACAATTTATGTAGTTAGCCGAGCATTAAAGGTTGACTACCCGCTGTGCACTTCCACTGGAACAAGGAGCCTCTGCCCACGTGTTGATATAAAGTGTGGTATCAAAAACACCTTTACTCTAATTGGGCTTGTACGCAGGGAACGCTGCTTTCGTCACCACAGTTTGATAGACTCTTGCCATTTTAAAAAGTGTTGCTGGCTGACAATCAAAGATTCTCCCTGCCGTTTCTGCAACAATAATTCATGTCACGGGGGTGGAGTTGAGGAATCCGACACGTGAGAGCAAAGAATGATGATCGGCACCATGCATTTCTTTTTAGGTTTTACTGTGTACAATTCTGCTGATCAAACACATTAAAGACATGATTCAAAGAAAAGGCAAAGTGCAGGATGAAGAGCAAGCTAACCAGCACTTTTTTCATTGTTAGCGGCAGCCTGGAGGTGGTCAGCCAGGCAAAGGATTGCAAACTGTTTCACACACTTAAGCGGGTGAGTCAGCTCTCTGCAATTCGGGGAAGCATAAATCCTTGATACAGAGACGGCACTTCAATGACAGCCAGGAACTTCCTGCCGCCTCTCCTCTGGCTCTCGGCACAGCTGCTTAGTATAACCATAAAAGGATCCCTCCCGATAAAAACGGCAGTGGAAGACAAATGGGTGCTAACACAACTCAGCGATACAATGTCTGTGACTTCACTGGCAAATGCATCAACCCGTCAAGCACTTACTCCAAATGTCAACGAAAGAAATTCAAGGAACTGCTTGGCCGATCACTCAGAATTAAATAGAGTAAATCAACAAAATGGCGAGTTCTGAGTGCCGATTACACATTTTTAATATTTCAGGAAGGGCCAATTGTAGTTTAAGATGTGTAATCTGATTACTTTGGGGCATTGGACCCCCAAAAGATGTTGAGCAATTCCAGATTGCATTAAAAAAGAGCTTTCAGTATTGCTATGTGTGTGAAAAAAAACTAGTGTAAATGATCAGGAATTAATGATTAGCTAGACCGCAGAAAAGTAAGATCACTGTTTAAAGGAAAGCTGATTTTCTGAGGTGCGCATCCCATCAATGAATAGCTTCTGTCAATGATTGCTGGTGGATTCTGTGGTGGACTGGAAATGGATGATCAGCAATATTTTCAAAAATATTCCCAGGAAAGTGCAGATTAATCAAAATGGTGATGTACACTGTGTCTCAGAACAAATCAATTCAATCAGCTGGAGAGTAGAACTACACAGTTTTTATGGATAAAGAGGCAGTTAAACTAGGCCGCTGCTATCATGGTGTTTCACTGATGGAGCATTTACATCATACTGTCCCTTCAGAAATAAACCAAAATGAAAAAAGAGAAAGCAAAACAACAGTAACAGGCAGAAGGAAAACAAGATGGAAATTAAGCACTTCACACATCCCAATCTACTTTATTGCAATGCTAGTGCCAACTTTCCAAAAACTCATGCTTTATTGTAAAACAAATGGCCAATGTTTATTTTCAGATGCATGTGAACAATGCACTCCATCCCCCAATGTACATTTCCCAAATGCCTACTTTGGCTCCAAACATACAACAACAGACGAGACTTCAGGAACAAGAAAAAGACCATCAATGCAAGAATGCTCAACAAACTCTGTGTGTGCGGACATGGGCACACACACGCAAGAGATGCGTAAGAGAGCAAGAGAATGTTGATACTGTGTATGTGCAAGATGTGAAATAGTAGAGTAAAGTGAAGGAGAGAAAGAAGACAAGGAGAGAAAAGAGGACAATGCAGAAAGGGGAGAAAAAGAAAGTGAATGAGGGTAAGAGAAAAAAGTGAGAAGACCTGGGTCACAGAATCCACCTGGCATGTGCGCACGAGCAAAAGATCAAAGAGCGACAGAGAGAGAGAGTGAGAAAGAGAGAGAGAGAGTGAGAGTGACAGTGCACATTACAGTGCGTTGCAAAGCATCTTCCTTTGATATCTGGGATTCAGATCGGAATCCAATCTAATTTTAAAATAGAAAAACGATAAAAGGGCTTGCCTCTCTAGCAGCTGTCAAACAAAATCTATTTTGGCTGTCAAGTTCCAGTTTCTGGTGGACACATTGTACAATTCCTTCGAACCTGCCAACCATATTCCACTGACCAAAGGGTCAATTGAAGCCTCTCTCCAACCTAGAGTTGATGATCAGACTGTATCAGTATCCCCAAGCACCAAGACTTTCCACTGGTTTCCCATAGCAGGTGCATTGGAGATAACAATAAAAACATGCAAAGCAACATACCTTGAATATCAAATGCATTTTTCAGGGAATGTAAGCACGAGTACATTAGAGTTACTGAGATGAGATGATCTCAGCTACACATAGAGATGCTATAATAAGTCACTGCAATTCATTTTGTACGTATAATTTCAAAAATTCTCAAAATGTTCACAGTAATTAATGTTATCCTCCTTGGGGGGAGACAAAGCATGGTCTCATCGGAGCTGAACTAGCTCCAAAGTGACATGTTTGGCAATGGATTGTCAGAATCAGGCCAGCTCTCTGTGGGGGTTCTGGTAATCTGGTTCTTGACCCAGGTGAGTTTGCAGTACTTCAGGGCACTGCTGATGGTAGCACAGCCAGCCTGACTCATCGATAGGACTTGGAAGGGTAGTTGACCCACTGAGGGCAGGGAATCCTCCCACTTAACAAGTAATCTTATTGTTGTTGAAAAAGCTTGCCAGACTGCTATCAATGGCAAGCTAGTGTGGTTTTAGCTGGTTAGACTTCAGGTTTACTCCATCGCACATTCTAGGGTCCCCAAGCTATGTGGGTGGAGTGGAGGGATTGCTGGAATATTGTCAATCTGCACCTAATACTTTCCAGAATTAATGAACCAGGTGGAGTGCTCATTCCATTCTGACAACCTATCTATGGAATTTCCATGTGTAAGTGGGATGCATAGAAATCTCAGCTTCCTTTGGATATTCTTAAGCATGGTGATGGGTTTCTACATGTCAGAACCCGGCTGACCAAACAATAGTGTAGTGACCGAAATTCAGGTGGATTACAGCAGGAGAAGTGAATTGGGGCACAGTAATTTCCCACAAACAACCATCAAATGAATGATCAATTTAGCAAGATTATAGGCCAAGACATTGGGAGAAATTCCTTTGACTTTTTCAATACAACAAAATTACATTCGTAGAACGTCTTTCACGTCAGGAGGAAGTCCCAAGGCCCTTAACAGTCATAGTTTCAGGCTGAGCTGGGATCAGAATCAGGGAGGGTGGAAGAAAGGGGATGACAGTCGAAGAGGAGGGTTTTGAGGCGGGTCTTGAAGGAGGCTAGAGAGGGGGTGGGGTGGAGGGACTGCAGAAATATTGTTATGGAATCGTTAATATCCACTCGAATTGGCAGGTGAGATCTTAATTTAACATCTCATTCAAATATAACACCTCTGACATTAGAGTACTCCTCCATCAATGCACTGGATTATCAGCCCAGAGCTCAAATGCCTGTGGTGAGATTTGATTCTTTAAACCCAGAGATGACAATGTTCCAACAGAGCAAGACTTGTCATCTTTCAGATTAGATGGTTGCACTTACAACATTTGCTACAATGGCACCTATTTTGCAGAAGAAAGTACATTACTCCACCCCTGATTAAAACAACTAATGCAATCAGAATTGCTGCACATTTCCAAATATAGCCAGAATAGTAAATTGTTAGCGCAAGTGCTCTAGTTCCAAAAGAAAGACTTTTTAAGTTGAAATGTCTCAAAGTGCTTCATAAGTAATTTCTGAGCATAGCGACTTTGTATAGGCGAATGCAGTAACCAATAAGTCCCCACAAATAGTTATTATAATAATAATCCTTGCATTTGATAAAATGCCTTATCACATATTCAAAACTTCTCAAAAGTGCTTCACTGAATATACTGTAAAGTGAACTGACTGTATATTCTGTGAGCAAAACAAGGTGAAAGCACACTGAAAGTAGAGTATTGCTGACCAGGATATTGGGGGAACGAAACTCCCTTCCCTTTTGGAGTTGAGATGTTTGACATCCACCTGAACACGGATTTGTTTAATGTATCATGGAACAATGGAGGAGCCCCCAGGTAATGCCAGCCTTAGCTGTGAGCATGGACTCATTAGTAACTTTAATTTGAATTCCACGACATGAAAGGCGCTTAGAAATGTAATTTTGTTGTTGTTGTTGAATTGAATAAGGAAGGAGTCTAACATACCTCAGCATTGCATAGTAAAAGGAAACACCATGAAGTGTATTTGGGCTCAGGAGTTCAAATCCAGTTAGCTATATCCCCCACAGAGCCTAGCAAGTCAAGAGAGTATCACATGGATGATTATTTAAGTTTTGTTTATGGCGATGCTTTTATAGCTGAGCAAAGGTTGCTGTGAGGTAGTTACAGGAAATTTTAAGAAAACTATTGCTTTTCTGTTGAGTTCAGTTGTTCTGATGGATTTTCTACTCTTAATTGTGTGAAACAATAGCTCAATGATAAACAACAACAACAAAATTACATATGGGATTGAGGTGTCTTATTTCTATACAATCTTTGGGTTTTTTCAGGCTAGATGTCAAGCAGATAAAATACAATGTCCATGAAAGAAGGCATTTAACATGCAGAATTACAAAAAAATGCTAAGGCACGAAAACAGGCCGGCCATTCAATAAATATGTATGTTGGTGTTTATACTGCCCACCAGCCTCTAACTCCTCCGAACCCCTATGCACTGGTCCCTTCTTGTTCATGTATAGATCATGTGAAAGAATTAGTTACAATTTGAAGGTTAGAATCAGAGCTAACCAACCAGTACCTAGATTTTGCTGACAAGTTTATTTTAAAAAATAATGCTGTAAGATTTATTTTTGCATATTTGGCAGAGACCCAAAAGACTTAACCTTTAGACCAGTGCCAAAAAAACTGAACAGATCATACAGAATTCTGAAAATGTTTAAAGTGAAGCTTAATCTGGTAGACATTTTGCTGCAGTGATTTTCATGACTTCAGAAAACTGGCTTCCAAATGAAACATTTTGCATGATTTTAAATCTGATAATTCAAAAGGTTAAAACCATGATGTCTGAGATCTCAGATGCCTTTGTAATACTCAGTTTGGAACCTAAGCAACATTCTACAACATGCAAGATTCTTCACTTACAACAGGTTAAAAAAAACAGCAGAGAACAAGTCAGAAACAAAAGTATGTGCAGCCTTACCGATCAATTACGTAGAAATTGTCTCCATCGTCTCCTTGGTCTATGACATGCTCTAAAGGTTCAACTTTCCTCTCAAACATTGCGTCAAGGAGCTGAGAGAACTGTTCCTGTTACAAAAAAAAAGACAAGAATCTGTGGTACAACTTTTCCAGTTACGTTCTTTGATTGTATAAATGTTCCTTTCTGGTTTAAAAGCAAGCTGTTGCCAAGCACTGCAAAGACATTTGGGTAGGCTTGGGATGACCTGGGCAGGCTTTTCCTCATGTTTATCAGTTTAAAGACAAACTGCTTAGAAAATTAAAACAGCCATAGCAAAGGTATAACTAAAAGAAAGTATTTTGATGGGATGAGGTTATGATTGTGCCTTTTTAACCAGTGGTGTATCACATCTAATAACTTAGGGAGAATTAGCTCTGTGCTTTTAGTCCATTCTGATTCTTAAACACTTACGTAAACTAGATTCACCTTAATGCACTTCAAAGCAAATATATACAAGTAACACATTTAAATTCTTCAAAGTTTTCTATAACCATAAAGGCAAACAAATAGAAATAACTTTTGTTGTGGTGTCTTAACATGTCAAAATGCTTCACATTACATAACGTCAATTGGAAGGGTTCGTTTTGTAGACGATAATCACTGGGACTTTGGTACTAAATAGTTGGATTAAAATTATCATTTTATTGAACTCAGTCCTGGAGTGGGTGATTAGATAAGCATTACAGAAACATTTTGCAAGTTCAAAGAGCAAATATATTTCCTGGTTCAGTATTTATTAGACTCGCTCCATGAAACAGAATGAAAACCAGGACCTTCCAGACAATGAGAGCAGATTCTTTTGTCAATTTTCTCCTGTCCTGAAGTTTCTCAATTCCCTTTTCCTTCCACTAATGTACAGTTTGCCCGCTGGTAGCTTCCTCAAGGAATGTGAGCCTTGACAAGGAACATTAGACTGGGGTGCAATGGAAGAGGGGGAAATCAAAGAGAAGTCCAATCCTTAATTCTTATTCCACAAACTCAAAAACAGCATAAAAGGCCTGAAATTACAACTGGTCTTAGCCTGCAACACCATTCTTCCTTGAAAAGAAAACTGCCACAATTCTGTGCCACCTTAGACTTTAATACAAAATGATGCAACAACAAATTGCATATACATGTGTGGTTTGTATAGTAACCTGCCTAGATAAGCTCTAGATATAAATGCAGGATAGCATCTCAGACTGCTGAAAGGATATGAATAAGTGGAATTTGAGGCCTATGATTGGTAAAAGGAGAGGACATCATTTTTAAGTTACTTTTAGGTAAGCAGATCCAAAAGTAGTGCCTCCTGTAGTTTAGTAAATTGAAGCTTAATGAATTTCCTTGTAGTAAGTGAGCCTGTTCTCTCATCAAGCATTTGGATGGAATAGCCACAGTTGTAAAACATGCTATGTGCTATGTGTACAGCAAATATCTGCTCACTCTTGGAAAGGTTCTTTGTTTATTGAGATATTACCTCACTATTTCTGAAGTCCACTTCTGATTCTGGTTTATAACCTGGGGGTTCACTTTCACTCCATCCTTAAGCACTGCAGCAACTTCCTTTTGAGTTTACCTGACACAATAGTAATCCTTGCATTTGATTAGCCCCTTATTACATCTTCGAGATGTCTCAAAGTGCTTCACAGAATTTACTGTAAAGCGAGGTGACTGCATATTGTCTGGGCAAAACGAAGCAGCCAATTGTACATAGCAGTTTCCCAAATAATTGTTGATTCATTGACCAAAATTATTATTAAAAAAAAATTGAAGGGATTATTATCCCTGGAAAAGCGATCTGCTATTCGATTAACCACTGGGCTCCTAATTACTTCTAGGTGAACAGAGACGTGGAATAAGGAAACTTGCCTAATATTTCACCCCCCCCCCCCGGGAATCAAACCCAGGTCCTCCTGTGCGTGAGACGAGTGCTCTAACTGTTAAGGTTCAGGATTTCACAACGGGCTTCAATCTTCATTCTTATTCACAGGTTACTTCTGCTCCAATTCAATTTAATAGCTGTCTGACACTAATACATACAATAAGCACCTGATGCGGTGCTTATAAGGACAAAGAAGATTACTACGAGAAGGTTGCACAGTGTTGCAATCTCATTGATTTTAAACTGTCACTGTCACAAGAAAGTTCCAGACATAAATTGCCGTTTTACTGCAGATCCTTTAATATCAAAACTTTCTGGTAAGCAAAACAAAATGGGAGTAAAAATTCAACAAACTGCCAAACACAATACAAAATTTTATACAGCTTTTCACATCGGGCGGATGTGCCAAGTGGGAAACACTTTCCCAGTGGAAAAGGATGACTATTGATGCGCTACCCTCCAGCATTGATCTCAAATTCAAAATGTCCACATTCTTAAGCACTATTTGATGTTGGTTTTGGCTCTTAATCCTGTCAGATCTTACAGCCCGATCATCGATCAGTATAAAAACCTGCATAGACATCACACAGGGTTATAGCAGGGAAGTGAAATGCTTTGTGCCACAGTTCAGGTGGAATTTGAGGCCAACTTTTAGAGGCATCAAAGAGTACAGCACAGCAGGAGGCCATTGCTAGTTCTGTTTAGTCCCATTTTTAAATTGTGCTCTCAATAGGAAGAGAAGCAGCAGGGAATAAAGGCATCACTTCAGTAGAGGCTTTGTTCAGATGCTTCTATTGAGACAGGTGTTCTGTTAAACTTTTTGTGGATACAGTATTCTGTTAGGGAACATCACTATGCTGAAACTAAAATGTAAAAGAATACAGTAAATGACTACTATTGCTATGTTCTGCACTGCAGGTCAATGAGTCCAATGGGACCCGAGAGCCGCATGAAGACTGACAACGCTCAGTAACAGAGCATGTGGCTCCGATTAGCTCACGCTGTGAAAGTGTGAAAAGTCAACTGGAAGTGTGAACACAGGTTGCAGTGTTTGGCTCCAGCTTCATGTACTCAGACACTGGGTGTTTAGGAAAGCAATGGTAGTTCAATTCGGTATTAGATTGGGTTCAGAGCATGTTCTAATTCCTTTTCATGAGATATTTGGCTTGGCTGTTGCTCAGCCTTGCTGGACAGGATCAGCCCCTAGTGATCTTTAACAGGTTCGTCGTAGTAAGAGGCCTTTCAGTGTGAACTGAACTCTGTATTAGAGTTTTGAGGTATTTAATAGGATATAGAAACCACATCTAGACAGCAGGGGATAGGTTTCAACAAGGAAGCCAAACACACAATAGAACATCTGCCCTTACCCCTCTTCCCAGAACATTGATAGGCTCCGCCTGGTCTTCACTTTCCACCCTACGAGCCACAATATCCAACATATAATTCTCTGCCATTTCCGGCACCTCCAGCATAACCCAACCACAAAACATATTTCCCTTCCCCCACCTCAGCATTCCGAAGGGTCCATTCCCTCTCTGACTCCCTGGTTTATTCCTCCATCAGCACCAATAGTTGCAATCCTCCCCCTAGCACCTTCCCATGCCAGCACAGGAGATGCTTTACCTGCCCTTTCACCTTCTCCGGGCCCCCTGTTCAAGGCCCCAAACATAGTCTCCATGTGAGACAGCATTTACATGTACTACTTATCAATGTAGTATACTGCATTCGCTACTCATGTGTGGTCTCCTCTACATTGGGGAGACCAAACACAGATAGGGTGTCAAACACCTCCATTCTGTCTGCAAGTACAACTCTGATCATCCCAGTTTCTTGCCATTTCAACTCTCCTTCCCACTCATGGTCTGACCTCTCCAATCACGGTCCCCTACTCTATTCCAATGAAATGCATGCAAGCTCAAGGAACAGCACCTTATCTATCTGCTAGAGACATTACAGCCCTTCAGTGTCGATATTTCAATAATTTCAGGCCGTAACAGTTCACCTTCCCTCTCCTTCTCTTCTGTGACCATCTGATCTTCCTGTTCTTTTGCAATTTCTCCCCCACCCCACACTTTGTTTTCCCTTATTAACATGTCTTCTCCAATTTTGTTACAACCCCCCTTTGTTTTACACTATTAAAATCTCTTAAACCCATCATCTCCTGTCCTCTTCTCCTTTGTCTTCCTTGCCCTGCCCACCACTCTCTGTAAATTCTTAATAGCCTCTTCCTCTCAATGTGTCCCACGACTGACGAACGGTCACGGACCCAAAATGTTGACTCACTCTACTTTCTCCATAGATGCTACTTAACCTGCTGAGTGTTGCCACAATTTGTTTATTTATTTATTTATTTCACACAATAGAACATCTTGCACAACAGATTGCCAAATTTTGATGCAAGATAGATCACATCATTCAAATGTTGAAGAGCTTGGTACACCATTTCTACCTTGCTATTGGTGTGACTAGTACCAGAATAACTGCAGAACCTTGCGATTCACAGATCTATGACCAATAATGGAAGAAGTCCTGTGAATAAGGCTTGTAATCTCAGGATTTCAGGAGCACCATTCCCATACAGGATCTTGGGATGTCATATAATAATAGTGCTCCCGAAATCCTGGGAATGCAACACCAACCTGGAAAAATTTTCCCAGTGATCTGAGGTACTGGAATTCATTAAAGTTTCTGTAACGCTCACGACTAAATGTGTTCTATCTCTGCCCTGAAGCAGCATAGAAGTTTCTTCACGAAAATGAACCTCAACCCCTCTTCACATTTCAGTAGTAACGCAACAGCAATAGTAAGACATTTCTCCAAGGAATCAGATGAGCACAATGACCTCAATTTATTCAATTCAAAGCAAGCCTAACTTCAATCAAGCAATATCAGAAAAGTACCATATGAGTAAGTTACTCAATGCAGATCGTGAAACTGAAAGCTGCCATCAACCAGAGATTGAATGAAAGCAAGTCTACAGTGACTGAACCACTTAAGGCAGATATGCCTGAGTGTGACATCATGAGGGACAGAAGATAAAGCAAGAAGATGCTGCTGGTATCTTTTATAATAGTGTTAAATAATCAGGTTCAATAAGCCTTTTCAGCTTATATAAACATTGATGTATCTACAAAAGCAACTGGGATACCATTTCAAACAACCTTAAAACAGAGAGGGGAAGAGATGATTTGGCCAATGTACCTAGCCTCCCAGATTCTTTATGCTAGAAAATCCTAACCATGTGGACATTACTGAAGGATATGGTTCACTTTTCAATTGGGATAGATTCTGCCAGACATATTACACACTGATGCAATGATGGAAAAATTAACCAGAACATTTATTTCTTGCTTCAAAAGCCTGTGTTCTCTCCACGTCTGTTCATCAAACAGTCGCTGACAGTTTCCCTACGGAGAGCAATAGATGTGCGGTGGATGTGCAGTTTCAACAACACTTGAAATCAAGTCAATAGAACATTTGACAGAGCATGTTAAAACCAAGCACTTAAATCACAAGAGTTATCAGACAATAAAACCACTGTGCATTTGGTGACATTACTGCAAAAATTGTTGATGAAATAGCTGCCGAGTTAAAGCAAGTTAATACGAGTTTAAAATTTAAAAAGGAATCTAATGTAGTTGCTTGGCAGATGGATTTCTTCCAGAGGGGAAAATTGAGAAATTGGAAAATAGAAAGAAACACAATCAGCAAATAAATTATACAGCCCCCTTTGTCACTAAGTATTATAATCCGGGGGGGTAATTTTCAGTTTAATGTGCAGTATATATACTGTGTAAATGCTCCAGAGGCTGCCATGGGAAGTGATTTTAGAAACTCTTTTTCATCACAACAACATAAATGCTGCATAACTGATGGTTCCACTCTGCTCCTCAAAGGTCATTAAGTAACCCAATAGGTGGCCTGAAAACTTCCAAAGAATTATTAAAAGAGAAAAGAATTAAATGCTAGTTGCACAATTAAAAGATTAGTTTATATGGAAAGTGTGAGACCAGGCAACAAAAAGGAGGAAAGAAAATCAAGATTCCTATTCCATGATTGTTCTACTGCTGCAAGCAAAGTCCATTTTGAACAAGAAAAGACACCCTGTTCTGTCTGCCTGATGGTTTGAAGGATGTTAAAAGATTTCACGGCATTATTTTTCAAAAAAGTGCAGGGAGTTTTCTCCCTGTCCTGGTCAATAGATAGAAAACGCACACAAAAGCATTTGTTCAACTCAACTTGTACTACAATTTTCATATCAAACTAATGTCCATTTTAACTTCTCTCTGGAGTGCTAATGCTCATCCTGAATGAGCCATGGCTTTCAATGAAACACTTCACCTGTAGCATGCCAGCTTTCCTCAACCTAAAAAAATCGCAATAGCAACTCGCATTAATACAGGTAGACCCCGCTTACCGAACGCCCGGTTAACGAAAGCTCACTATAACGAGGGTTTGTATTTATATCTCCTATCCGCTTAGCAAAGGCTGTGTTCGCTATAATGAATGTTTAAATCTTGCGCGCTTCTCATCCAAAAGACCAAAATGAACGCCATTGCCCCCTCTCCGCTAGTATAATCCAAGAGAAGGCCCTTTCAGTATGGGAGGAGCTTAAGTGGCAGGATGCTAGGCAACCACATAAGCTACTCGGAAAAAGCCAGTGGAGAGTTTTGCTGCTAGCAATGGGTGGCTTGAACGGTTTTGGAAACGATACAAGCTACATTCTATCAAGATGTGCGGGGAAGCTGCTAGTCCGCGCGGATGTTGCTGTTGCCGAACATTATCCAAATGAATTTAGAAAAATTATCAAGGAGGGAGGTTATACACCGCAACAAAGTATGTGCGCTGACTATCCAGAGCCTATTGATTTGTCACCAGATTCTCCCGATTTTCCAGCCTCCTCCTCCATCAACAATTAAAACCTCCTCCCTACTCCTCACCTCATCTTATTGTACGGGAACTTTGGTTTCGTTATGGTGTTAAAAATGTACTAAATAAAATACTGTTCAGGTAAACAAAACACACATTTTCATCTTTTATTATTTCAGCTTTCATCTTGTAATTAAAGTATTGCAGCCTTCAATAGCAGTTCTACCTACCTTATGCCTTCGCTGGTACAGTGCAAATGTTAGCGCCAGGCACCGCTGGGAACGAAACTAATTTTTTTCACATACGGAAACACAGTAGCGAGCTCCCAGCTGCTTAACGAAATTCTCACTTTACGAAGAGTTTCGAAGTCCCTAACCCCTTCGCTTTTTACACAGTGCTATACAGGTATAGCGCTTTTTACACAGAGCTTAACAAAAGTGTGGTTTTACGCTGACCCAGGGAGAAGAGGAAAGTATTCAGGTGTGATCTGAAGTCAAGTAAACAGGGCGCAAAGAGTTTTTTTAAAATGCCAAATGCTCCAGATGAAAAAAACAGATCTAAATCTTGAAATGATTTAATGAGCAAGTAAAAAGTTCCAGCTATATTTAACGTGCTTCTATTCAATGTTGGAGACTTATAAAGGTCTTGTGTTTCGTAGACACTGATGACCACTGGCTGTTTCATGTCAGCAGAAACTCACACAGACTAAACCATCTTCTGCAGTCTAAAGACGAATGCCTCATAACACAGAAATGGAAAATTAAATCTTTCCATTAAACTGTCATCAGTATGCCAGACCACTCTGATCCACATTATTAATCATCAGAGATCAAACAACATAACTACAGAGACCACTTCGATCTCAGGATTATGCACAACACAAGGAAACTTAGCAGTTTAGACAAATTTCCAGTTTATATTAGTCGCATTACCACTTGCCTACATAAGTTCCTCTTTTAAAATGGCTACCAGCATACAGTGAAAAATTTCCTCCAAGTGATGATGCCATGTTTTAATGGAGGCAGTCAGTTTAAGAGCATCATCCAATGAGCATTTTTCTCATTGTCAACCTTTAATTTTTTTTAAAAAAACTGCACAAAAGCCAGCTCCATATCCTTGAATTTAGCAAATGTATTGTAAGCCTTGCCTTTGATATAGGTTCTTATCACATCAAAGCACTTCACATGGTTTACTGTACATCTGTAAGTCAAATCAACAGCCAATTTACAGACAGCAATGTCCCTCAATCCGGATATACACATGAGAGCATAGGAATGGGCAGGACAAGAAAAGATTGCTGCACTTGCTTCCTCCCCATCCCTTTCACATCAGAAATGTAGCTATTTCCCTCTCGAAAACGCCCACATGCTCTCTACATGTTAATCATCCTCCACACAAAGGCAGGTGAATTTGACTAATCTATCTCTCACCATATTTCCGAGTTTGAGATAATGACTGATCATTGTGGACTGCTTGACCATATTATATAAGCGATTTAGAATCTAATCCACCCAAGTTCTACACTCTGTGGTGCATTGCATTAATAGTCAACCACTGCATGCACTAGAGGCATATCTACTGTATGACTTGGTCAGGTGCCCCTTGCTTTCATCAGGAGAAGCAGCCGAACTATGTTGTATATTGAGACAGTTTTGTTTTTATATATATATTTTCTTCTCCACGTCCCCCCATTCTGGCTATTCTCAGTACATCCACAGAATTACCTCTAGCAGAGGGCATGTACAAAAGGCACCTGATCCCACCCTAGGGGAGGACCTATCTACAACAGCTTATGATGATTCATATATCTTCAGAGAATAATTAACCCCATTTCAAAACCCCCACCCAGAGGCCATACATATACATCAATATTCTAATGCACCCTGATGTGAGAATCCACACTCATTAGAATTGTCTCTATACCTCAAGAAACAAGACAAGATAATCAAGACAGAGGAAAAAGCATACCAAGACCTGAGGTGCGTTTCCTACCAAATGTAGTTCATGCATATTACTGTTAAGTGCTTTGAGACGTTCCAGTATAAAATGAAAATCCTTTCTTCTTTCTGAAATGCATGCCTTGTATGAAACACTATACAGATTTATAAGGTGTTGAGGAGTCAAATTTTGTTCAATGCTTATTCTAATAGGCTAGAACTATGGAGTGATAATTTGCCAGGTGACAAAAAACTCCTATTTTCCAATTCTTAATCACTACCTACTAAATCTCATGTGCAAAGTAAACATGGTTGGGTGAATGATAAAACTCCAGGTAAGGGGGATACCCATAAAACTCGAAGGGGGAGCGAAGGAGGAAGGAAAATGCTAATATTTTGACAACTGGATAAATTCCAATGAAGTTTTCTTAAGTCCACAATGTCAACTGAAATGCTGAAATTACTGTACAGGAAATATAAATTTAAACAACTAAAAATAAAATTCATCAACTAGAAGTCTCATGAGGTCTTTTTTAAAAAAAACTTATTCTAAGAGTAACCACACTACCACCCAGTAATCTGCTGTTCCCAGACTATGTGAACTCATAGTTGAAAATAAAACAGTTAATGCAAAAAGGATAATTTTATAACAGTTGCAAGCAGTTTTGAAATGTTATTGTAACAAAGCATTGCGACATTTCATAATGTACTGTGAGGCTGGAAAATTTCTCATTCACTTCTGGGGAAATGTTCAGATCCCAATGACTGTTTAATCGTTGAGGAACATTGCATTTCAAATTGAACAGATGCAAAACAAACCTTGGATTTGTTCAACAACTGAACAGAGAAATATTTTTTGATTCCTTTGGCCTTGCAAATTCCTATATAAAGCAGGGCTTTAATATACCCACACTAAGTAGACCTACTCTAAACCATGTCACTATGTATTTTAAGTCAACAGAAAATTCTAGCACTCAGTCAGCAGGCATGCTAATAAGAGTCCAGTAAAGATAATGCATGGATAACTTTATGCTATAAGATTCCAGATAAAAATTAAATTATCCTCCTCCCTTCCCTGCCATAAAATAATCATAAAATTATAATTGTTGCTGCCATAAAAGATAACAGTGTTAACCCACTCATTCACAATACTTCAAACAGCAACAGATTCCTTATTCAAAGTGATTTTATTATTACAAGCTAGATAAGAGTATTACTCTTCCATCCAAAATGTTACTTGAATCGGTTCAACGTTGTACAGTACTTGGGCCAACAAGTTCTGGGTTTAGATCCCATTTAAACAGTGCCAAACGAGAAGTGGGGAACAGAATGTCAAATCACAGAAATTACAGCACAAAACTCCATTTATAATAATAATAAATAATAATAATCTTTGCATTTGATATAGCGCTTTTCATATCTTCTAGACGTCTCAAAGCTCTTCACAGAATATACTGTAAAGTGAATTGACTGTATATTTGTGTGCGAAACGCGGCAGACAATTGTGCACAGCAGTGTCCCACAAACAATCATGGATTGAAGTGACCAATTTAGTATTTTTATTTTGTGATTATTTGGCCCTCTGCTGCTAATGACTCACCAAAGGAGTTATCAACTCTATCCCCATTTGAATTGTTCCTCTTCAAATATTAATTTAAATGTTGTTTTCACTCATGAGTAAGCATCACTCTCATGGTGAAAACATTTCTTCTAACCCCTTAACCATCCAATGACTCGCCCCCTTATGACCCCTTGTTATTATTTTATTAACCAGTCTTTCACTCCATCTTCTCAAAACCGTTCAGAATTAGATCCACTTGGATTAAACAGGCATTGCCTGTCCATGCAGATTAGGATCTACATATATTGCCCAGTGCACATCACCCGGTGAAACACTGAAACTGGGTGCTTGGATAGAGAGGGTGGGGAGGTAGGCCCTGTGGCTGCAGGCTCGACCAACAAAATTGTAGAATGGAAGGAGTGAGGAATCAGAGGTAGAATGCTCTTATTGCAACTCACTGTGCATATTATAAATATCGCTTAATGTAAGTTATACTTGATTTGATTGTAGGAATCAAAATTGCACCTGGGCATGTGTTTAAATTTACGTTGATGGAAACTTCTGAAGCCATCCGCTCCCTGGAGTTCACGTATTTACTGAAGCACAGCCGAAGCCACTTTAATTAAGCAGGATTGTAGAAAGCCTTTGTTGGAATTTAGTCTCTATAATCCTGTTAGTTTGATAGGACATGTTGGCAACAAAGCCATTTATACAAAAGGTATGTTTGCTTTGCAGCACGCTTTGTGCAATTGGAGAACTATGCTGACAATTTGGCTTTGATGAGATTGTATGCATCTATTTCACTCTAGCATCTCAAAACAACAACCAAAACATCTCAAGAGACCAGAGCGAGAATGAACCAAAATGAATTGACGCTTCTTCTCAGAAATACACAGCCTTATAATTTTTTTTAAGACACCCGGGAGTCCAACAAATGTGGAAATCTATCATTATGCTTAAGAGTATCTGAACCAAGCAGACCCACACATCTTACCTACACATGACAATTCTATGTTTGGAATGGAACCCTCTTCCCTTAAAGGGATTCTATGTTTGGAATGGAACCCTCTCCCCTTAAAGGGATGTACAATATTTGCTTATTTAATTCTGTCGGTCAAAGCCAACTAAGGCTTGGGAAGTGCAATGTCCGCTGGAGTTAAACCAGCTAAAACCTTATGGCTTATGTTGAAAGCACTGCCTGGCAAATGTCCCACTGCTTATCCAACTAGCACTACCTTACCCACTAAGACTTTGGCAGGCAAGGTTAACAGGAAATGAGTGGGAAGATCCCTGCGCCCGGTAACCACTGCTGTTCCACATCCAGCCGATGAGCCGCCTGGCTGGTCTGTGATCAGTAGTACCCTTGAGTACTGCAGATCCACTGGCTAAGGTACCAGACTATCCAAATTGCCACAGAGGACTGATTCAATTCCTAGCTTGTCAACTTGAAGCCAGTTCAGCTCCAAGGATACCTCGTTTATCTTCTTCCATAAGCATATATGGAGAATACTTATTATTGCAGGACTCACTGTGTAGTCACTATGTTTTGTAGGCAACTGTGGCAGCCAATTTGCGGCAGCCAAAACACATAAGTCAATAATGTACACAAAACAGTTATGAAATGAATGACCAATCTTATCTGGTGGTTTGTGGGTCAGGACACTGGGAGAAACTCCCTCCTCTTTTTGATTAGTGCCATGGGATCCTTAATGTCTACCCTTCATCTGATTTGAAAGAAGGCAGGTCAAACAACTTAGTGCACCAATGCAATGAAGTGTTACTTAAAGCTCTTTAAAAAGTTTTTCTTATCTGTCTTGATTCTAACTTGGTTCAAGAAAGGAGGTGGGTATTGCTGCTCTGAATTTGGCTGCTGAAAAGCAGTCCAGGGGCTTTACAAATGTCGCTGTAGCAGGTGGAAAGATCAGCAGTTTAATCAGCCTTGGATTGTGAGAATCTTTCAATAGCTGTGGGAAGAGGTCCCTTTAAAATTCCTCTTTAAATTCACACTGCTGACGTCTGTAACCAGTGGAGAACGGACAAGGTTCAACAAGCTCTGCAAATTTCCTATCAATTAAAAATTCACTCCGATGAATCTCTTCCCTGCACCCCCACCCCATAAATGTACCTCAACAAGAAATTGTTAGAACAATCATCTTTAAGAACATTGTTTCATCAGCAAAGCAGTTATACAAATGAAATTTTGTTGTTGTTGTTATTCCCTCCACACTAGTTTTTCTTTCCCCAAAAAAACAAGAATCTACTGCTCGCAGCTATTCATTCATTTGCGGAGATTCTTAAGATCTGAAGATCAAGCTTGCTCATCGTGGAAATACCAGAAATTCTGTGGTACGATTCACTAAAAGGATACTTACCAATCTGAACTATTTTCTGACAGGCACAAGGTTTTTTGTTGTGAAAAAGCAACCTTAAATAAACTCAAATGTCATTCTCTCATGCTGTTGAATAACCTTCAGCTCTCACAGATCCGATTACACTTGTAAAGAAGCATTAGAACTATAAATTGCCTTTAATTCCAGTTTTGTTAGGCCGGGCACCATATGGATTTGTAGACATCAACGATGCACTTGACCAAATCAAAAGTAATGGCTCCTTCAAATGCTACCAGCATTTTCACTTGCTGTGAAAATTAGATCCATGCTCTTAAAGTGTTAAATGGGACATTGCCAAGTCAAAATCTTAGTACTGTGGGGCTTTTCTGAAGAACCCTACATAATAATCATTAAAATTTCAAAGGCCTTAGAAAATTTGTCCACAGACACGATGCTTTGTTTGTAGTAATATACAACAAATATACAATTTCAGAAACTTAGCTTCAAAATAAGGACAGCAAGTGGACTCAGGTATGCAAGATTTGAGAGCAGCAAAAACCAGCAAAAATCCTGTCATGCCCCTGTGAGAAGTTGCTAGGGATACAATGTAATGCGTCAGAGCAACTAAACTGTGTCCCTAGCAACCAGTTTAGTTGTTCTGACTGGTTACACTGCATCCCTAACAACTTTACGCCATGCACACAATAGGAATTTTTGCCAGGAGTGAAGTGTTTGTACTCTGGTGGTTATTACATGACAGTTTGGGTCCATAAAATCAGACCGCAGTTTCACCCATATATATTCAGTCAATTCACTTTGCAGTATATTCTGTGAAGTGCTTTGAGACGTCTAGAAGACGTCTAAAGTACAAGGATTATTATTAATAATTATATGTAATACTGAATAACTTTTGTGTGTTTTGGTTAGAGATGCAGAAGAAATAGACACACTATAACTTCACAATGTACTTCATTACAATGCATGTTTGCTTGCGAAGCAGCTGCATTGTGGACCAGCTTCTTGCACTAAACAAAATGGCAGTATTCCAGATCATCAGACAGAGACTCAGAAACGAAAGGCTAACTCAAAGAAAGTCAGAAAGTGTTAGAGAGAGAGAGTGAGACTGGGACAGTGTAGTCCTAAAGTGACAGTACAATTCCTGATGAAATAATTTTTTTTAAGTTAGAGCTGCAGCCAATTTGTAATTTGAGTGATGTACAGTTATCCTCAGTTTAAATCACAGCGCACTGTTGGTTTTGAGTCAAAATTTTCCATCTAGTTTTTTATGCCCTTTTCACTCGATATTTAAATCTGAACAATCCAATCAAATTATCTCAAGCCTGTTTCCAGTTAATCGAACAATCTTCCATACAATTATATACAATATGCATGCACACACACACACACACACTCCGTTCCACAATCCTAACTGATTCCCTTTTACAGCCCACAGCACAAAAGGGTGTTGAAAGTTGGCTGTAACCCAAGATGTTTCTTATCTTGAAAATATTCAACTGCTTTATAAGGATCAATTGCTGCAAAAAGACTAGCTCACCAAAGTGACTGTATTTCAAGTCGAGAAGTCTCAGCCAGGAAAACGATAAGAAGGAGCAAATCACAAGCATAATAATAATCCTTGCATTTGATTATTAAAATAAGAATTATATTATTATAATATTATTAAGCATAAGCACTCCTGGCTGAGAGAGACTGCAATCTCCGCCCACCCCACCCCACCGTACCACCGGTCATTTTATCCAGACAGAAGTCGCAATCCTGATTAAACTCTGATTTCCTACCAGACCAACCCCATAATCTTCAAAAGTGTACAATCTTTTTGCAAAGTGCTGATACACAACTGATAGAAATTGTATGTTTTCTGTTAATTACAGCTATGCAAGAGTTGGATAAAAATTATTTGTTCCATGTAAGATCAAAGTCTGAAAATGCAACAAAAACTTAATTCATTGAATTATTCAAATTCTATCTGCGAAAGCATTAAATTATTGAATACCACTGCTTTCTAGAGAGCTTTCAATAAATGAAACAGGGAGGCTTAAACTCAAATTTGTATAAAATTCCGTAACCTGTATTCTATCTTCAGCAGCTTTCATACTCAATACTTTCCCCCATCTAACCAGACTCCTGGTACCCCAGCAACAACTTGAAGATCTTCATCATGATCTTCCATCTTTTCAATACCCTCAGTCTCTTCTCTTACTGCTGCCAGCTGCTCTTATTTTACAGCCCTCCCTCCTTGCCTTACTTAAAATATCCAAATCCTTTTTAGTTGGCTACAATTGCTCACCATTTTAATAATTATTGCATTTGCTATAGCACCGTAAAGTCAGAAGGGTGTCTCAAAGCACTTCAGAGAAATTACTGTAATGTGAAGTAACTGTGTATGTAGGCAAATGCAGCCACACAATTTCACACATGCCCAAAAAACAACTATAAAACAAATGATCAACTTTATTTGGGGGATAGTTGGCCAGGTCACCAGTAGAAACACCTTTTGAATATTGTGTGGGATCATTAATGTCCACCAAAATAGGCAGAGGGGACCTCAGTTTAGAATCTCAAAAGATGGCACCTCCAACAACACAACATAGCCATAGAGCTGCATTGAAGTGTCATCTTACACTAAGTGAGTTCAATCAAGTCCCTACATGGGATTTGAGCCTACAACTTTCTGACTCAGAAGTGTGAGGTCAACCAGTAAGCCAAGCTTGCTCTTTCTACAACATCTTGCATTCATCCAGCACTTTGCAGATAGAAGACTACCTCTTGACATATATGGCAGAAAT
This sequence comes from Hydrolagus colliei, assembly GCA_035084275.1. Lineage (NCBI taxonomy): Eukaryota > Metazoa > Chordata > Chondrichthyes > Chimaeriformes > Chimaeridae > Hydrolagus > Hydrolagus colliei. The sequence continues at coordinate 5,041,347 of CM068753.1, forward strand.
TGAGAAGGGAAATAAGATATTAAAATTTTGACCAAAAGCTTAGGCCCTGCATTGGCTTATAATAAAGCTCCGGGGCTTGCTGTATTGCTGTCTAAGTTGCCACCCTTTGCTCAAGCAAAAAATTCAACCAAGCATTCAAACTAAAGTTTTCCAATGTGTGACCTTGAACACAAATGTGTCCTGACAGGATAGCACAACAGATCAAAATGTATTCAGCTCAAAGATACTATAAAGTTACAGATCAAACACTCCTAGATTTATTTACATCGCAAACTTATCAACTCCATTAGAGATCAGTAGTTTACCTGGTCAAGATTTTTGAACAGAAGGATGTCCTTACAGGCGTCCTGTAGTCTATGTCTCTGTTCATCTGTTTTTGGATTAACAATCTGTAACAGAAAAAGCAATATCTTTGTTATTCGTAGAACGGAAGGAAAATTTATTCATACATGAGGAAAAAGAGAATAGAAGGATGGATAAGAGAGGAGTAGGAGGGACGTGGAATATAAGATGAATGTGGATATAGGAACTGGCACAGTTCCTATGATAAGGAAATGGGCATTTGGCAGTTGAGCTAAATACCCATTTCCTTATCATACGACTATGTAAGTTTACTTGAACAACAAATTATATTTGCATAGCGTTTTTCACTGCAGGAGGAAGTCCAGAGGAATACGTCAGCTACAACAACAACTTTTATACAGCGCTCTCCACGCCGGACGGCATCTCAGAGCGCTTTACAGTAGCGGATCCTGGGACTGAGCCAGGGGTAGGGGTAGAAAGGTGACCAAAGGTGCTGTTGAAGAGAAAATGCTAGATGTCTGATACATATGAAAAACCATCACCATGCTTAAGTGAGGATCCAAAGCAAACACATTTTCACTCATCCTACCTAAATGTGGAAATTCCTGTGTATTGTACTTTCTCCCTGGAGGGATATACCCTGCATACCCATCTCCGAAGTGTATTAGGCTGGCAAGAGACTGACTTGAGAACCCAGGAGTGTGCGACAGTGTACTTAGTACTGGAGTTTAACTACTGCAGCTTGCACTGTCAGGCAAGCTTTCACAATGCCTGTCCAGCTAGGACCAGTCTATAACAACAAAATTACATTTCACGTCAGGAGGATCCATTAGACATCTGATTTGCAGGATTAACAGGCGCCGAGTGGGAGGAATTCCTGCCCCCAGTGACTTATCTGTTCCCAAGTCTTATAGATGAACTAGGTTGGCTTGGTCTGTCATCAGCAATGTCCTGGAGTCCTGTGAATCCACTTGGCTCAGAAACCAGACTAACAAGATCTCCAAAGATGGGTACTTAATTGGGATATTCAGTTAAAAAGCATAGGACAGTAAAAGCCTGTTTATCCGGCACCCTCTGGACCTGGCCAATGCCGGTTAAAGTGCTGGATATTTGGCCGAAAACGCACAAACAAAAAGCATTTTTCCGGATAAATTCCGGTTAATCGATTTTGTTTTTGCGATGCTGGTTATACAGAAGTTACGGTTGATCGAGTGCTGGATAAACAAACTTTTACTGTACTTTGGAAACCTTGCTTACCACTTAATTTAGTGCGAGGAAACTATCTGTGCAGTAAAGTCTGCTAATTTTACTTCTCAGATGTACTGCTCAGGTCAGTCATAGCTGAGCTTCTCTCATACATTGTACAAGGCCACTGAAACACTTCAGAAAGTATTAATCTAAAATGCCTACACTGAAAGAGCTTAGATTTATTATTGAAACTAGCTGCAGTATACATATGATTTATTAAGCAGCTGATGCATCGATTCCGATTGCTGAAAGCATTTGTTAAGGTAAGGCTCAGAATCTAATCAATGCCACTGAAACCCTGTTCAAACTGCAAAACCACAAGTCAATCAATGGCAAACATTCAGTAGAACGAGTCCTGGTTGGATTCAATAGATTATTAACCTTTTAGGACCCTCCAAACAAACTGCATGTTTATAGGGTTATTATTGCCTCTATTTATCATTTCACTGTGATGCTCTTGGTATGACAAAGAACCATATGCTAAAAGATGGATCAAACACAATAACACATGGAGTGAAGTCCGTGCGTCTTTGCTCGTTTTTGCAGTTGGTCACACTGCTTCAACTGCCCCGACAACAAACAGTTTAGATGACGACAGCATTTCACCCCATTTGATCTCATCCGTTCTAATGTCATGTCATTACAGTCTCGAGCTGTATCTTAAATGAATTCAAGGTCATTGACATCAACCACCCTCACTGGTAGCTTGTTCTAGTTGTTAATTACACTCTGTTTGTCAGTCTTATGCAATGAATTAAAGTCAGAAGGACTCTGCAAAAACGTCCTGGACAATCCCTGTGAGTTTTCGATAACAGTTGATGACAAAAACCTTAAAAGTTGAGGTGCATTAAAACCAATTCAGTGATCAATTGGTTTGGCCTTGAATACAGCTTAATGGCAGAAAATCAATTTCACAAGAGCAAGGCATGGTTTTCATAAAACACAGCGAGTTTAGTTGCTGGGAGGGATCTCTGCAGAACAGTTAATTGGCTTGCCAGTGTTTGCACTAATCAATTAACTTCCTGATCCCTTTGTCCCTAAAGTAATAACAATTATTGAGTCTAAACAATGGGTGGGAGTTAAGTGGAAACATTAATCTCCAATGCTCAATTCACCAGCAGATAAAGCTTCCCCATAAATAAATATGCACAATTGCTTTCAATGCAGATTATACTTAGTGCTCAAACAGAAACCATTAACAAAATTCTTCTAGATCCTGTTTTGTTTTAAAATCAAGCAATACAAAATACAAAAAAATTATATTTGTAAGGAACCTTACACATCGGGAGGACGTCAGAAGGAGCTGAACAGTTGAGCGGGTTGTGCTCTATCCATTGAGCTACAAGACTCCACATATGATAATTAAATAGCTTTTTTTCTGGCAGCAGGTCTCAGACCTTCTCAAATGACCAATAAATTTAGTACCCAGAATTTCACTTTTAATGGAATCCAGTTATGTATCACAGACAGACAATATATTACAGACTCGCTTTGAAACTTGCATACACAAAGTTTTAATCTATCTAAATATTGTAAGCAATGGCCTCAAAGCGTTTCCAGTTGCAACAGGAAACAGAATGCTTTCAGTTTGTGATCATAATCATAGAATTTTAAAGCACAAAAGGAGGCCATTCAGCCCATCGTGTCTGTACCGGCTCTTCGAGAAGAGCTATTCAAAGTCAATCCCACTCCCCGGCTCTCTCCCCATAACCCCGCAAATTTGTCCTCCCCAAATAACCATCCACCTCTCTTTTATAAGTTGTTATCGAATCAGCCTCCACCACACTTTCAGGCAATGCATTCCCGATTCGAACAAGTTGCTACGTGAAAACATTTCTCCTCAACTCCCTCCTGCTTCTTTTAGAAATTATTTTAAATCTGTGACCTCGAGTCACTGACACACCTACCAGTGGAAATCGTTTTTCCCTGTTTACGCTATTGAATCCCCCCAATGATGTAAAGAGCGAGTTTTCCTCCACCTGAAGTTCTATGTGTGACCTTACCCAGCGTTCTGTATCTTCCTCTTCTTCTTCATCTGGATTGTATGCTTCGGCACAAACTGTAGAGAATTAGAACAAATAGAAACAGTTATTACAAACAAGTTGCATTTATATAGCACCCTACACGCTGGGTAGCATCCTGGAGCACATGCATATCTTTTAGCAAACAAGCAAGCATAATAGAGCTCTTTTTTTTAAAGTTATACATGATTTATTCCTATTCTCTTGCTCCATCCCTATATCCATTGAATATTCTTCTTTTCCGAGCACCGATCCAATTTTCTTTTAAAATAATTTAGTCACTGATTCAGCAATGATTTTGAAATTTTCCATCCACCCGATTTGCAAAGAATATTGTTCTCTAACGCGCCCCTCCTCATTCATTACCTTCATCCATTACCTTAAATTTGCCTCCCATAATTGATTTGCTGACCAGGGGAAATCATTTATTATTATTTACCACATTATAAATCATTCATATTGTTTATCAGGTCATCCTTTAAAACTCCCAGCTATAGTGAAAATACAATGAAAATAAAGAATGAAACAGCAAAGTTCCATTCCCTAGAACTGATAAACATACTTTTTGTTCCAGAGGATCACCAAGTTGTAATTAATATAGCGCCTTGTTGAGATATCTCAACCCCTTCACAACATTTACTGTAAAGTGTAGTGACTATATATTTTATTAACACATGTTTCACACTGCACTGGAGTGTCAGCCAAGATGATAAGTTCAAAGTCTCATAAACGTTTGACACAAGGTGATAGTGCAACCAACTGAACCAGGCTGAGACAATGTTGTGTGTGTACTGTGGTGATCCCAATGATACATTATTATGTCTACATAATACAGTCCACACACTTTACAGTAAATCCACCGATCCTCTTTGAGACATTTTGATATGAAACACTATAGAAAATGCAAGGATTATTTTAATTTTGGAAACAGCTGTTCAAAATCCTCTACAGAAAATGCACATTAGCATTAATTCAATGGAACAGAACAATAAATGTGCATTGATTTTACTTAATGCTAAATACGACTGTGGATCACTGAAAAGATAAAATCAGCTCACATGATCCTTTTATTCCAGGATGGATACTATTTCTCGCTCAGGGAAGTGTTAAGGATATATTATATACAAAAATGACAAGTATAGAATCTACAGCATTGAAATAGGGTATTATCACCACAATCTTTCTAAAGAAGTTCTTCCTAAATTCTCTTTTTGATCTATTAGTGACCACACATCAGGGACATTTGCCCACAAAGAGTATATCCTGTAAATGCTTCAAAATGCCCTCCTGGCATGAAAAGTAAAAAGTATCTTATATTTGTGGCACCTGGTTATAGACTCACAAACAAGGGGAAACACTATATCTAAGTTTACCTTATCAGAGTTTCACAATTTTAAACAAATGATTGTATAAATAGTGCAATTTTTAAAAGTGCATTTTGCTGGTTTGAGTTACTCTGATGATGCTGTCATAATAGTGACAGCTATTATGTGGCTGACAACTTTTTAATTTCGTAAAACGTTCCACAAATAAAAGTGGAGAAAGACAAGCTAAAATACACAATTCGTATGGGTAAAAGCAGTGGATCCTTCAGATCAACTAATAAAGGTGAGACACTGGGAACACAACACTCCAGACAAGAATTCAGTGCAGACAAGCATTTATTATTTGCTCTTAGTTCATTTTACACTCAATAACAAACTTGGCCATGTCCCCAGGTCACCATAATGATGTCAAAACACTGAGTGGTGTCAACACAAAAGTGCAGAGAACATGTTCTTGCACTTTGCACACCCATAGATAATTGCAGGATCATTAAAAACTGCTCAGAACAAGAACTGGATCCAAAGCAAAAGGCAGTGATGGATGTTCATTCCTTAATGTGATTGGAAAGGAGGAAAAATCTATAACTCCTTTACTCACTTGATAAATGTTCAGTGTAATGATCTCCCCCAAATAATTGTTTTTTTTCTTGAAACAGGAAGAGGAGAGAGACAATTCATGCATGTTACGGACTGGCATGACACTGCCTGTTATGGACTGGCAAAGCTCTGTTTTTCAGTGTCAGGTAAGTGAACATCAGTAAAATGATGCAAAACATAAATGGTTCAGAGGATAAATGTGGTGTCTTGCATTTTTAACACAGAAGAAGGCCCCAGGCTCTGTAGAGCTAGTTAATCTCAGGCAACAGCTAGGACATTATATGATTCTTCAAATTGTGAAGCATGGGGGAGGGGAAAGAAGCAACATAGTCGTTATAAAGAAACATTCACTTATAACATAGGATAAAGTCTCAAACACTATACAAGAGCATCACAGATCGCCAAACGGGTTGGGAAAAAGAAGGATTGATGATGTTGACTGAAAGGATGGTGAAAGTTCTTTTTTTACAGTGTGTTTTGAAAGCAGAAAGAAGAAGTGCAAGGCTGAGGTATTTGGGGAATATGCTCCATATTGCTGGGTTAGGGTGTCTGAAAGCACGGGATGAAATTTCGTGCTATGCACTTGGCTTGCCATTCAAATAGGGAGCAAGATCATAATAATGGGAGAGTTCAAAGCGACAGGAAGGATATTTCATAGTGTGGTATTTTAAAACATGTAGAGCCTAAATAGTTTGTTTAAAACAATCATCTTAGCTACAAGCCAACTTTGGTCAGAATGAGCAAGAATATTCAAACTATGCTCAATCGCGATGGACAATGACGCCCCAGTACACAATGAGTAAGATCTGAGCTCATTTGCACTTTCATTTCTTCCACAATTCCATGGGCACCATCCACCCTCCAGCAGTTGTCCCAAAAAACTTTTATTCAAATCGCAGTAATCCCAGCGAGTGTGGGCAAGCAGACTTCCCACCAAGCCGAGCCTGGTCCAATCCCTCATCAGATGCATACTGGAAAAATCAACTTCAGACACACAAGGCTCTCAGTAATAGCACCTGCTTCTCCGGGTGCTGTTGTGCAACAAGTTGTACATAGTACAATATCATGTTCTGTTTCCTTGAACAAAGATAGCACGCAACATTACAATGGGTTCCTGCATGTGTTAAACATCAGTTGATCTAAAACAAATACCGATATATATCCTAACTGCATTTTAATTGTGTCAGCAGGGCAACGAGAATTTCAAAGGTGCTTTTATATCCTAGACTTTCTCCCTCAAGTATGTCAGAAAACTGCACAGATATTAATAGTAGCACTTGCTTCATATGCTCAATTGGACCTACTCTGAGTATGAAAAACTGACAAGGAAGCCCTCAAAATCACATTTTGCTTAATTCTCTCTCGTCACACGGCAGTCTGAAAATCCATTACAGCAGTCTGTGCTGAATCATGGCAGCCATCCACTTTGTGTCACTTCCACTCATTACTTCTCTCTCCATCTCCTTTGCATAATGGCATTCCATAAACCCCCAGCGGCTGCCATGGAGACAGTCAAAGCAGTTATCCAAAAGGACTGAAAAGCAGCTGCTAGATAATAACTGCTGTGCCTTAACAGTGCATTTAAGCAGACAACCAAATTCAACAAAGCATTGAAAGTGACAATATCTTCATCCTTAGGATCACTTGAAGATTTGATAGTCATACTTCTCATTTATGAGATTAAAATTCCCTAGTTTGTAACCCATAACAAATTACATAAAATTATTGAATGTATATTTATCCTCATAATCATGGAAGACAAAGTCATGTGCCAAATACCCGGCTGACCCCCCAAAAATGCAAACCAAAGCCCTGTTGGGTAGGGTCACTCTAGCTGAACAATCGGTGGGAAGTTTGCCAGACAATATTTACAATGGCAGGTTGTGAAGCTTTAGTCAATTAAAATCCTGCAGTCCCCCAAACGCACATCCTGTGCTTCCCAAACCGTAGCTCTTGCCAACTGGTGTCAAATACTTTCTGTGATTAAGTGAAGAAGGTGGGAAAGTATGTGCAATTTATTTTAAATAAATGGAAATTTCTATGTATATGTGGATATACTATATATACACAATATATATATATATTTGGAAGGAACTTTCAGTGGTTCATTTTGGATAGTGTTACAATGATTGATTTCTGTGTGTGTCAGAATCAAGGCTGACCAAAAATAAAAGCATTATACAGTATACATACATTTCAATCCACACTGCACATCTAGAACATTACTGAATCTGCACAGCAGGTCAAAGAGAAAGTTTGGTTTACCTTTTAGGTAAAGTACCTGCTGAACATGATAATCCAAATAATGATATAAACTGCAATGGATAGTTTTATTTTTGGGGAGGAAAGAGATCATGCGTAAAAATCTGCTTTGCTGTCTGTTGCAAAGGAATGGCAAACCCAGAGTACATTTTCAGAAATACTTAATTTTGGTTTGATAACTGCAATGCAGTGAAACCGTGAGAACTGCCGCGTCCGTGTAAATTTTTTAAATGTGGATTTGGGTAAATGAAACACATTTGGGGAAAAAAAGGTAAACAGCTGGGGAATGCAATTAGAGAATATCTAACAGGAAAACCACTATCATCAGCACAGGCCCCCCAAAAATTAATTAAAATACATTAATCTATCAACTGTAAAACATTCAATTCACATTTTCACATCCTAAAGATGAGACTGTGAAATGGAACCCAGTTTACAATTGTCCATACCAGGCCAATTTGGCTTTGTCATTTGTATGTGTGGAAAACCAGCACACAAGAGTAAAGGAAGAGGAATGATTTTAGATGCCTTTGAAAGTGGTCGTTCCCATTGAAAGTAAGCAGGCCATGTAATATATTTGATAAAATTAACCCAGACAAGCACATAAAATTATGACAACTTTCATAAATCAATGGTAGTATCAAACCATTCCAAAAATGGGCATTGAATGGTTGTCTTGAGTGCTTACAGGCACATTCAATAACAAAAATTGCAAACCAACAGTTCTAGCTAAAGGGGCACAATATAAATGTTTAAAATTCTGAGAGGCAAAGATGGTATTGGTGGATACAGGATGTTTAAACTCATTGTGAGCAAGGCATGGAGGACACAATTAAAAGTACAACAAGAGTTTGGAAGAAATGCTTCTCTTCTTCCCCCACTATCAGAGTCAGTCCTGATTTAAGGGAATGAATCAATGCTTAGTAATTTCTCTCATTACAGTTTTGGATCAGTGAGTATTGATGCAGGACTCCAAGTCCATGAAATAAAAGCAGGAGGGAGAATTTTTTGTGTTGTCTAGAGGAGACATGTTTGTGGGCTGAATGACTTTTCTTACAGTTAGAAATCAGTCTTAAAACAGTCTTAAAACATTCATTCTTTATTATAGGCCTAATTTAATTTAAATTCAGCACATCTCTGGATAATCGCAGAGCTGTCAAAACAAAACTGTCAATCATATTAGTTATCGGTTTTATTTGGATTTTTTATCTTCATTGCATTATTTGTCTTCACATCTATCAACACATGATAAGTGTCAGCACTCCATCCTGATGCAGGGCCTTCTCACCGTGATAACACGCCTTTAAGACAGACAGCACAGTGACAGTCCACAGCCCTGCCTGAAACACAAAGACATGTGTTCCTTCAAACACCTACACCACCACTAATCTATTGACATAATCTAAGTTACTCTGTCACACTTACAATGTGAACTGCTCGCTTTTAAACAAAATGAAAAATTGTTTCTATTTTTCTATAGTCTTCAACCTGCAAATTGCTGTAGGTTTCTGAAGCAAACACAGAATAGACAATCACACAAGCCAGGAGCAAACAAATTAATGGCGAAATTGCAAAATTCACCCAAGTTTGGAACAGGAAGGCTATTTCCCCCATGAAGCCCACCTCTGCCACAGGATCAGGTGCAGGAAAATCTGCTGCACTTGAATGGGTTCAAGCCAGGAATTCCAAATGTTGCTCAACCCCCAGAGCACACAGATGTCTGGATGCTGGCTACCCTGCTGCGATCTCTCCTCAATTAGAGAAGCGAATCACAACAATTACTGTAATCAAGACACTCTGATCTCCTGGAATTTGGACACAAAGAAAAAATTGAATTTCCTTAAAGCCTTCTCTATACAAGGCCATTAACAATTAATTGGATTTGAATTAGCAGCAAAACATTTTTTGGAGCTCACTCTTATAATATCACAATGTCGTGGCAAACACTGCCGTGTACAATTCAGACTGTGGTTAGTTCTGGAGCAACTCCTACAGCCCAATAAACTGCACTTGATATTCTGTAGACAGACTGATCTAATCATCAATACAGTAAACTGCATTCTAACTGAACTTAAGTGTCATTATTTTACAATTTTGTTTTCAAATATAAGATTAACGTAAGTAAATTGTCTGTTTGACTTTGAAAGACTCAGTCATTAAGGTAATTGGGTTCTCTTTAACGTGTAATAAAGCACGGACTCCTTAGAAAACTATCAAAAAGAATCCGAAAGGCAGATCTTCTAATTGTAATAATACTTTAAAAGGCATTTCTAGAATATTTATTCATATTAAGAACTGTACTCCCCTTACACCTGAATATGTTTTTCTAGCACACTTGTGAAATATATTTGCATAAAAAGCACATGCAATGCAGATCCCCAGATCTACTCCTGCTCAAGTGAATATACTCCTGATGTGGCTAATTGACCCATCAAGGTTTCTTCAAAGTTTGGCTCTTCAGCCTCAAAAAGAAACATCGCAGCAGCCACCTTAAAGAGCCATGTAAGCTGCTTAACAGAACAGATAAAGCAAACCCGGAACAATACATTCAGACAAACCAAGGTAACAGGACAAGAGGGCGCAAGATCATGGCTGTGAAGGGCAAACTAAGAATATGCCTAAAATAATTTATTTCATAATAATCCTTCCATTTGATATGGTGCCTTATCACATCTTCAACATATCTCAAAGCTTCACAGTATGCTATAAAGTGGATTGGCTGTGTATTTTGTGGGTGAAACGTTTACACATCGTGTAACCGCTGGAACAGATTACCAGGAAAAATATCTGAAGTCAAGATGCTGGACTCATTTAAGAAACAGCTTGATGCTGTAATGGGAAGATGGTAGGTTTAGCATTCTTGAAATATGAGATCAATGGGTTGAAGGGCCTTCTTCATACGATCTTGTGCAGTGTAACAGTTTGAAGGAATAAATTTCAGGTATCCAAATTGTTGCTCAGTAATTCAGACACATCTTAAATCCATCTGCTGTATAATTTGGATCTTTCCTGATGGTCAGTTGGCCTCACATCAATAGCCCATCATGCAAAAATTGTAAACTTAATTCAACTGGATTCAAATTACTTGCTCCAGTTCAGATAATTGAAATCTCCATGCAAGTAAATTCAGGATAAGAGGACAGCATCCATGGGCAGCTAAGTTATGGGGCTTGTTGGTAGTTGAAGAAAAACAGCCTAGTCTGTGAAACCTTTGTTATTTTCTCTTTCACGTCTGAAGCATAGACATGTTGTTACGGTCTGGAAGGCATTGCCTGAAAGGGTGGCAGAATAGATTCAATAACAACTTTCACAAGTAAATTAAGAGGAAAAATTTGTAAGGATATGGGGATAGAGCAGGGGAATGGGGCTGATTGTGTAGCTCTTCGAAATTGCCAGCGCAGGCTTGGTTGGCCAAATGGTCTCCTTCTGTGCTGTATTATTCTATGATTCCATGTGCTAATTGGCATAGGTTTTGCAGTATGAGTTTTTATTTTCCAGATTAGGCTCTTTGTACACTGATGTGTACAAAGCACTACCATTGATCAACCGAGAACTTGTGTGAAAATAAATAATAGTGTCACTCCGGCCTTTTCCAGAATTGTTCCCTTATATAGAATAACTGCAGAGCATTTTTTATGTGATCACATTATTATGTGATCATGCAGTTCAAAGAACAAAACAGAGTATTTCAGTGAAGCAACTGCACAGATCCACACTATTTATTATTTAACGTGAATCTTTTCCTGTTTCTAATTATTTCTATTCAAACTGTGGCACAGGTGTTTACATCTGTCAGTGCTGATCCACTGAGCTGTCAGGCAACCCCCATAGCTTGAAGAATGCCATGCAAACTCTCATATACTAACACCCCCTATCCTTTCCGAAAGAAATTAACTTATTTAAATAATGACAAAACGCATATAAATAATGTTGACTCTCAATGCTAGGCCCTGGCATAAACAAAAAATAAAATGAAAGGGAGAATATCCTACATGCCTATCAATAAATCTTTCAGGAGGAAATTTGCGACTCGTTTCATTTTTTGACTGATGTGGCTTACATCATTGTGGATCAGTACAAATCTGGGTCAATAACACTGGCTAGAATATTGCCTTATGTATATTGCATCAAAGAACTGATCTACAATACAACAACAACAATTTACATTTATAGAGCACCTTTCACGTCGGGAGGACGTCCCAAGGCGCTGAACAGGAGGCGTGTGACCCGAGCTGGGAGGGGAGTGTTTGGGCAGGGGTGAAACACGAAGGGGAGGTAAAAGAGTTCGGGGTGGAACAAAAGGCACGATCGAAGAGGAAAGTCTTCAAACCGGCCTTGAAAGAGGAAAGGGAAGAGACGAAACGGAGGGATTGAGGGATGGCATTCCATAAGGTGGGAGCGGAGAAACTGAAGGCCCGGCCTCCGATGGTGGGGCGGTTCGGGCGGGGGGCTTGGAGCAGGCCAAGTCCTGTTGAACGGAGGGTCCGGGTGGGCGTGTAGGGGGAGAGTAGACAATAAGGTCATTGGTTTGTTGAGAATCAGTAGCTGCCTACAAGGTACTCTGCCCTAACACAAAAACTCATGAAACAGTGAAGGCTCAACAAAAAAATCTAATAATATTTATGTGGTCAAATTTACTGTATTTATACTTTGGTACCAATTGTACAATTATTTAAATTTTGGAGCTAACCTCACTTGGCTGCACCCTCTTTTTAACCGTACACTTTAAAGTTAGAATTGGCATTTCAAAGAGTTGTACACCAATGATGGAATTCAAACAAGATATGCAGATGGGCAATTTAAACTAACTAGAGTCGACCAGATTGTCTCCAAGTTTGTCTCAATGGGAGTCCTGTAGCTCAGTAGTTAGAGCACTCGCCTCACAAGCGAGATACCTGGGTTTGATTCCCGGAAGGGGAAATGTTGGCCAAGTTTCTTTACTCCACACGCCTCTGTTTACCTAGTATGAAGTAGGAACCTGGTTGATAGTCAACTGACGGATCACTTTTCTGGGGATAAGAATCCCTCAAGAAAAAAACAATAATAATTTGGTCACTCAATTCTCAACAATTTGTGGGACACTCCTGTATGCAATTGGCTGCTGCATTTTGCCTACAAATATAGAGAATTCACATTACAGTATATTCTGTGAAGTCCTTTGAGACATCTGGAAGATATGAAAAAGCACTATAATCAAATGCAAGGATTATTATAAGTCTGTTTTTTCCTGTTAGTTTCTTTCTGCTTTTTGCTTGCTGTCAGGTCTAGTAACCAAGGCTGCTATCACAAAACAACATAAAGACAGAATTATACTTCCATCCTTTCAATCTGGGTTCAATTCACATCTGGGAGCTCAGTTTGAAAACAATGACCGGTCAAGTGTCAGGTAAGTAATGTTGCAAACTTAAAGGCTAAGAGGAGCAATCATTGGAAGCCCATTCTAATAGCACAAGTTGCCAAGTGTTGAAGCAGGAAACAGCACATATTTAAGTTTTTTAATGTAAAATAAAGCTTCAAATATACCTATCTACGCAGACATGTGGAAAGAATGGCCCTGAATCAGTAAAGACTCCAATATCATTTGTGCGAAAAACTGCACAATGACATACATAGATCATACATTTACTATGGACCAGAGGAAAGATGAAAATTCTTAAAAAGCAGAGTTGTTATGATCTGGAATGAACTACTTGAAAGGGTGGTGAAAGCAGATTCAAAAACAAAAGCAGATAGGTTTTCAAAAGAAAATTCAATAGGTACTTAAAGGGAAAATTGCAGGGCTATGAGGTAAGAGCGAGGGATTAGGACTATTTAGTAGCTTTTTCAAAGAGTTGGCACAGGCAAGATGGGCCAAATTGCCTCTTTCTGTGCTGTAAGATTCTATGATTGACTAATACACCTCTAACCGCTGAAATTTCAAAAACAAGAAAATTACATATATAGAACGCCTTTCATGTCGGGAGGGCCCCTTTTCCACCCCTTTGTGTCGCTCCATCTCTTCTTCGACTGTAATTGCAGTCACCTCCTCTCTCAAACTGGCTCAGTGCCAGACTCTATTAAGCACCAAGACAAAACTGTTGTTGTCATTAAATCCCACCTACAAACTATCACTAACTACGCCTATGATCAGCTCTCCCTTTCTCGGCATCTGACTCTGTCTTTGCAAAGCATTTGTTCTCCCAAGTGAAGGATACTACATAAATTAAAGATGTACTGGTTATTCCCATGCTGTACAAAGCTGCAGCAGGTTCAGAAATAGGTTTAATTTCTGGTACTAAATCATTTTTCTTTCCCCTCCAAGTTCTCAGGTTATTGAAACTAAATTGGAGTCTAATTTGTAGAATTTCAAAAAGAAATTAATTAATTGTGTAATTCTTTCTAAGAAATCAGTTAAGAAACAGAACATGTTAGACCCACTGTTACTGATGTACAGAACATGCTAATTTTAGTCACTTTACTGGTGTTTAAAGGGCTTTTCTCATTTATCAACAACAATCTGAAAGTTAATCAGAGGAGTAACTGGATCTTACCTGAATTTCCAAGAACTGAGAACAATTTGTGCCAGTGACCGAGAACACGAAAGGACATGGAATGGCTTCTTACCTGAAACCCTTCTAGCATATCTGCGAATGACTGGCTCTGTCAAAAGAAGAGAAACAGAATTAATCCTTTATAACATACTTCTGTTGTGTCCAATATAGCAAGGGCATTCAGAGCAATAATAATACTTATATTTGATGTAGTGCCTTAGCACGTCATTAAGATAGTTCAAAGCTCTTCACAGAAAATGCTGCAAAGTGCTGTGTGTTTTGTGGGTGAAAGAGCAAATAAGAAAAGCAATAGAATTATCTTCCCACTACCAATTGGAAAGGTGCATCAGATGTATGGAAATGTCAGGAACGGTTTAATATATGACATTCACAAGACCTTAGTTCATCAACATAACCATATGCTGTTACTTTTAAGGGTATTCAGTAAAACTAGTAGACAAGTTGTTTATAAAATCCACATAAAGCTCAGGCTTGAATATGTGGCAGCCAATCGGCCAGTGTTACACAGCAGCCCGATCGATACAGATCACAGTCAGTCTCAAAGATGATAGACATAGAGATTTCTCTCCAAATTTACAGCTGTTCAGCATTTTTACCAAGATAATTCACCACTGCAGTTAGAACATTTATGTAAGCAGACCTGCTGAACACATTCAGCATGAACATGGAGGCCCAAAGCAGTCAATCCACATTTTGACTAACATTCAGCTTTACTACATAAAGTTATCTGTTCCTTTCCCACCACAGGCTAGAGAATGTATGCATATCCTTTCAGCGCCTTAGGACATCCTCCCAACATGAAAGGCGCCCTATAAATGTAATTTTGTTGTTGTTGTTGAAATGGTCGTGACTCGTGGTCACAGATTTAAAATAGTTTCAAGGCGCAGTAGAGGGGAGCTGAGGAGAAATTTTTTCACTCAGCGAGTTGTTCGAATTGCCTGAAAAGGTGGTGGAGGCTGATTCGATAACAACTTTTAAAAGGGAATTAGATCTTTATTTAGGGAGAACGGGTCTGTTAGGCTATGGGGAGCGGGCAGGGCAGTGGGATTGAATCGCTCTTTTCAAAGAGCCGGCACAGACTAGATGGGCCGAATGGCCTCCTTTTGTGCCGTAAAATTCTATGATTCTATGATTCTATGATTCTATGATGTGACAGAGGAACATGGGTAGGAGGAAGCAGACAGTTAATATTAGGAAAACCATGAAGCATTAAAAAGTACTGCAAATCTATTAAATCTATTTAAAAGGAACACCATTTTAATGCTATTAAGCGTTACTGTACTTAAAATATTGTTGAAATCTCAGTAATGAAGACTGAGGCCAGACAACACACTGTGTCTTTATTCCATTTTTAAAATGGATGGTGACCAAATTTCCAAACTCACTCACTAAAAAGGGCAAAATATGCCACTGTCTTGATAGATTCCACCATAGTGTATATCACAATGTTGCTAGGATTCATACTATAAATTAATTTACTATCCTCAGGTTAAATCAGATTTACACAAACACAATTCTGCAAAAGAACATAGAACAAGCACATCTTATGATCACCTCAGTAATATTAATCCTTACATTTTAAGTGCTGTTCATGTCAGAACAACTTAAAAAATTTAATACGATGTACTGTAAATGTAGTGACTGTTTTGTGGGCAAACGTGCAACCAATTTGCACACAGCAATGTCTCACAGACAGCCATGAAGTAAATGATCAATTTCATTTGGGAGATCATTGGCCAGGACACCGGGAGACATGTTCCTCTCTTTTCAAATAGTGCCATATAGTCTTTAATATCCATCTGAACAGACGGATGGGAGTTACTGGAGATGTGCTGCATTTTTTAAGGTGAGGGTGTGTTGCCATAATGCAGCGCACCCACAGCACTGCATGGGAATATCAGCTTTGACTATGAGTTCCAAGTCCTGGCATGGGGCATAAATCTACAACATTCTGACTCCAAGGCGCGAATGCCACCAACTGAGCAACACTGACAAAAAAGTGAACCCAAGTGACAAGTAAAACAAATTGTAGGTCTATTTGTACAAAACGGCCAACAAACTGTTTTCTGATGCTGCTGAAGTAATGAAAGCAATTGACTTTTGAACGACTTTTTCAGTCTGATTTGTTTCACCTTTTGAAGCTGATAGCTCCTCACAAATAAGACCAAAATAGGCTAATTCACTGATTGATCTTAATAATGAGTTTCCATGCACATTCAACTTAATTTGTACATTTTTCACCTTCCACTATGTCTGTCCACAAACACAACTACAACATGCATATTTACAGCACACTTCATGTGGGATAGCGTCCTAGGGTTTTTCACAAGAGTGGAGTCTAATGTCGAGCAAGGGGACAAGGGAATAGGGAAGTTGACTACAAGCATGTTCAAAGAGGAACATCTTTAGGCAGGATTGAAAGTGGGAAGAGGGCAAGAAGGAGGGATTGAGATACAGTGTACCAGAGTTTTGGGCATAGTGGCTGAAGGCATGGCCACCAATGATGGAGTGGGGGAGACAAGGGACAATCATGTGGCCGGAGTCAGCTAAAAAGAGGCAGCGAGCAATGAAGTGTGTGTGTTGGGGGGTGGGGGGTGGGGGGAGGGGTAAGACAATCAGACAGGAGCGAGGGCACGAAAGGTTTATAAAAATGAATGTAAGGGATGGAAATCAATTCTTCCAGCAATCGGACTAGTGAGATGGGGATATGGAGTTTTGTGTGGGTGAGCATCCATATGGCAGAGTTTGGGATGAATTCAATTTTGTATATGATGGAGCTTGGGAGACCAGCAAGGAGGGCTGGTTTTATCTCATATCTATCATTTCAAGGCTCGATTACATCACCACTCTGCTCACTGGACTTCCCAGCTCCTCCTTACACATGCTTCAGGCTATGCAGAATTCTGCAGCCCACCTAGGAGCCAATCACCTCCATCTTTCTTCAACTCTGCTTACTCACCAGTCCCCAGCATATCAAAATTCAAGATCCCTGTTCAAATCTCTCTATGAGATAACCAACATAACCTCTGAGACCTCCTTCAACAACATCAACCCAGCTCAGTGAGCCCTGCCTTACTTCATGTACTCCGCCCGATGTGCCCCATTATTGGTGGGCAGGCTTTCATGCATTCTACTTCCATTCTGATGCTCATTCCTGGAGTCCCTCCAAATTACACTCGTTCAAGGCAAGTCTCAAAACTTCCCTTCAATTGTTCTTTTAGTCAACTTTCTCCTCCCCATCTCTCACCCCCAGCTTAGGTGCCCAGCCAATATTGTCAAACACTTCAAGGTGTTCAGATGTACATTGCATTGTTTTCTAACTCAACAATACTTCAGAACCCGATCACAAAAGATAGCCAGGAAATGAATGATTGATTCATTTTTTCTGGGGAATTCTTGACCAGAGCACCAGGAGAAACTACTCTCCTGTTTTCAAATGGTGCTGAGGATCTTTAATGTCCACCTAAACAGAAAGAGCCTTGGTTTAATGAGTCATCCAAAGAGAACAGCACCTCTGACAATGCAGCACTCCCCCAGCATTGTACTGGACATCAGCTCAAAGACCTTTCTTGGGGCTTCAAAGCCAAGTGAACACTAAGCCAACTGATACTGATTTGGATGAAGAGCCTAAGGTGACTTTTTCTATTCTGGGACACGGAGGTCAATTGCAGTACAGTACTTCTGATTAGGATGAGATCATCAAACTGAAGTTGTTCTGTTTCTGCTCATAAGAATTTTGGTCTTAGTTAAAGAGGATTATTCAGATTTTCTGCTAGAAAAACTTTACCACCTAGAAACATCAAATTCTGGAACAAAATAACATCAACACATGCATCCAAGAAGCGAACATTAACCATAAAACCAATTATACTAAAAGTAGCTACCTAGTTCTTTCAAAGGCACAGCTGAATCCCACTTGGTGTAAGAGTGGGTTGAAGCGGGCACTCCAAACTGTCCTCTCCTAGGCAACTCCCATCAGGGATGACAATCCAAAAAGGGGACAATTATCTCTAAGCTGCTTAATGAATGCAGCTTATCTCCAGCCAGACAGTCCATCACAATAAAATTGTTGTTACAGTTCATAGATTCGAACTTGGTATCCATAACGACAGCAGACAAAAAGCATGGTAATATTTGTAGATATGCATGCATCTATTTCCTTATAGTTGGTAGCCTGATACAATATTATGTAATGAATGCAACAGGGAGCATTAATATCATTATGATCCATTATCAAATTCAAACAGGATGGAAATTATAATTACATCAAAGATGCATTTAAGCACATTATTAAAAGACCAACCAGCTTGTAGCACTATTGCTTTAGTGTCAGAAACCCATGAAGCCCTAATTCAAGCCTTTGAACACTGCATGTTCCAGTTATTGTACTGCACGAGTAGAGAGGCCGTGTCCACTGAGGACAGTGACCTGAAGAACGTTAACAGTAAAGTAGAATCACCATTTGGCCATGCAGCCTGTCAATGGAAGAGATAGCGTCCTCAAATTATTGCCCTCTGGGATGAAAGAAAGATCCTCGCACATAGAGGTTGAACAAACAAGCAAAGTATTTAAGCACCTCAGAGCTTGAAATCACAGCTGCGAGGTTGTAGGAAACTTGGTTCTTAGCCAGCAAATGCAACTTCGAATCTGGAAAATAAGTAGTAAAGCTACTTAAAAGTTCAGTACTTTCATACCACTCAATTAATGCCAGATACCAGTTAACCCCATCTTCTGCTGATAAAGAGGGAAATCACATCAACAGCTAAACAGGATAAATAAATGTATGAGAGATAATCTCAAATAAGCTTCACTAAAGTTTCAATAATTGAATTGGGTTGGACTATAACAGTGGGTCTCATTTGGAGTTCTCCTAAGGTATGGAAAGTGGAATAGAAAGCACTGCTAGTGCACAGCAGACCAGTCAGGCAATCCAATCCGCAAAACAATGTACTGTGCTGTCTCACCCATAAATCTTTCTAGAAAATAGTCTTCAAAATATTGTGTGTTATAGAGTGTACCTTCAGTTTCTGGTTTGTTGTAAAACCCATAGCTTGACCCTGAAGCTCTAATTCAGTCCTGTGATTATGTTACAAAATCACACAAGTGGAATGCTATGCTTTATAGCGTATTCGTTAAGAGTACTTGCTTTGCAAATGAAAGGACTTGATTTTGATTCCCGGGCAGGGTGAACAATTAGACAACTTTCCTTACACTATGCGCCTCTGTTCACTTAGCAGACAGTAGGAACCTGTGTTGTTAGTCGAATTGAGAATCGCTTTTCTGGAGTTAATAATCCCTTCATAAATAAATTAAAAATGGTAATAATTTGGTCACTCAATCCACAGTTGTTTGCAGGATACTGCCGTTTGCAATTGGCTGGCACATTTTGCGCACAAATTATACAGTCAATTCACTGCACAGTATATTCTATATAGGGCTGTTAATGACTATTGAAGACGTGATATGGCACTATATCAAAAGCAAGGATTATTATTATAGAAGTGATGATTCAATTTAAGGAGCTTCTGAAACAGGTTTGACACTTATGCTGAGTAAAACTAATTCTCAACATACTGTCAGCATCTAGGATAACATGCATCAATGCATGTTATTGTGTTGTACACTAAACACCCATTTAGAGTTGAACATTCAAATATAAAGTCACTATCAGTACATTTTTGTTAGTTAACTACACTGATCCTTCGACAAACTTGTTCATCGGCTACAATCTGTGCCACTCTCATACATCCGCAGACGGATTTTAAGACCCAGTGTGCTTTTTATTGAAAAATGCAGGTCCTCCCTTGCATGACATCCAAGTATTTTGAAGATGGATGTGATGGCATGGACTATAATATTTGACTGTAGTCAAACAGCATTGACAGTAAATGAATCAAGGTTCTATCACTTAGATATAATTCACAAATGGATAAATACAAACAACCACAGAGTTTTCAGAATGTCTTCCAAAAGGATTCAAATTTCATTCCTTTTACATGTCTTACTAGATTTGCTCTCTTATGGATTTCAAGTTTTTTTTAACACCAAAAGGCTGAACAACTAAGCTCATTACATGTAACCAAGCACCACCATAATGCACAAAAATCCTGCAGTTCACTCGGTCTGCAGGTGCACAGAATGGGCTGTTTACCAACTATACATCTCACAATAAGATCCCAATTCCCTTCTTTGATCTATTCAAACTCTTCTTTGAAGATGGATTGATTGGTAGATATTAAAATCTAATAACACTTCAGAGAAACATTTTATCTGATCTCCATCTCAAGATACATAAAGAGGCAATTCACTCCTTTCTAATTAAATTATACAAAGATCCTATAAAGCCTTTGATCTGTTCCAATCAGATGTTAAGTACAAAAGTGCAGCAAAAACATGAAGTTCCTTCAACATTTATTTCTCTGTCTCTATCTCACCTGCAGAAATCCAGGAATGCTTCTGTATGATGTTTAAGCAGCTATAACAACAAATTGCATTGATATAGTGCCTTTCCTATCGGAAGTACATTCCAAGATATGTACAATTGAGGATTTGCACCCAAGCTGGGAGTTTGGGGTCAAGAGAGGGTGGAGGTGAGAGGATAACCTAAGGCACAATCAACAACAACTTGCATTTATATAATGCCCTTATATTTCTAGGTAGGTTTCTAAATTTCGGCAAACTCAGAAATCCGGAAGGTGTGTGGGCTCAACCATGCTGGATTAGGTAAAATGAAGAGAATCTGGGATGGAGGGTGGGGGCAGAAAGAGCAAAGTGAGAGGACCTGGTTCAGATTCCCAGGCAGGGCAAAACATTTGGCAACTTTCCTTACGCCACACGCCTCTGTTCACCTAGCAGTAAAGTAGGAAGCTAGCTGTTAGTTGATTGGCCAATTGCTTTTCTGGGGGGTAATAATCCCTTCATAACTAATTTTTTGAATAAAAAATGGTAATAATAGCCACTTAATCCATGGTTCCATTGGTGAGGCAGATGGAACGGAGTAGGACATGCCCACCGAGTGGAGGGAGCGGTTGCAGGTTGAAAAGGTTTTAGTGGGTCAGAGATAGAGAGGAGCAAGACTGGAGGGCATTTAAAAAATGATGAAGAGGATCTCAAACTTGATCCTCTGGGTATGGGAAGCCAGTGAAGCAACTGAGGGTTGCAGTGATTGGACAAGAGCTGCAGAGTTCTGAATAACCTGCAGCTTGTGGAGGGAAGAGTTGAGAAGTCTGACGAGCATAATCATGCCTGAATGTGATGAAAGTGTGGGTCTTGGTAGCCTGAGGGGAGAAGTAGTGGCAGAAGGCTGCAGGGGTGGGGGAAGGCAGAATATGTTATACAACAACAACTTCGATTTATATAGCACCCTCCACGCCAGACGGTATCTCAGAGCACACAGATGTGTGGTTTAAAAAACCGTTGAGGGTCGAACAAGAAACCAAGGATCTGTACTGACTCAATGAGGTGGAGAGTGGTGCCATCAATAATGATGCTGTCAACCCCTGAAGAGAGGAAGTGCTGACATGAGCCAAGGGGTGGGAGGACCTTGTTCTTGTCAGCATTCAACTGGAGAAAGTAGGATCTTATCCAGGACTTGATTTCTGATAGACAATCAGTCAGGTCAGCAGTGATCCTGGAATTGAGAGTGGAGGCAGAGAGATAGAGTTGGGTATCATCCTCATACCTGTCAAAGTTATTCCCTGTGGATGATATCACCCCAAGGAATACTGCATGTGATCATGCGAGGCCTGGAGAAATCATTAGTGGATACAAGATAGAGATGACAGGAAAGATACGTGAGACCAGGCAACCACAGAACAGTTGAGTTGAGAGGAAAGATGGTGAAGAAGCAGTGATCAACACAAAAGCAGATGAACAATGTCACCAGAGTCAGTCAAATATTTAATCACTAGAAGACCCTAAGAATATCCAACAAACTATGACATTGTGGATACAATTTGGACTTGTTCAGCACATTTTATGATGGCAAAGCACTTTACAGAGATGAAGTGGGAGCCCAAGGAAGGTGGAGAATTGGGAGGGAGGGAGAAAAAGGCAGCTGGAGGCGTGCTGAAAGAGACTGCTTTTAAAACATGTTTAAAACAAACAAAGAGAGGGAAGCAAGACAGAAGAATTTTAAGGAGGGTTTGGAGTAAAGTGTACAAAAGTTCACCTACTGGTGGTGAGGTGGGAAATGTGAAAATAGGTCTGTGGCGGAGTGGAGGGACTTCACTGCTAGGATCACTGCTTTTAAATTTCACAGTTATGGTTAGGCACGTTTATTGAAGCATTTCAAAGAAAGAATATTTTAAACTACAAATGACTCAATGCAAGTGTAGAATTTTGTGAATGTTCTACAAGCCCAGAGGACAAGCAAACTATTCCTTGACATCAGATTAAATCAATTTCGCATTCGTCCTATCACTGTCATCTTCTTCATAAAATATATACACCAAACAAGAGGAATGCTTTTAAAAGCCTCACTTTGCTTCCAGTGGTTATAATGTGTTACAATATATTATAATAGAGTGGGTTATAATGTGGATCTTAGGAAGCTGGACAACCTAATGAGAGCTCAAGGGAAGGTAGAATCAGAATCAAGTCTTTTAAACAAAAGCTGAATTCAACCCCTCCTCAAAGTTGTCCTGAAGACAGATTCCAGGAAGAATCATGCTCTTCAATCCTGATTTATCCTACATTTCTAATGGGCAGATTAGCAGGAACAAGGAAAGTATTATCAGCGAAAAGTAATTCAATTTGCTTACTTCCTGATCTCTCACACAACTTCCATTAGCTCCATACATCTACTCTATTGCTTAATGGCAGCCTGACATTCTGCAACAAAGCAGGTCACCAATGGGTCCTATCAGGAAAAGTCACCTTCTGGAAAGACTTAGGACTAACGAGAGCTGAACCCATCTCAATCATAACAAGTATGTTGGCAGCTATGGCATGGTTCTTTAAAAGAGGGTTATTATTTGCAAATTGAAGTATGAAACAAATCAGAATTTATGTGCAATGTAAGTACATCAGCTTTGAGCTAAGATAGCAACAACAACAACAAAATTACACTTGTATACTGCCTTTCACATCAGGAAGATATCCCAAGACGCTGGACAGTCCATGATTCCGACTTAAGCTGGGGTTGAGATCAGGGAGGGTGATGGGAAGAGAGGGGAAAGGGGGGTGACTGATGGCATGGTTGAAGAGGAGGATCTTGTGGTGGTAATGGAGGAAATAAGGTCACGGACCCTGGTGAGGGAGAGGTCACAGACTGCGGCGTTCTGGATGATCTGCAGCCTATGGAGGGAGGAATAGAGAAGGCCGACAAGCAGGGCGTTGGCATGGACGAGCCTGGACGTAATGAAGGCATGAATGAGAGTTTCAGCGGCCTGAGGGGTGACGTAGTTTTGGAATCTGGCAATGTTGCGGAGGTAAGGGAAGGCAGAGCGGGTCATGGCATGGATGTGGGGGAGAAAGGACAGTCGAGGATCGATCAAGACAACTAGGTTCCTGACTGGGTTGGTAAGGTAGTGTGGCGATCCATCCAGGACACGTTAATCCGTACACGTTAATCCTTCTAGGATAGGCTCACTTGCTGGGGTTTAGAAGCAGAGAACCTTGGTTTGTTCTTTGCTTCCCTAGGGTTATTATTTAGTGACTGAAATTAATTGAAGTGCAAAAACTCCCATACCAAATAATCCAATCTTCCAGGCTAAAGGCCGCTGCTATGCTGGTGCCACCACTTTCTGAAAATAAATTCAGACAATCAAAGAAAACTTAATAGCTCACTCAGCAAGTAGTCAAATACAGTTTCTCACAACCTGAAAAAAAGACATGAGCTAGATACAAAGTACTGTAGTACAGAGGTGTCCAAATTGCAGTTTTACTTTGTTTATAGGTAGATCAAAAGATAATTTTCATTTTCTAAACTACAAACTCAATAAAATCTGACAGTAAATCTTGTGTAATATCAGTTCAATGAGTAATTGTTTATTTGTTTCATGTTAACAAGCCCTGAAACAAAACTGTAAAATGTAGTTAATCCTAAAATCTATTCACTTTGTCATAAAGGATGTTAATGAATTTGCAAAGCTCATGGACAATATCAGTTTGTCTCCAAATGTCTCAGAAATAAAACTGCCAATACAGAACTAGTTGGGGGTCGGGATTGGGGAGGATGGAGGGCAAGGAAGGAAGGAGGGTGAAAGTATACTGACAAAAATGCAGAAGCATAGTAAAATTTGTATGGCAACGTTGCAAATGTATTTGCAGTGCATTTCATTGGGAATTCAGGGCAAATGCAAGAATAATTTAAGCCTGGAGGTTCTTACCAACAAATCCCTCTTCCAAATTCATCAAAAAAGATGTAGGTGGTCAAAGCGACTGTTCTACTGTTGCTATTTCAAAGAAATGCGCAGTGTCTCTGGGGTACCATTTAACGTTAAGCGCAAATGGGCTGCTGAATTCTCCTACAGTCATTCCACGTTAAAATGCCGTGAAAAACTTAAGAGTCACCCTCTCAATGTGAAAGGTGCTATACCAAATGTAAGAATTAGTATTAACCAACTTTACTATCATAAATCAAATTTAAATTAATTAACTGCTTGTTTCATTGTTTATGGGATGTTGCTGGCGCAGTTTAGCTGTCAGATTTGACCATATGACATCTCATTTAATTTCTAATCAATTATATTCCATAAAGCAAAATGCAATTTGTTGTTGATACTTTTATGAAAAGTATGATGTGAAAGGTGTGATATAAATGCAAGTTATCATTATGAAATAAAAACATTGAAAATGATCTCAGCTTCCATTCAAAGAGTAATTTTTCAAATTAATTTGTGAAAATTAAATCTTTGATCAACTTAATGCATGCAAGATATATTAGGTATGTCATTCCATCAAAAGGAGATTTTATTATTGTAAGTTATAAGTCAAATATTTCTCTTCTCTGCAACTGTAATATTATTGTAAATCACTGACACTATCTGCCAGTTGAAATGTGACATTTTTAACAGACTACAATCAGAATTCCCCTACTGCAACTTTCCACTACAAAAGCTAAAGAACAGTGACTGGGCAAGAGGGGAAAAAAAATAAAAATCCCAATGTCCCTTAAATTGTTGTTGAAAAAATAAACGCAAATCAAAAAACTGCTGTGCTGGCAGCTATGGACTTATAACAGAAAAAAACATAGGCAGCAAGCCATGTGACTTCAATGAAATGTGGAGCTGTAGTTTGGTCATGATTAGATTAAAGCTGCAGTTGGGTTTAAAAGTACATTTCAAAATTTCACTCCTGGCTTCAATTGCCTTACCCCTTCACTCCCAGAGATTTTACAACACACTTCCTGGAATGCACAGAATTAAAGGAAACTGCTGGCAACCAGTGAATAAATATTTTGAATGCACTGCATTTTAAAATGGCCATAATATAAAGCATTTCTCAAAGATGTGAGAAGGAAGCACTGAATACAATAAGGTTAATATGCCTGTCTTTAAGAATTTGTAGGTTTTAAATGTACCTGATCATTCCCTTGGCTGGCCCTTCTGGATAAAGACTGCACAGTTTAACATTAAGTTAAGCGCTCTGAGATATCAAGGGCGCAATATAAATGTGAGATGTTGTTAATTTAAGACAAACTAGAGAGCATAGGCTTGAGTTGGCTGATCTCAGTCAAAGCAGATGATGTGGTGCAATTGGTCTCCTTGTCTTTGGGGTAGTGAGAGGAAATCAGCAACAATTCCCATTGCTGATCACAATGTAGACTCCCTGTTTTAAGGATGTGTGATGCACAGGTGGGTATGGGGTGAGGTCAGGACTAGGTCTGACTGATGTTCCCAATGACCATCCAACAAAAGTCACTTCAATCCATGATTGTTTGTGGAACATTGTTGTGCGCAATCGGCTACTGCAATTTGCACAAATACAGTTACAGTTAATTCACTTTACAAGTATATTCTGTGAAGTGGTGTGAGACATCTGGAAGACGTGAAAAGCGCTGTATCAAATACAAGAATTATTATTATTATGGACACATACAACAGCCACAAAATTACACTTGTATAGCACCTTGATCATCAGGAGGACATCCCACGGCACTAAACAATCCAGTGTTTTGGACCCGAGCTGGGGATCATGGAGGGTGAAGGGTGATTAAAGGCATAGTCAAAGAGGGGGGTCTTGCAGGCGGGAAGAGCCGAGGTGGAGGGACTGAGGGATGGAATTCCAGATGATGGGAGGGGGGGGTGTACACTGGCTGAATAACCTCTGCAATAATAATTTTTAAGGAACACACTTTAACAATGTCACAGTGGATAAGTACTGGAGGATGCCTGCGTCTATGAAGCTAGTCCAGTAAACAAGGAAGGTGAAAGAATTAGTTGACTCCAGGAGGGAAGAAATAATTGGGCTTTTTTTACGTTTAAAAAACAAACTAAAAACTTTTTAAAAGCAGTTTCTTGGCGAACAATCCTCCACCTTAATTGAACATCGGCTCCATGGCTATATGTGGACCTACAGCATACACAAAATGGCTGCCCTGTTTTTCTCATAAAACAGTTGCTATACTTGGGAAAGGCTGAGAAGCACCCAAAAAGTGTTTTCTCCGTCTCTTATAATTCTGCTACCAGTCCTTACGTGTTTTAGGTTTAAATATATTTTGCTTAAATACATTGGGTTTACATTTTCCCCACCCCATGCCGATTTCACTTAATATTGTGTGTGTTCTACCCCATAAACTCTCCGTAAATCAACACAGGCATGACCAACTGAAAGAAGTACAACATTAAAAGCAGAATGGCCTGTAAGGTTACTAAGCTCAAAGATGAATTAAATCACAGTGCAGTGTTTTATGGAAAATAAACCACCTGTAGCACAGCCAATATAGCTAACTCACTTACATCTGTGTCATGTGAATTCTATGATAGGCAAAATACTTGTATCCTCCACATATTTATTTGCTGTGTTTGCTATAAAAAGAGCACTCCCAATAATAAAAAAAATGTCATCTCTTTAACAGACAAGGGGAGAAGTTGAACTGAATGTCGCCAAATAATTGCACCATTGATGCTCGGCATCAACTCTGAAATGAAAGTTGGTAAACTGCTGGAAGTTGGCTTTTGACCATCTAGTGAACCTTGAGATTGATGATTTGAACCTTTGCTATCGGCAAAGGGTTAAACAACCACTGTATGTTAAAATCAAACCCTGGTCCATGTTTATGGGTTCCACAGTGTTTGCAATGCCAGAGCATTTTATGGTTAGAAATACAAGTTTGGGGGAACTTCCCTCCCAAAGATTTCACAGTTTGATTTTTATCATGAATAATTGCAGTAAAATTTTAATCTGGTTACTAAATACAAAACTATAGAATCACATAGCACAGAAAGAGCCATTATGGCTGTTGTGGATCTGAAAGAACTATAGTAAACTCCTGATAGCTCGAACGTGGCTTAACGTATCACTGCTCCTTATATCATCTTGCTGTCAATATGGCAGCCACATTTATTTATGTATATGCTAACTTACCACTGCAAATAACTCGCCATTGAGCGCTTTTCTCTCAAAGTGATGAGTTATCACGAGCCTACATTTAATCCTAGTCGCTGTACTTTTTTCAACATCTTATGCACCAGTTAATGGGGATTGAGCAACAAGCTGGGAAGAAAAAAAACAGATTTATAGCCACCTGTTCCTGGGAGGGGTATATCAGGTCCTCATTATTCAAAGATCTTATCATAGACGAAAGATTACACACATTGAAATTGTCGTACAATGCAACTTAATTGTGACTGAAAGCGACACGTTGACCTGCTGTAAAGTTACAAATAAACTGGCGTGAGAGAATCCTTTCTATTCCACCAGCCAGTGTCAAATGGATGTATTTTCCCAAATTAGTTCCGCCCTTGCTCTACATTCCATAACGGATCTAAAAAAACATTATAATAAATGTGCTTATTCTCCAAATATGTGAAAGTTAATCAACTAAAAACGTTCTTTCCTACAAATGGAAAACAGCCAAATCACCAAATGAAAGTTGAGCTGCACTAGCCCAAACCTGCACTAACTAAATAGAATACCAATAAATCAGCTTTCAGAACAATACATTTTCTAACTGTACTGAGCTTTTGTAGTCATTTTTAAAAGTAAGTTATTAACTTGAAATCCAGACCAAACAATGAAAGCTACAAGCTACAAAGCTACAGTACTGAAGTATTGGTGGAATCAGTTATAAATTCCCTCAATTTTTGATTAGTTACATCAGATGATTGGACTTGGCTCACTTTCATACTTTGTTCCAAAAGAAGTAGTTTGAAGATTGGACCTCTAAACTTCCCCCCTTTTTACAAAGATTGGTTATAAAATAAACCGATGACCATCCATCCTCCCTTTCAAATGCAGAAGCAAGAATACAAAAACTACAATTAGAAAAACAAGTTCAAGAATAAAATGGAAAAAATAAATGTGCTTAGCAGGGAGGGAAATTCGGACCCAAATGCCATTATTGGTAAGATTTAAGCTAACAAGGCTGAAAAGCTTCTCATTTAAATGAGTCATACATGATCCCGAAGCCAGCAAATACTAGGTTAGAACCTGCAGGTTTTTCGCTCAATGTTTTGAGCTCTTCCACATGTGGGGTGTCAGTGCTGGGGAAATGCTCTCTACAGCGTTTCAGAACAAAAGACATCTCACAAGCAGTACGAGAAGTACATTCAGATTAGATACAACAGATTAGAAGCACTGTTATCTCTAATCTGCTCCCAACAAAGTGGTTGAATCCATTTCCTAAAGCAATTCCAACTAAATCAATGTCAACGTTTCCATTTCTTACTTCCACCATTATTGTAGTCTTTCTCATCGAGGTTGCCAGTTAATGCTGAATGTTATGCTTGAGTGTTAGGATGTTTTGAACTGTGGATCCACTCTGCTTCTTTTCAGCACCTTGGTCCTCCCGACATGAAAGGCACTCTACTAATTTAATTTTATTGTTGTTC
Source organism: Hydrolagus colliei (assembly GCA_035084275.1). Classification (NCBI taxonomy): domain Eukaryota; kingdom Metazoa; phylum Chordata; class Chondrichthyes; order Chimaeriformes; family Chimaeridae; genus Hydrolagus; species Hydrolagus colliei. The sequence continues at coordinate 5,070,650 of CM068753.1, forward strand.
CTTCCTACCCGACCAGAAACTCACCTCCCTCATTATTCTATCAGCAATTCAGTGAAACTACTATAAATTGCATCCTTCAACGAAAATGAAACAAATGCCAATCACAGCATCAAGGGATACACCGTCCTAATAATTTACTGTGTTTCCCATTTTAGGCTTGAAATACAGATCTTAACTTTGTCTCTTTAGAATAACCATTATATTGGAAAGAAAGTATCAGGAAATGATAGTAATTATACAATGCATAGCTTCTCTTCCAAACCAAGGGAAATTCCTATGCATATGTTTGGGGTCAGCCTGACATAATGGTGGGTTTCTGCTTGTCAGCAACCCGAATGACCAAAAAAAAGTACAGTTTAAAAAAAAGCACAATACCTGTAGTACTAAAAATATACAAGGATATATACACCCTAATACAGTAATAGGAATTATATTGAAGTATGCACGAACAAATAGAAAAAAGTTCTGCTTCACATGAAACGCAACAAGAATTATTTCAAATGTGCTGCAAAGATTTTCTAGAATTTAATTTGACCACAAGCGTGAAAGTTGCAAGGAAACAAGAAGCATGAATACAACAAAAACAACTCGCATTTATATTGCACCCCTCCACACTGGGCGGTGTCTCAATGGCAGAGCCCAAGACCAAGTCAGGGAAAAGTGGCCGTAAGCGCAGTCGAAGAGAAAGGTCTTCAAGCCCGATCTGAAGATGGAAAAGGAGGGTTTGAGGCAAAGAGGTTGAGGGAGGGAGTTCCAAAGTTTCGGGGCAAAGTGCTTGAAAGCAAGGTCACTGATGGTGGTGTGGAGGATTCGGAGGAAAAGGAGGACTTAATATTTGCCTGTTAACTTCACTAATATAAGTAGCAAAAATGTCCAAAGTTTTCCAAAGATTTAACCATAATCCCAGTTAAAACAGACAACATCTTCAGTATGCTTATTTGTCTGGGACATCCTCCTGACGTGAAAGGCGCTCTACAAGTGTAGGGAAAAGTAATTAACTATGTGACTGATTCAGCCAAAAACAAATGATCATTAACATGTTTCACTAATAACATTCAACCAATAAACTATTCTTTTACGAGTTTCATAGAACATGCTGGAAATCACAGATCTCGTTAACCTTTCACCTGCATTCTCTAGTTTCTTACTGCTACAGCACAAAATGTCACATTCCCCAATACTGAGAGGAAAGCATTGACCTCTTGCCACTTAACTGTGGCAGTGTTGAGACTTGTGCACTAGTACATCAATCAATCAGTGATATTGATTATCCAGCGGACAAGATAACAGCTCACTTAGTCTGCTGAACTCCACAACAGAGAGCATTCTAAGATTACAGTGTACCTTATAGTTTCCCCTTACAGAAATTTCATTCATTTTGCTGCCAAAAAAAACAACTTTCTCAATTATGTCAAAGTGAACAGTAATGATTTGCAATCAAAACAGTTCGGATCTTTTAAAGTGTCGTGTTTCACATCATTTTTTAAAAATACTCTACTATAAGTACCTACTAATCAAGCCCAGAAAAGCGAAGGTGAACATTTATGTCATGACATTAATTGGCTGAGTACACAAGGCCTAATGATCTACTCCTATCTGAAACCATTACTGTAGCCCAACCCTGCAATAACACGGTGATGTGGGATTATCAGATCAGCTACTCACATTAAAACCAGGGAGCAAAAATTCTGAAATTCAGGTTGTCAGGTTGTTGCTTATGTCACTTACTGTCAAGATTAATTGGTAATCTACTAGGCTGTTTATAGATCTTCTATACTCAATATAGTTGCTGTATTACCCTACCAAAAATAGAGAATACAAATTACATTAATTATAGTTGAAGTTCCCATTGTACCAATAGTCTATATATAATGTGGATGCACTTGTGGTACCAGTAGCAGCCCAGAAACTATTGGAAATCCTCATGATTGAACAGCTGGTTGACTGTACACATGCATTCCATGTGGTTTGGCCCAATAACACTGTTGTGTTTACCTGCAGTTTATAACATTACCGGTTATATCAATGGACGTCAATTTATATCACATTATAACTGGGTCCAACTCCAGTACAAAACAGGTGCTTTCAGATATCTCAATATTTATAGACACTACAATAACTTTTATCTTTCCACTCATTAAAAACACTGACCTCACCTAGATTTATCTAAACACATCAAACGCAATGCAATTTCAGGAATATCGGACCAAACACAAGTTCATACCAAGGGGTTTCTGATACAAATTCAGCATTTACCCCTGATATTTCATTCTTGGAAAGATAAAAATGGAGCAATAGGTAATTAATTTTCCTATTTTGTTCATGAATACAAACTATCAAAATTACCATCTCATATTTCTGTGCCAAATACCATCAATTACAGCCCTCTCCATAATCCAAGGCTACCTCTTCTCTCTGCCTGTCGCTTCACATCACAAGGTCATAGCTAGCAAACTAGTCTCAAGAGTGTCACAAATGAATAAAACCAAAGATTAAGTAGCATATCTATAGTTATTTTGTTCTAAACCATAATTATAATACAATACAAATTACATTTTGTATAGTGTATTTTCAAGTCGGGAGAACATCCCAAGCAAATAGAGTGATATATATATATATATATATATACACTGTAAAAAGCAAGCAATAAACATACAAAGCCCCTACAGTAATTGTCAACAGACAAAAAATGCAAAAACTCAAGTTGTGCGTTACATTCAAACTCTCAAAATATATTCATTTATTAGTTGGGGAGTTGGGTTGGTGGCAGATGTGTGGGGAGGCATCAGTACAGCTCAGCACAGCATTCAATAAAAGATTAGGATAGATACTTAAAATGAAATATCAACATCCCTTTATCCCCTTCAAATATATAATAATGCTTGCATTGGTATGGAGTCTTATCACATATTCGAGACATCTGAAAGCGCTTCACTGATTAAGCTGTAAAGTTAACTGATGAAATGCTGCAGCCAAATCGAGCATTGAGTGATTCTTTTTCCATTTTGAAGGGATTATTACCTATGGAAAAGCGATCTGCAATCGACAAACAACCAGGTTCCTACTACTGCTATGTAAACAGAGGCATGTGGATTAAGGAAACTTATCTAACATTTCATTCTTCCCAGGAATCAAACCCAGATCCTCTTACTTGTCAACCAATATTGTAACACTCTCTCTCTCATTCAAGATTTGGATGGGTAATTGAATAAAATTGCACAAGTAACCCTTGAAGTATCCCATCAGCCACACTTCATGAACAAAATGATAATAACTATGATTAAGTAGAAATAAATAAAATAATGTCAAAGGAAATTGCTCTGAATCCCCCAAAACAAATGTTTCACTTTATGACAAATAATAAAACTTGCATTAAGATAATAGTCCTTCCCAGTGGAAGCCATCAATTGTATTGCCATAGTGATGTAACCACCTCAAGGGACTCACAGGTTACATGGGTTCAGCTCACAATACTCAGATAAAAATCTGAAAATAGAGGATCTCGCTACAAACTCAACCACTCCTAACTGGGTTCACTGAACCTTTCAAATGTGCTAAATAACTAACTATACTAAACCTCAAGAGACGTTCAGCCCAGTGATATCTTTCAGCAACAACTAGACAAGTTTCTTAGGTTAAAACAACTTTTGTGGGTAAAACTTTTTAAGATTAAAAAATACTGAAAATGTTAACCTCCTCTTCTGCAATATCATAATAATCCTAGCATTTGATATAAATTCTGAACTTCTCAAAGCACAAGACAATTTTCTGCAAACTATTTATGACTATTTGTAGGCAAATGTGGTAGACAATTTGTGCACAACACTGTGCCACAAACAGCCATAAATGACCAATTTCATCTAATTTCACTAGTATCAGCAATAATTAAGTCCTAAATGGTGGGGTGGTGGGGGGGGGTGGGGGCTTGATCCCACTACCTCTGACCCAGCGGTGAGACAACTACCAACTGAATCAGTCTGAGGATTTACCTAAGCATAAAAATGGCACCAATAGGGAATATAAGAGTCATATATTCCAACAATTAATTCAATCTTCAAATGCATCGTGGTTTCCAAATTGGAGTATGTGCGAATGAGCAAGATTATGATCTATTTCTCCAAAACAAATTGTGAAACTGCAAAAAGAGTTGGGTGTGCATTGCCAAATGGTACACGGTTCTGGAAACATTTTAGATTGAAGATTTCCAGTTTTTCAAGTTTGAAAGCAATGCAAACCTAAGGAGTGACAAGGGAACTAAATGGAAGAAACATTGAACATCTGAATTAAAATGAAGTTGAAGGTTGAAGCCTGGTAATGGGCTTCAATTCTAGGCACTGGCAAACTGAACCAAAAATTAGGAAGACGCCGCTCTAGACTTACTAAATCGGCTAGTCCTTTCTGGTTTTCACAAACAAAATCAGCTACTTTAGAAGAATCAGAAGATTAAGAAATAAAGTAGAATGTTGTTTCACACCAAAGAGAAAAACATTTCTCTAAAGTTCAATACGTTTGGTACAGCAAGCTGACAAGTAGCACAACTAGGGGTCCATGATAAGGACGATATGATGAGGCTCTACATCAATTAGAAGGATTATTATTATTTAATATTTATAATGAACTAATGCAAATTTCCCATAAGGAGGACAGAGAGGGTTAGGGACACAGCGAGAAGAATGAAGGTTGTGATATCAGAAACATCACAAGGCTTTCAAACAGAAAAAGAAAAGAAATTGTTCATAGGAGCAATTTTTTGAGTAAAATTAACCCTTTGAGCACAGAGCAAACTTTACAACTTTCAAACTACACAATAGATTTATTTGTCTCCTTTAAGGGCCATCTTAAGACCTTCCCGTTCAACCGTGCCTTCGATCATCTTCCCACCACCACCCACTTGTTCCTCTTAATTTCAGCCCACAGTTCAGGTCCAGTGCCCTGGGATGTCCTCCCAATGTGAAATGTGCTATATAAATGCAATACTTTGTTGTGGTTGTAATGTGACAGGATCATTGCTTTCTAGTATTTATTAGAAAATCCAAATTGCAACGGCTGAAATCTAGCCTGCAGATTGTGGGGTGGAGGACATGAAATAGGCAAGAGGGTGGCAGATTAGAACATGGACAGAGATGGAGTGAAATAGGCTATGAAGTCTATGAAGGCTGAAGTAGGCTATGAAGTTACCTGAAGGTTAGAATAATATACGGAAGTCAATCTACCTCACAGTCACATAACTGCTAATCTGATGGGACATTTGTAGCCAAGAATGCCTGGTTATCTCTGCTGGTGTAAGTAAGGCAATATAACAACAACAAAAGTACATTTGTATTCCACTTTTCACATTGGGAGGACATTCCAAGGCACTGGCAATAACAATTAAAACACACATATTCCATTCCCACATTGATTTGCTACTCAAATTGATTTTGTTTCTTGCTTATCTCTAAATATTTGTGACCCAACACCATTTAAGGATTACTATTATTATTTAACAGCTACTTAGTGCAACATATGTAAATATGAAGTTATCAAAGTGTACAAAACAGGAAAAAGTGCATGATTTGAAGCATTTATGTTTAGATTTGTTTTTCCCCACATGCAAACATAAATGTTCCAAACCAAAACATCTGGAATCAGTTATATTGTGATAATTTAACTCCTTTCTTTCATGAAGAATAATGGAAAAGCAATGCCATGGTACAACAGCATAAGAGAGATCTGAAGCACAAGAGAAGTAGCTCGTCTTGCACAGATACTATTTTTCACCATAAAATCTATAAATACACCGCTACTTTACCTTTTAAATACATAAGAGTATTACAAACGATTATTAACCAACTTGTGCTGTGGTAATAAACCTACAGTCATCTAACAATTTGCCCAGATATATTTCCTTGTTGAATTTATCCAAGATATGATGTTATTTTCCTATCCACTACATATCAAACCTCTGAGTCAAAAGTGCAGCCATTTAACTATATGAAGCTATTGTGCTTTAGTTTTAAAAAACATAAAAGCACTTTCTGTACAATAATTTAAATGCAGGTTATTAATGGTTCTAGTACATCACCTATTGAGAAACATGGACCATTGTGTTCTTGTAGCCAAAACAGAGATTAATATGCATGGGTGAAACGTACAAGTTTTGGTTGACTGAATAAACTCAGTTAAAATGTTTAATCTTTTATTGAAACACAGTCCTGCCAGAATCAAATGCTTTATATGAACTGCATTAGCTCTCACGCAAATATAGCTTCTTCTGGCTAGTTCGAGAAGTTCAAAATTCCTGTTAATTCACCCACAACCATCACTTGTTTATTTTGTTTCCTTTCTCCATCAACCATTGATTTCTGGCAACCTGATTAAATGTGTGAACTTTCAAATTTCCAGATAAAAGCTAACGTAAGATAACAAAAAGGGGGAAAAGATGAATTGGTAACACCAAAGCAAAGACGTAGAAAACTAAATTTTAATAAATTCTTTTAAAAATATTTAAAACTACATCTCACAACATACATGCTCCATTTGAGAGGAATTTATCCATCAAAAACTTGGAAGTATTTTAAAGTTCAACTGAATTTTAAAATGGCAAATGAAGCTCAATGCAATAAAAACAAATTACATTTGTACAGTGCCTTTCATGTCAGAAGGGCAATCTTATCCTGTTCATGATAGCCACCCTGTACATCTTCCCTCTACAGCTTGGGCAGTTCTGTTTTCTCACGACTAACGGAACAGTGGACAGCATCCCAGGTTTACTGACCACGCAATGTACAGTTTGAGCAAGCACGCGTTTTGGGCAACAGAATAGTTTCACATTGAAGCCCACTCCAATTTTGGCTTATGTATTACTTCCAAGTTTGGACATAGTGAGAAATGGATTAACTTGTCCTGCTTGTCCAGTTCTACCTCTTCAATGGAACATGTGTGCTTTCTAGTTTTATTTCCTGGATTGTATCGAACTTCACTCATCGTTGATCAGCTGGTTAAAATTACTCAGAACCGACAGCTTTCCGGTAGCATCACAATTAGTCAGAGAAGAGTTCTATTTTTGAAATGGTCCAATTCAATTTGTTGTCAACAAACCACCAAAAATAATCCAACTTTCTCAATTCAAAAGTTTATCATAAACCTGACATAAACGCCATTATGATCCCTCCAGAGGCTGCTAGATGTAAATATCTTCATGAATTTAAAAATCTCCTGGTTACTGGTATTTGCTGGCAGTCGCTCACTTGCAAAGTACGGGGAGATTGTTCATACCAGCACTTAGTTGCAACTTATTAACCAGGAAGCTTTTTTTGAAAAAAATACATAAAAGCACTTCTCACTTATTTACTCAAATCACTCTCCTCAAAGAGCTTACCTCTCATGATGCATGTCATGTGCATCCCCCTGGCTATAGTTCATAACCAAGCCATTCGACAGATGGGGAGGGGAGGTAAGGAGAGAAAAGAACTCACAGGTAAACTCAGTCCTTAGTCCAGAACATCACTCAAAGTTCACACATTTGTACATTCTAGCAAAGGGCACCGAATGCAATAAGATACCCAAATATATGTTCTCTGTTCTCCTTTCCCACCTACCCACCCAGATAAATGCCACACCCTTATCAACAACAACAACTACAAAACAAAAACAAGAAGGATTTATATTGCACCCTCTACGCCGGAGATCACTGAATTCAGCATTCATCGGACCTTCTTGGTTTCTGGCCTAGTTCTACACCTCAAGATACATTTACCGATTCAGGTCTCAGAAGACTTTTTACTTGGTCGTGGTCTACACCAAAGCACAAGTAGGAATTAGGTGCATAGAGTCAGGAATTAGAGTCACTGTTAAACTGCTGCAAATAATACAAACCTGCCGTTATTCTGAGGCTTATCCACATCAGCCCACCTCCTATATTTCCGGCAATGTCATTATCAATAGGACAAAAAGTGGATATAAAAACAAATAAGTGGTTTAATTATGCAAAGAAGACTGTGCAGGAATATGGAACTAGGAAGTCTTTTAGTCCTTGTTGTAGATTGAACGTAAATAAAAAGTTGTGTGATTTCAGCTGTGAATTGATCTAATTTCAGCGCCTCAGGATGTTCTCCAGACGTAAGAGGCACTATACAAATGTAATTTTGATGTTGTTGTTGTTGTAGTAATGCTATGGAAGTTAACAAATCACAACTACCAGAATATCAAGAGAAATTAGTTATTGCATTTTATAGATCCTTAAGAAAACCAGGTGTTAGCATCCATGTCTCCTTCCCAGACAAACACATAAAATTCTAGAATGTTACAACATAGATTAGACCACTCAGCTCAAGTCTACACTAATACTTTGCTCCACATGAGCTAATCTAATCCAAGACTCTTGTTTACTCATTATTATAATAATAATCCTTGCATTTGATATATCAATCAATACTTACATTTATATAGTGCCTTTCACGTCGAGAGGACGTCCCAATATAGCGTCATATTGGAGTCCTGTAGCTCTCTGATTAGAGCAATCGCCCAAACATGGATTCAATTCCAGCCAGGACAAAACATTGGGTAAGATCCTTACTCCTCCACATACCTGATATTAATCTCTAAAAAAAAAATGGTCATTTTAACCCACGATGATTATGGGACACTGCTGTGCACAATTGGCTACTGCGTTTCTCCCACAAATATATAGTTAATTCTGTGAAGCGCTTTGAGACATCTAGAAGATGTGATTATTATTGTAAGGATTATAAATTTTAGAGACGTCTCAAACCACTTCACAAAATACTGTAAAGTGAGTTGACTGTATACTTTGCTGGTGAAACACAGCAGCCAATTGCAAACAGCAATGTCCCACAAACAATTGTGAATTGAGTAACCAAATTATTATTATTATTTTTTAAGGTATTATTAAACCTGGAAAAGCGATCCGACAATCAACTAATAACCGAGTTCTTACTTGCTGCTAGGTGGAGAAAGGAAACTTGCCTAATGTTTCACTCTGCCCAGGAACTGAACCCAGGTCTTCTCACTTGTGGAGCGAGTACTCTAACCATTAAATTACAGTACTCCTCTTCAAGCATCTTTCCCATTCCCTTTTAAAATTATTTATGCTTCAAGAACAGTTTCTGGCAGACAATTCCACATTCCAAACACCCACTGTGTAAACTTTTCTCTAACCTCCCATTAAATTATCTTTGTGATTATCTTAAATTTTTGCTCTTTTGTTATTCAGTCGTTACAATGTTGGAAATAATTTATTACCATTTATCCTTTCATAACCTTTCATAAGATTTAAAACCTCCATTTGCTCCCCTCAACCTTCCCAGTCCTAGCATTGGGAATATTTGATATAAATTCCAATTTGATAAATCCTTCTTTGCTTGAGTTATTCTTTAACATCAATTACCAACTGAAAAATTAGCTGTTAATTGTGAAGTTGCTGTGAAAATTGTCCTAAATGCATTAACTCTCTTCTCAATCCTGTATGTCTGAATGTTTGTGGTATCATTTGTTTGCAACTTTTAAAAAATATAAAGCACACTTTTATGTCTGATATAGATGAAGCTATGTTATGGATAAAGCTATCCTACATTTACAATTTCCTCACTGATTTATGAAAACAACTGAGCTACATGGTGGAAAGTGCAACATAATGTAATATATTACAGTACCAAATGAAAAATGGTTCTTTTAATATCAGAGTTTGCTGAATGACATCAAACATATGCGAATGACAGTAATAACTAACAAAGGGCATTGAATATTTTTTGGATCAATTCAGCTGAGTACCAAATGGATTTAATGTGGATAAGACAAGCTGGAACAGCAAACATATGTAGATGATGAATGATGCCAATTAGCAAGGTGGAAAGGGAAAAGCAACACACTCTTTCATAGAAAATTCTGTAATTGTTATCCAATGGTCTTCATTAATGTACTCCATTTGCTTTTGATTATTGTCAATTGTGTATGGTGTGTTTTGGGGTAGGTGAATGAAGAGACATGATCCAGGTCTTTAAAATGCTAGCCAGACACCTGATATTAGCAGGTTATTTGACTTTGTAAACTCTTCAAAATCTAAGCAAGGCTAGAAATCACAAGAAGCATTGTATCCACCATTACAAAAGGATACTGAATATATCAAACAAATTTAGCAATAAATAATCTGCAAAGGGAACAATAGTCTTCAAAAAGTATTTTTTAAAGCAGGACAAATTCTTCGTATTTCACAAGGACTGCATTTTAAAGATAGAGTAAAACTGTTGGCTAACCAAATAATCAGGTAGATTTCACATTTACTGAACATATTAGACTGTTGTCTCGCGAAAGAAATAACCTATATGTATAAAATTATTATATTCGAATAGAAAAAGATCGGCAACAGGTCAAGGATGTCAATACAGATGATTCTAAACAGATGGTCATTTTACACAAACCTTTTTGAGGTAATATCTCAGATTAGTTGCAGGGAACTACATGTATGTGTCATTATGCATTTATGAAGTCTTGGACAAAATGACAATTGAGTTGGCTTTAACAATAACCAAACAATAAATTGAATAATTATAATAATTGTAACATTAATAAATCAATAATTGTCCATGGCGCTGGACAATGAGGGATTTGCACCCGAGCCGCAGATTGGGATCAGAGAGAGGTAGAGGTCAAGGGGAGTGGAGGAGGGTGGATGACCAAAGGCACAGCTGAAAGGCAAGGTCTTGAGAGGAGGCAAGGGATGTGGCGGAAGACCTCCGGAATGGAGTTCCAGAGGGTAGGGTAGAAAGGCTGAAGGCCTGATTGCTAGCTCGTGCCTGCAGAGCAGAGGGAGCGGCCAAACAGATGTAATTGAGCGTCAAGGGTAAGGTAACCAACTGATGTAATTAAGTGTTAAGGTTAGACAAGCTTATGCATGAAAACCTGACTGAATGGAAGAATGCAAGTATTCAGAGGTGCTTAGCCATAATGGGGATAGGTATTTGAGTACTGGGATCTCTCATATTCCTTGTACATATTAATGACCTACACTTGCAGATTTCATGCAAGGCAGTCATGCTTGCAGGCAGCAAAAACAAGTTGGGAGGGGAAAACTATGAAATTATTGGAAAAAACTTTTAAAAGAGTTTAATATGGAATTCACCATCATTCAATATAAGATGCAAAGTAGTGAATATGGATAGTAAAAATCAGTGCATGTTTTCCATGGACAGGATAGAACTTGCCTAGAGGAAGCTGAAAAAGACACTGTATGTCAGTTGACTGCTCTATAAATGTAATTGTGTTGTTCTCTCTGCCTGCCAAGGTAGTGTAAGGAAGATATAAACAAAGTAAACAAGATGCTTGGCTATACAGTATTGCCAAAACAGTTTAGTTTAGATGCACCAAAGTTATATTCCAGCTTCACAATGCTCTGGTCACGCCACACCTGGACTACTGTGAACAATTCTGGTTGCTGTCCGGCCCAGAGAAAGTGAAGAGGAGACCAACAATGATGATCTTTAATGTTATAGGAATTAACTATGATGAACAGTTAGACCAGCTGGGGCTCTTCAGCCTTCAAGAGATATTTCAGAGGAAATCTTAGAGGTATTCAAGGTTTTAAATGTAATTAAGGAAGTAAAACCAGAACAATACTTTTGGACATGCTAAGGCAGCAGAACAAGAGGGCCATGATTGGGGATGCAAGGCTAATTTCAGGACAGACTTCAGAAATATTTCATGACACAAAAGGGAATTCACTACTTGAACAGGTTATATTAGGAAGAGTGATTGAGACCAGAATGCTGTAGCGGGAGCATGGTAGGATGAATATTCTGGAATATGAAATAGGAAAATAGCTTTCTTCATCCAAATTTCTCCACAATCTCTCTAAACTGGTTCCATTTACTTCCCTAAAACAAACCAAATTAGTTATATTAATCCATTCACAATTTTTTTTTACTGTTCAAAAATAGAAAATTTGATGTCAAAAAATTATCCCATTTGGGCCAGGAGAATTAAACAATAGTTGGTTCCCTTATCTCCAAAACATAAGTTACATTACTATTATGACAAATGTCACCATACATTGTACCATTTGCAGATTATGTCTGATTTCCTCTTTCTGTGCAAATTCTTATATTTGTTGTTCATTGAAAATATTGTCTTCTGGCATACAGATGGCAACCTGTAACTAAGGCCCTTTTGTATGCACCTTTATCCCCTCCATCGCTTTTACTTTTAGTGTAGCTGCTGTTGACAGCTTTATCTCTAATCTGCTCACACATTTTTTCCTTCAGAGCTTTATCTGCAGCTCTAGCTCTTCATCCTTAATATAACCATGTTTCAGTCATGTGCGCACCTGCCTAAAACCATCTACTTCACGCATGCATCTGCTCGTCCACTTCTTTCTCACGTCCATCTCTTCCTTCAGAAGAGACGTTTATAACTGAGATCCCATCTGCCTGATCAGGTGGATGTTAGAGATCCCATGGCGTATTCGAAAAGAGAAGGGAGTTTCTCCCAGTGTCCTGACCAACAATCTCCCAAATAAAATTGGTCACGAGACATTGCAGTTTGTGAGACATTGATAATACACAACTGGCTGCAGCATTTTACCCACAAAACACAGTCAACTCACTTTACAGGATATAATGTGAAGAGCTTTGAGACGTCCCAATAATGTGATAAGGTGCTATATCAAATACAATAATTATTATTACTATCCCACCCATCTGCTGTCCACCTTATCCCCATCCATCTCCCAATCCATTCCCCCCCACCCCCACATACATCTAGTTTCCCACCTCCCTCATGTCATCCTCTTTATTTGCCCACAAAATAGTCAATTCACTTTACAGTATAGACCACAAAGAGCTTTGAGACATCTCGACCTGATACTGAGCTGTATCAAATGAAAGGATTATTATAGATTATTCATGGCCTGTCCGCGGGACCCCAGGTTTTCTCCATCTCTCTCCCTCCCTATCCATCCATAATGGGGGGGGGGGGGTCTCTCTCCCTGCCCATCTACAAGGGGGTGGGGGAGAGGGGGAGTCTCTCTCCCTGCCCATCTACAAGGGGTGGGGGGGGGAGTCTCTCTCCCTGCCCATCTACAAGGGGTGGGGGGGGAGTATCTCTCCCTGCCCATCTACAAGGGGTGGGGGGGGGAGTATCTCTCCCTGCCCATCTACAAGGGGGGGGAGGGGGGGGTCTCTCTCCCTGCCCATCTACAAGGGGGGGGGGCGTCAGCCTCCATGCCCATCCACTAGGGGGAGTCTCCCTCCCAGCCCATCCACCCTGAAGGGGTGGGGGGGGTCTCTCACCCCGTATATCCAGAAGGGGGGGGGGAGGGGTCTCTCTCCCTGCTCATCCCCTCCATTGCTCCCCATCCGTCCTCTCCCCTTTATTTTACCTTCAAAATCCGACTCGGACGACGATTCTTCCTCTTCCTCCACCGGCACCACCGCGTCGAACTCCTCCAAAAAGTCCGTCTGCATATCCTCGCCATCCTCGGTCACGCCGCCGCGGGTCGAGGTCTCCTGCAAGTCCTTCTCCCGCCGGATCTCTTTAAGCCGAGTGAAGTACTGGATGGCGAACTCCACCAGGTCGGTGGGCCGGTGCCGGAGGACCTCCACCGTGTAGCCCTGCAGGAGGTCCGTCAGGCCGGCCGGGATCTCCACATTCATCCTCTCGACCCTCTGAGCTTTCCCCTCCCTTCCCTGTGTGTGTGTATATGTGTCTCTCCCTCTGGTTATCAACGACACTCCTTTCTCTTTTCACCCCCACCCCCGAGGGCCAAACGTTTGTCAGTTGTCGGGAATGAGGAGGATGAGGTATTGTTGTTGTTGTTGTTTGTGGGGGGGGGGGGGGGGGAGGGGGAAATGTTATTTTATATAAAAAAATATAAGAATATATTTTTAAAAACTCACACTCAAGACAAACAGACAGGCGGAAACACAGACAGAGACAGACGGATACGGTTCCTCCTCCCCCCCCCCCCCCCGCCCCAACCCCGCGCGCGCGCCCGCCCGTGCCGGGGCCTCCCTCCCTCCCCACTCACTCACCCTGATACCTTTCCCTCCCTCCCTCTCTCTCTCTCTCCGACTAGTCACCGACTTGGACTCAGCATTCACCTCAGGCAGAGCGGAACAGGAGGGTGGGGGGGGGGGGGGGGGTTGGGGGAAAGGGGGGGGGGGGGGCGTGTTTTTTTTACACACACGAGACGGATCTTTGTAAAAATGTTATTTTCTTTTCAATCTCTCTCTCTCTCTCAAATTTACCAAACAAAAAAGTAGAACATGAACTTTCAGGGCTGGTGGTTTTTGTTTGATAGAATTTATCAGGAAAATTTAGGATTTAATCTCTTTCTCTCTCTCTGTCTCTCTCGCTCACTGTCTGTCAGTCAGTCCCGCTCGCGCTCTCCCCGCCTGCCTGCCGCTTGGTCTGCGCAGGCGCACTCCCCTCCCACTTCCCCCCCATCTCAATCAAACGTGCTTGTACCCGGCAGAGGGCGGGGTGCCAAGGAGGTGACGCGCCCGTTTAGCCAATCGCCGTGTAGCTAGCGGGCAGCTGTCCCCATACCGGCCAATCAGCGCTCGCAGCGGCGACTTACAGGTTTAAGGGGCGCTAAAAAAGGGGGCGGAGTTTCCTCGCCCCCACCTCCCTCCCGCGCGGTCTCCATTCGGAGGGCGTGTCTCCCATTGACGTCACGCGCGTAAACCTCTGGCTGTTGCCATGGTGATTCCTATTCACGAAAAGCCAGGAGGGAAGGAGGGAGGATTTCCCACAAACAGGGGATTCCTACAAAAGGGCTCCTTTTGAACCTGCATTTATCTTTGAGCTGCTCCCAGTCCACCTCCCTGCCCCAATCAGGCTGTGTCAGACCCCCCCCACCCCTCACCCCCCCCCCCACCCCTCACCCACCCCCCCTCACCCCTCACCCCCCCACCCCTCACCCCCCCCCCCCCCCCCCCACCCCTCACCCCCCCCCCCCCCCCCCCCCCACCCCTCACCCCCCCCCCCCACCCCTCACCCCCCCCCCCCCCCCACCCCTCACCCCCCCCCCCCCCACCCCTCACCCCCCCCCCCCCACCCCTCACCCCCCCCCCCCCCCACCCCTCACCCCCCCCCCCCCCCCCACCCCTCACCCCCCCCCCCCCCCCCACCCCTCACCCA